>JARYHS010008220.1:0-45000 GCA_031002005.1 Vandiemenella viatica
CAATTTAAACGCAATACATACTTTTCTTTCATTGTTCTGACAATTCACATCTTAGCAATTGCTTAACTAAATAGAATTGTTATAAAATAAAATTCAGTGTAATTCCTTGTGCCTTGCACTGTAGCAAAAGGTTTCAGTTTCCATCTGGGTCCAGGTTGCATTTCAACCTAACCACAAACTACGATAAACTTGCCACCAGGAGAACAATACTTCTATCTCACGCATATTAATACTTGAACAGTATCGCGTTTTAGTGGCAATAATGTATTGTGATATAAATTTGATCAAAAATCTTCAAGGGTTTTTACACATTTCTTTTTTGTTATCCGTGATCCTGACCAATATTAAAACGTTTGAATGGCTGAGACAGTTGCTGAAATAATAGGCTCAATAATATTACACAGTGGAAGCCAAGGAAATTAAAGTAAATGTTATAAACTTACAATATGTGATGTAATATTTGTTTCAAGTGTAGTGTAGGATGCTCAGATCGGCATCAGTGTGCAACTATTTCCATTCATACGAATTAATAGGACACAGTTAAAATTATTTTTTTTTTTAAAAAAGAAACTAAAATATTCATGCCCTCTGCCGTAACATCAAATGCTAATTGTAATTCTGACCCACACTAAGTAACAATCTAACCCAAACATTCGCTACATTGATGCTTGAAACATGAAGCTTCTATCTTACATATCTATGGACAAAGAACTTAAGCAATACTTCTATATATCAAAAGAATATTACATAAATATAAGCATCTAATTATTGAGATGTCGATTTTAACTCAATACATACTTTTATTTCAGTGTTTGTCAGTTAATTTATTCGCAGATGCTTGGAAATGTTATTAAATAACATCCATTATCAAGAATAATGACGCAAAGCGTGACATCATTGTACAACGTCATTGATTGACGTCATGCCGTGACAGGTTACATCATACGTGATAGCTTGCTTATTACATTAATTGATGTATTTGTGTTTTTACTGTTTGACCAGAAACTACAGACACTGGTAGAATCGCTAAGCATAATTACCATTAAAAACATTTGAACCTTGTCGGGAAAAGCGGGCTGGGATTTAGTTTAATGAAAGTTGTAGTTTCTTGTTAAACTGGAATGCATAAGTTTATTTCTGCTGATTGTACATAATCAACCACCAACTTCAACTGATATGACCGCTTACTAAAGTACACACATCACTTAATTTGACCGTGGATAAGGCTAATACAGACTGGTCGCCAAAGATACAGATCCGACTACGATAACGTAGACTCAGGCTTGAGCAATATGTTTTCCCGATGTAAGTCAGCGCTTCACTTAAACAGTTCAACTTCATGTATAGTTCTCCAAATTGCTTAAAACCTTCACTACTCATCAGCTATAACAGTAAAGTTACTCTACTTGTCTTTCAGGAGCTTAAATTGCCGTCCCACGTGCATTACGCTACATACCCAATTCGCATGCTTACTACATCATGCGCCGATCGGTCTCCACTGACTCTATGCTCCCTGCCGGGCCTCCTTCTACCTAACCCTCTCATTATTGCTAGACTAAGCCTTATTGTTACAATTACACTCTGGCAGTTTGATGACCAATTAATTCTTATGCACTAGCCTTTCCACTCTACTCTTTTGGTACCAACTTACTGTCTCATCACAACCCCACTTGATTTATGTTTGCCTTTGGGATTTATTCACTAATGGCAAACTAAATCCACCAAGACGGATGAGACAGTTCACCTTGTCATGTTATACACAAAGTATTAAAATACAATCCAAATTTCAAATTCTAGTTACTTTAAAGTTGGTGGTGGTTTTCTTTTTCTCTACATCTGTTTACAAGCATTGTTTACAGCTTTACAACAAATTGAAATATAATATCTTTAAATGGTTCATAATTACTCCTCTCAAATCAGATTCATCAAAATTACATATATTTCACATTTTCCTCTCCAACTTTAACAGTCCAAAATATTGTCAAAATACTAGTCCTGTTACAAACGCCACTACTAATTAAACAGAGTCCACCCGTCGTGCACCAATCTGATAATTAACAGTGTGGGATATGGGTGGCTATGTGCACCAAAATACTGCGATTCTCAACCCCCTTTAATAAAGAAAAATATGAATCTCATAACAGATTATTGCACAATTATTACAGTACAGAAATGAACATTCATGCACATATCATAGTAAACAAATGACATACATAAACAAAACAACATAAGATATATGAATTAGAAAGCAGAGAAAAAAAGTATGTTATATACATTGTGTTTGCAGCTCTATTAGCCTGCTTGACTTGTAGCATAACGAGCTATTACAGCTGCAAATTTTTTGTTCTCTCTCTACATGGCTTGTTAAGGCACAAATTATGTTTCTTATTAGCAAGCAATCCATCAGAATAAGAAATTATATAATTGAATGAGAGCTGTTTACTCTCTAGGGAGGCACCAAGTGCGTCCCTGCAGTTAAAGCCAAGACCTTTTTCCTTACTTCCCACAGCATTCTTAATTTGTTACATACATACACTAAGATTTTGATGCTAAGCCAAGTAGAACTTTGACCATAAACCATGAACCATAACCCTTTTAAATATGGGGAAATCTTTCTACTCTTGCTCGTACCTCTTATGAGAATCTTGGTGCTGCCCCCCTTCAAATTATGGATTGCGGTAGAAGCAACCCCCTTCAGATTAGGCAACTTAACTGAGTTACTCCCCCTTCAAATGTGTTGAACGAGGGCATGTTTGTGAAGGTTTACTGAACTTCCTGGAATTGGAAAATAGATTAGACTGAACCCGTGGTAACAGATTGGCTGTTGAGGCATCTGAGTCATTTAAAGGTGATGACACCTGGAATTTGGTCTTGTTTCTGGAAATTAGATCCTGATTGAGAGTTAAATCAATTAATAGTTATACCTTCGCTACCAAATCCTGACTACTAGATTCTCTGCTGTGCTACGGAGACTTAAATCTGGAGGAACCAAAGGTGAGGGAGTGTTGTTGATAGCAACATTATCATAGGAAGGTGAGGACACCTGGAACTCAGTCACGCCTGCAGAAACTAAATCCTGATTTAGAGTTAAATCATTTAAAAGTCGAACCTGGACAATAGTTATACTTCCAGCCACCGAGTCCTGAATACCTGCTGCTGCTGAAGTATCCGTTTTTCACTAACATGGGGAGTAGGGTGTTAATCGCCCTTTCCCCTCTGGAATGACTTGTAGGGTTTCAGTGACTTAACATTGTATGTTCCCTTAATAGCTTGGGTGGAGGGTACAACCAGAGTGTAAGCGTTTTCAAAATGTTTACCAACTCCTCTAAGTACCGAGCCCTATGAACTTCTCTATGAAAGAAATCACACAAACTTTTAGGCCTACCATTCCATTTCTTCCCATTGGATATTGACCTCCTAACTTGGTATTGGACCTCCTGGGACCAGTACTCCCCCAAAAACCTATCCTTGAAGTCGTCATAAGTAGAGTACTGTTGTACAATACCATTTCCCCAAAGCTCGGCAGTTCCTGCTAGGCAACTAAGCACACAATTTATTTTCTGCTGTTGAGAATAATGTACAAATTGTGTTGAGCGTTGGAACTGTTTCAGGAAATCAACAGGGTGCAGGTTGCCATCCCCGTTGAAATTCCTGTAATCAACTTTTTCTGATGTGACCCTACCATACCTTGCTGTGAATTTAATTGTTCTACCACTTTGGCCTCTAACACATTGACCCGTGCTGTCACCTGACTCTCTAATAAGTTTACACCTTGTCTACACTTGTTAATATCTTCTGTATTTGTGCTACTAAGGATTGTAAGGGTTTCAACAGTCTTCGCAACCTTGGCTACCCTAGCCTGTGTATGGTTACACACTGTCTGTAAGACTCCATCCTCCTGTTTACATTGTTCAAAATTGTCTGTTAAGTTGGCAATAGTTGCTACAGTGTAGTCTACTTTATTGTGAATTACCTGAATGTCCTGTGTCTGCTCTTTCAGTTCTAAGTTAAGCTGGTTCATCTGTGTGTCATGTTCGTTAACCCTTAAGGTAACTGAATTGACCTGTTTGGCTTGTGAGTCTAATGCTGTAGTAAATGACTGTTCTAACTGTTTAAGTTGTGATTCAAATTTTGAGCTAAATGAATCTAGTGACTGTTTAGTTTCTAACCTACTCTGTTCAGCTTGTTTCGCCTGTGATTCAAGTAGTTGTTTAGTTCGTAATTCTACTAATTGTTTAGTTTGTGAATCTAGTAACTCAAATTTTTTAGTCTGTGATTCTAGTAATTGTTTAGTTTCTAACCTACTCTGTTCAGCTTGTGATGCTAGTAACTGGCCTAACCTCATTAGGATATCGCTATCGACTGGCTGGTTCATTTGCCTACCTGCCGTGGGAAATGTGATTACCCTATCATCCGATGAAGATTCACCAAGTTGTCTTGGATGTTCCCCCTGTGAGTTAAAACCTATCAGTTCATCATCAGATGATGATGATCTAAGGGAAACTTGCAATTGAGTATCAAAGAAAGTGTCCTCCTGTGGGTCGCGCAATAAATCTACACTTGCATTTGTAATTGGTACAGTAAGGGGTGTTACTTCCATAATATCTCCCAAATATTCAGTTTGATTGTCCAAAGTTTCATCTGCATTATCCGCAAATGATGAATCCCCCCGGACTGGTATATTAGAAATCGGTTCCTTATTCATTGTATCTTTAAAGAAAAGAACAAAAACATATTCACAAAAAGGACACAACGCTGGAACTATCCACAGCAACAACGCTGCAGTTATTTACAAAACCGAACACACAAATATGTGCCCTCCAAAATGATTAAGCGCCAAATTGCCCAAATAGAACACCTCACATATACACATGAACAAAAAATATAATAAAACCACAGAAACCCAAAATCTAAAGCACTAGTAATGTTTAGGCTTGAAAAGAAGTTACTTAATATGGTTTGAGATAAGCGCGTATGCTTGTATTAATGATCCACTTGTATTATCAAATTACGTCGCTTATGGAAACAAACGTAAAACTCAACTAAACCTCAAGGATGGTACCATATGTTCAATGCAAAGATGATCTTAATAGCAAGTTAATCTGTGCACTGCGGATCAAGCAATTAAAACCTTTGCATCTAATTCTTTGTAGCGTCTGTGGTCTCTGGCCCGCAAATGTCAACAAGCAATATAGCGTCACTCTGTATTTGAGAGAATGATCACTACAATACAGAAAATTAGGTATCTGAAATTAAAGTTTGAATGAAATGAATAATAGAAAATTTTGAACAATATGGATAAAGTTTGCTAACAACAAGCCACGTAGTTACATGTTTAATGTTAAGCTTATGTACAATGGAACCAAATGCAGTGTCGGAACATTACTTAAATTATCATAAGACTTTGAAACCATGAAATTGCGGAATAAAATGCTACTTGTTGGTCATAATTAACCTTATTTGATCTGAATTGTCGCACAAATCTAATGAACTTAGTGGTTTACTGTATAACACATGGCATATGGTTCACGTGATACCACTAGCAATTACTACATCATTTGAAGCCTATAATTACTGAATTAAATTGATTTTTGTCACACGTGTGGGCAAATCAAACACTGAATTTAACTGTTAACACGGAATTGCTTGCAGAAATTACTTTTATGAATTGCACTTATTGTCACACACTACACCGCTGCTGCTGTAGTTATTGAAGGTCTCCTCCCGGCTCGTTGTCTGCAAACGGCTGCACCTCGAAATGTATACTGCCGAAATGGTTGCCCACTGCTCGACTCTCATTGACTAAAGATTAATGCCTGCGTCTGTTGCGTCGTTACCGTAGTTCGAAGTCGACGTTTTAATTGTCTCCTCCGTTGGTCACCACACGCACGCCATGTCGGGAAAAGCGAGCTGGGATTTAGTTTAATGAAAGTTGTAGTTTCTTGTTAAACTGAAATGCATAAGTTTATATCTGCTGATTGTACATAATCAACCACCAACTTCAAACCGAGCGTGGTGGTGTAACGGATAGCGTTCTGGCCTCGGATTCGGGAGGACGGCGGTTCGAATCCCCGTCCGGGCATCCAGATTTGGGTTTTCCATGGTTTCCCCAAATCACTCCAGGTGAATGCCGGGATGCTTCCTTCAAAAGGCCATGGCCGAATTCCTTCCCATTCCTTGCCCCCATCCTTTCCCGTCTCTAAAGACCACGTTGTTAAAAAGGGACGTTAAACTGTTACAAAAAAAAAAAAAAAAAAAAAAAAAAAAACCAACTTCAACTGATATGACCGCTTACTAAAGTACACACATCACTTAATTTGACCATGGATAAGGCTAATACAGACTGGTCGCAAAGATACAGATCCGACTACGATAACGTAGACCCAGGCTTGAGCAATATGTTTTCCCGAAGTCAGCGCTTCACTTAAACAGTTCAACTTCATGTATAGTTCTCCAAATTGCTTAAAACCTTCACTACTCATCAACTATAACAGTAAAGTTACTCTACTTGTCTTTCAGGAGCTTAAATTGCCGTCCCACGTGCATTACGCTACATACACCAATTCGCATGCTTACTACATCATGCGCCGATCGGTCTCCACTGACTCTCTATGTTCCCTGCCGGGCCTCCTTCTACCGAACCCTCTCTTGTCGCTAGACTAAGCCTTATTGTTACAATTACGCTCTGGCAGTTTGATGACCAATTAATTCTTATGCACTAGCCTTTCCACTCTACTCTTTTAGTACCAAATTACTGTCTCATCACATAGTGTATGTTATTTTACTACACTTATCATTAAAATAAATTGTGCCATAAATTTTATCCCAGTGTGGCATCAAACTAAAGTTTATAAATTTAATATCTTGCTAACTTCCTTTTATTTTAAGCTGTAGTTTACACATTTTGCTTAGGAAAATATTTGATGCTCTGTTTTCTGATAGCTCATTTACTCCTCAACAATCCTATCAAATTTTAATTTCAATCCTTGTCACTATCATCTAGATGAGGGAATTTAAAACAATGTCTGACAATCAGAATACTAAAATTTTACTTTCCCTCCATAGATTTCATTATTTCCACTGAACCATTATTATCTTCTTATTCTCTGCATTTTATCTATTTTCTGTACCTAATTCTACCCTTCTACCTTTTTATTAAATATTTTGATTTTATAGACATTACTAAAAAATGTACCTAGGATTTACTCATCTACTCTACTTTTAATCAGAATATGTATATCTATGCTGACAACATACAACTATAGTTAAATTTGGATTCGCTCTTTTCATTAACTGATAATTGTTGATTTAATACTTTCTCCTTTGTTTGCACCATCCAACCGTATGGCGAACTACACTTTAAAAATTGAAATATCTCTCTTCATAACATTTTAAGGCCATACAAATTACAACTCAAAATTTTCGTAATTTTAAGCTCTATGAGTGAACTAATGGGGTTAACTTTAAAAATTTTGATTTTTTAAAATTTTATGTTTCTGTTCTTTACAATATTGTTTAGAATTTGAGTTGAAAAGTTCTTCATTATTAAGAAAATGTTTATGAAAGTTATTTTCTGTATAGATGGTATGAGACAGACGCTCTTCTAAATGGTTTTGGTGAAATTATAGATATATGACACCATTCCACTAGAGGAATTATGTTTGAACGCCTTCTGCAGAATTTCTGTTCATGTTGTTATTCTTAGAAATATTGAATTAATATAAATGTGGAAGAACAGTAAGGGAACAGATTATTGTGGAATGCCTTTTTTTAAAATAAAGGCAACAATTTATAAGAAACAATTAAAAATCCTGTCACTTCCTTGGAGATGGGAATTGTTGATATTTCTATCACTTGTTTTTAAGGGATTGTATTCCTTATAATACATTGTTCATCAATCATCATGCTGATGAAAAAGTCCACTTCTATTTGATCCTAGAAATTTTAAACCAACTTAAAGTGTTGCTTGATATTGCAATCCCCAGCAAAGTAAGAGCGATTGCTAGTTTGAGAAATATAAGAGATAACTCAGGGATTCTAAACATCTGCTATTTCACAAAACAACCATACATCTCAATCCAATTCTTTGTGCAATAGATGTGATACTTTTAACCATGTGCTCTTTGCGATAATAATCTGTCCATTTTATGTAATACCAATAGTGTTATTATCGTCAACTAGAGTCTGCTTGTTACAGGTCTCTGATGAACCAATGGAAACTAATAATTAAAACAATAGCTATAATATTTTTGCATTTTTCTACCAATTTTTTAATATTTTAGGTTTATTTAAATGTATACACTTCAGGCCCTATTATTTTCAGAAAATTAAGACTCGTCAAAACTGTAGCATTATACCATTTTGTGCTAACCATCGATAAATCAGTTAAATTAATCATAATGTTTGCTGAGCAACTAACATAAACATCACCAGCAGATGTTGCAAGTAATAACTAAGTTACCTTACTATCAGCACAATACACATTTGGCCTCAGTGTTGATGACATGCTTATTTGTGAGAATTGTATATCCACTTTCTAATTAACATTTTTTTTATTGTAGTTTCCTCTAAACAACATTTGTTAAAGTCCTTACAAAAAAGCTGTGTGCAACTGGAAATTTATCCCTAAACAATGTTAAATCTTCTGTGGGAATTGAGAAATTCATGATTGATCTAATTAATTCAGCATACTTGGTGTTCTACAGTCATATATTGGGCTTAGATACTTGCCTGATACTTAAAGATGCCTTTAAGATCATGCCATATTTCTTTTTTCTTATTTTCCTAGATATTAATTTTATGTTTCTTCTCTAGTTTAGACACCAAGATGATGTATGTACACTTCAAATTTTACACAAACACCTTAGATTTCAAACTGTGAAATCTGTGCCAAAATCTGCTTATCAATTTTTACGTTACTTTGTATTACGGGTAAAAGAATTTTATCATCAAAAGAGATTTTAAATTTCTGCTCTAGTGCCATGGGATATAGTGTGGTGAGACATACCTCTCATTTTAAGTCAGAATTTAAGATTTTAAATCATTGAAACCCTGTCAAAGTCAGTTTTGTAGTTTTCAACTTATACCAAATAGTAGTTAAAAATATTTGAAGTTCAAAACAGATTTCAATTTTCTTCACCTTCTTCAGATAGCATAGTCATAAAATATACTTCAGAATTTAATCTTAAAACTGCGAAGACTTTATCAAAATCTGTCCAATAATTTCTGCATGATGCTGGAACAGACAAGCACAGCCACATTACATATCCATAATAGCATTGATTATTACAAAGCCTTTGTTTTGTCGCATTTTACCATCATCCTTAATGTTCTTGTGTGTTACACAAATTTTTATTAAAATTCTTTATTCACAACCTCCCTCAATAACTTACTGGAGTTCCTGATTTGCATTCCTTAAACTGAAAACCATCCCACCCTCACCTGAAACCAAGTGCTAATTTCTCTTCTGCTTTCCTTGTGCTTCTCTTTCCACATAACTACTCTTAATTCTATATCAATCCAAGTATCATAATCAAAGTATGTCTTATACTTATTCCTAACACACCTTCTTTATCATTTTAATTATTAAGTTGTTTGGCAATGTTCACATATAAATGTAGCTGTAATTGACAACAACAACAACAACAAAAAAACTCATAAAACTCTCCCTACCCCATTGTTGCTGAATCCTTCATTATAATTAGAGCTCCAATGTTTTCAATATACTATGCTGTATACTCCAATTTTCACTTTCATCTCATATCATTTCCTGTCCTGACTCTTTGCTTTTTAAGTCTTACCACCCAGCATGGAATATCCTGATTTTTTTCCAATCACCATTCTGTGGCTCAATCTATCAAATTCCTAGGAGCAAGTCAACTCTGCACTGTTTAAAACCCACTTCCTTGTCATACAGATAAAGCTGGACACCATACTGTCCAGCATCTGATTATAATAATTTAGAACCTCTATAGTTCTCAGTCCTTGATTGTAAACTAGTAATGGAGATTGCATGAAACACTACTTCTAAACCCATGCTACTTATTTAAAAACCATTTCCTTGTCATAAGCTGGACACCATACTGTCCAGCTTCTGATTCTAATAATTTAGAACCTTTATAGTTCTCAGTCCTGTTTGTTTCCTAGTCTTGTTAGTTGTTACTACTATGGCACATTTTGTTAAACGATATACTGTTAGCTGGGTATTGCGCATAACAGCTTATGCTAAACTGTGACTGTTAACTGTGGCCTAAGGATATATTGTCTTCTGGTCGCCAACCTACTGATAATCTCAGAAGGTGAAGGAAGGTTTTATATAATGTTCACTGTAGACCTTCTTGTTAGTTTAAAACTATTGTAATCACCTCAGAATTTGTTAAATTCTTCTTTTCTTAGCTACAGGGCATAGGGGATGGTGTAAACCTTTCAGAAATTGTAAAATCTTTAACCTCATCACTACAGGATATGGGGGACAGGATTCCTACAGAAGCCGATACTGCAGCTCATTGGCGAAAATACGGCGATTTAAAATTAAGAAAGTTATTCAGCATATAATACAAGCTCTAAATAGACCATTAATAATAGAAAATAACTTTTAAACTCACCTAAATAACTGAAATCTTCAGAAGTTCAACTTGTAAACAATCAGTTTTGGTTACATGGCCATATCACTATTTTTCAACACCACAGTAATTTGGTACTAAAAGAGTTGAGTGGAAAGGCTAGTGCATAAGAATTAATTGGTCATCAAACTGCCAGAGCGTAATTGTAACAATAAGACTTAGTCTAGCGACAGTGAGAGGGTTCGGTAGAAGGAGGCCCAGCAGTGAGCATATAGGGTCAGTGGAGACCAATCGGCGCGTGATATAGTAAGCATGCGAATTGGTGTATGTAGCGTAATGCACATGGGACGGCAATTTAAGCTCCTGAAAGACAAGTAGAGTAACTTTACTGTTATAGTTGATGAGTAGTAAAGGTTTTAAGCAATTTGGAGAACTATATACGAAGTTGAACTGGTTAAGTGAAGCGCTGACTTAGATCGGGAAAACATATTGCTTATTAAGCCTGGGTCTACGTTATCGTAGTCAGATCTGTGTCTTTGGTGACCAGTCTGTATTAGCCTTTTCCACGGTCAAATTAAGTGATGTGTGTACTTTAGTAAGCGGTCGTATCAGTTGAAGTTGGTAGTTGATTATGTACAATCAGCAGAAATAAACTTATGCATTTCAGTTTAACAAGAAACTACAACTTTCATTAAACTAAATCCCAGCTTGCTTTTCCTGACACTGTGAAGTATATTTATAATAATAATGAATGGAAAGAAAGTAAAATTCACTAAAAATCAATAATTTCAGGCAGAATAATTAAAGTAAACACGATTTTAAAACTTTGTCAAACACACTCACCTTTTCAACACCACATAACAACACATTTTCGGTAATTTTCAGAGCTAACAAATAAACTTTATGTAACAAGGAACACTGCACAACATGTAAAAGTTTAGAAGCATTCCACACAGTTAAACAAACATTAAATCAGTTTTTAACGTAACTACGCCATAAAGGAAAACTTGGGAGCTTTCAAATTTAAATTGTGAACGACTAAGACCACCTCTGTAAACAAAATCACTTTTTTGAAATAAACAGCACTTTAATAATAATTAACAAAATATTAGTTTTTTCCAACATGCCAGCGTCAATTTTTGTGAGTTCCATAACTCCTATAATACACCACCAATAATAATATTTAAAACAGGTGCAATCATAGAACAACATGACAGGGGTTTAAACACAATAACTTATACTTCAGCAGAAATTTCCAAAAATGTGAAGTCAAAGTGCCAGCGAGGGGAAGAACCTACGTCTTGCACGAAGACAGTATTATTCCGCAAACACACTCGAATTTTTTTACAATAAACTGAGTTAGTTTAGAGCAAAAGTCATCATAAACTTAACAAATCAACAGGCCGAGTACTGTACACAGTAAAATTTTGAACACTGGGGATTGCAAGATTTTTCCAGCTATTTTTAGTAGCGAGATGCTACAGGTGTCATGCGTGTAAAGGTATATAACGGCCGCTGGATCAGTCACTCGGGGCACTAGTATCCAATGTCTTGAGGCAACCAATGTGTTAGTGGTTTTGGGAATAGCCGCCCGGTGGCGTCTGTGTAGTCCATGAAAGTAGTCCCTGAAGTAACACCAACCATGCCGTCTCATCAACCATGATAAATTTTTCTGTACTTGTGAATAGTAAACAGTGACTATGAAGCTTTGATGATTTATTAACAGAGGTCAGTCTGGTGTTTATTCCTCTTCATAACTTGCATTTTTGGAGATGATTCGTCCAATGGCCAATTTCAACTGTAATTGTGACTTTTAGATGTGACTTTGAAAAAATATTGAATGAATTTTTTTTTTTTTTACTTGAACAGTGCATATTTCTCAAAGTGAATAGTAACCATTTCTTTCCTAAGGAGTAATGAGGGAAGTGGCAGCCATATTCTCGTACAGTTGATTTATCCAGGCTCACGCACGGTTTGACAATTTAACTAGTGAATATTTTGACAGAACTGAAAGCAAGTTGGAGGTTAGTTAAGGTGATTAAACCAATTCTTCTACCCTGGTATGTGGTTTGGTCCCTTACACTATGTATTATTTTTAAAAAATTACATCAGACGGTAACCAAGTTTACGGCATAAGACTTCTTTTCCGAAATAAAAAATTGCAGTTATAAACCTTGATACAACCCGCAAACAACTCGGGAGTGCCCCCTAACTGAATAAAAGTTCAATTACATCAGAGTGGATCACTTTCTGCACCATATGTTATAGTCAGACCAAAATGGCTGACTTGCTATCCTCGCACCCGCCTAATGAACTTCCTGGTTCTTATTGACTCATCGCGTCACAACCCGCAGTGACCAGCCACAACTTCATCCTACAAGCAATTTCAAATAACTGCCCCTACCACGATTTTCTAGGGTCTATTTATATGAGACCTGGGGGATTTGCCAACATCTGCGAGGATTTTTCTATCATGAAACCTTATTTTTCTCTGATCTACCTGAAATTTTTGTGGGAAGTAGCCCATTCCCTTAATGTTAAAATAAACCCCTATAAAAATGTTTCTAGTTTTAGCAGTTTGACTGTGAAAAATTATTGAAGTGGTAAACCCTAAAATTTTCTCTCATTTGTTCAGTGTGCAAGCAACAGTGTTGATTCTTAGTTTAAAATGACAGACTTGTTAAAAAAATTTTATCCTAGTGTAATACATATTTTAATATTCCTATACTATCTATCTCCAAAAATATTGATGCTACTGTGCTAAAATATGTTTTAAACATTTCAGAATGCAATTTTCTATATAATATGAAGTTGAGTAGCCATTAACTAATCTACTTCATATAGTTTCAAAACTCCCTTTAAAACCTAAGTTCAAATCTCACAAATGGATACCACAATTTTTTCCAAATTCCTGTTAATTTATTTTTTCTTATTCTGTCCAAAGTGCTACATGGATTTTTACAAAAACTTGTTCACTATGCTCAAAAGAAATTCCACTTTGTTTTAAATATGCTCCCCCTTCTGTATCTAGCCGAATTATCCTATGTGAAAACTAAATTTTGTTCTCGAAATCTTAATTTTTGTACAAAATCTCACCAAAACGTTACTTAACCTACAGGTTCTAAATGTTACATTATGTGCTTTAAAATTCAGTGCATCTTTTAAGCTATAAATCTTTTCTATAGCTTGGAAATTATGTAACCCTTTTTTTCTCCCTCAATATTTGTGCCCATGCTTGAATTTCAAAATCAAATATGTAGTCAGTAGTATTTTATATCCACAAAGTATCCCACCTCATTTTAATTCTTATGTTTACTGCATAACTGAACATGAATATTGCATTTTCTATTAAAAAGAAATAAGGAAATCATCTTTATGTGGCCAATTTTTATCAATCGCTATTATCGGATTTCACTATTTACTTCTAATTATCACTTAAAAACTGCAATACAATGATTTCAAACCTGCTTTACTGTTGAACTCAAGTTAGTTCACAATTCTTTCAACTAATTTTGGTAATTTATTAAACAAAATTTAGTCCCTTACTGCATGATTTTTTTTTATTTTTCTGAAAAAAATGTCACTTGTTAAGTCCAATTCCATGATTACAAGAAAAATACTAAAAAACTTACAAATCTTATTTGGGTGAGATTATTATTGATTTAAGGGTTTGTGCCATATATGGGACAGCATGCAATAATGGCTAACATGTTGTGATACCAGTTTCGAGATGGATGATGCAACATTGGGAAAATATATAAGATATATACATATACTAGTAAAACTCAGTTTATTTACGTAAAATAATTACAATTTCTATTCATTAGAGTAACATTTATCTCAAATAACACTAATTCACTTTCCATTTAATCTATTTGTTATGAAACTTGATAAAGCAGTTTCTCTCCTTGCCCAAGCACAATGTTGCACTGCACTTCAGACATGCTGATAGGATTTTCCTTTGCAGTCTGGATAATTGCAACAATTACAGTTTCACAACCAGACAGACATGTGACCTGGGGGATTTCCCATCCTGATACTGCAGAAGATCTGCCGCAGACTCTCTCTTCTTATTACTGTCCAGCTGTTTTTTTTTTTTTTTTTTTTTTTTTTTTTTTTTGTTTGTTTTTTTTGTCGATTTCATTTTCTTCTTCTACCCAGTTTCTTGGATAAGGTTTCTTTGTTTGCCAGAGGTCATCTGCAACTGCTACTTGAAATAAAATAGGAGCACTGTCGTCGGTATTTCTTCTTCTCCATAGGGGCCAGCTTGTTCACACAGGCTAGACTGCCATATCTGTCACAAACCCCTCTTTTTCAATATTATATATATTCTAATGGACAAATACAGGGCGTTCGCCGGGAAACGCAACCCACTGTTAGCGCTATAAGGAAGAAACTGCTCCCGGCGAGCGAGCGCTCAGTTTCCGGCATTGTTCGACCGTCGGCCGCGGACTATTTCATAATAATTACGCTTCATAAACTTCATAAACTTGTGTGCTAAGCATTTAAATGTGACGTAATTCATTAGCTTACCTTATAAAAGATGCTGGAAGTGTTGACCCTCTTGTGTAATGCACATTTCACATCTTCTGAACATATTTCGAGACACACGCTGCCCTAACTGACTTAATGATTTTTTGGGTGACTGTTCTAGTCGAAAAGCGATATCGTTAATTTTCTCCTCTGTGAGAATACGGTTGACCGACAGTCTCTTTTTGTTAAAAAATGAACCCGTTTCTCTTACTTTTTTAACCAGACGCAGAATTGTTGATTTAGCTGGCAGTAAAGCGCCAGGAAATTCGCGACGAAATTTGCTGCGCCACTTTTTAAACGACTTCTTCTTCACATATGTATCGCAGGGGCGTAGCTACTATGGGGCTAGGCGGTGCAGTGCACCGGGGCCCTCACGCTCAGGGGGCCCCCAAGGCATACCTCAAGGGGCCCCTAAGTGCAGCTCAGGGGCCTCTAAAGAACAATTCAAGGGCCCCTATCCTCAGTTCAGGGGGCCCCTACCAGCACACAAAGCAAAAAAAAGGTCGCCCGTCTGGCCTGAGGGCCCAAAATAAATTTTTTGCACCGGGGCCCTTGTTGACCTAGCTACGCCACTGATGTATCGTAGAGAAATATTCTTTGTTGCAAACTGTAACGTACCATAATTATACTCACACTCAAACACGGTACAGATTAATAAGAGTATGAAGCCCCAAACCAGCCAAACCGCAAAGAAACGTTTATTCACAACACTGATTAATAAGAGACTGAAGTCACAAACTATCTACAATGCAAAGAAACCGTTCTTAACAATGTAAGGGTCACTGCAATGTACTGTTGGGGCAGCGGAGGTGTTAAACAGTGCGGTGATTCACGGTGCCGGTTGGCGGAAACTGCTGGCCCCACTGACCGAGCAAGTTACCGACGGCAACAGACTGGGAGGGTAGCGTTTTCCGGCGAACGCCCTGTATATAAACTTACCTCTTTATAATTGTCCATGGATGTCCTTTTCATCATAGAAATTGTATAAACACTGAATCAAATGTTTACTGTATCAAATACAACTGGTTGTATGACCGAACTTGGATGTAAACTGCTCACAGCGCAAAGCAAATATTCATACTTCATATTTCCTTATTCTCTCAACAGATCACATTTAATATTTGTACAGCTCTTCTTGATTGTGTGCTGTATCTGTCTCAACATGCAGTTTCAAAGTATTTGCTCAAATATGAGTTCCAAAAACAAGAAAATGGTATGTGCCATATATGACCCAGTATGCAGTAAGGGGTTAGGTTATATGAAAATTTCCAGTCATTTAGAACAAAACAAATTTCAAGACTCAAACCAAATAATGTTTGTAGGTAAGGTAAAATTTTTCCTTATTCTGTGTTTCAACATATGTGGTAATATAATGAGTACCAGCTCCATTATAATATTTTAACTTATCTAACTACCTCATATGCCCAGAATTTATTTCTGACTAGCCATTACACACGACTTTGTCCCAAACAACATCGAGTTGGTATAATATGACAGTAAAGCCATCACTATACTATTCTACCGAAGAATCTGTCTCATGAAAAGAATCAACATGATTAAAAACAGAAAAAATGAAGGTGTAGAGTGGGGTTAAAAATGAGGGCAGATTCAATTTCAACTTTGTCTTTTCTTATTTCTTCAGCATGAGCATCAGATTCTTGGGTTCTAATAACTTTAGCTGCTTGTTCTCTGCTAGAGCTACAGCTTAGGTCTGGTTTACACCTGCAAGGCATTTAAAAAAGGAAGACAAAATGATGCCAGAAACTTTTAGGTGTACAGAAAGTAATAGTACAGTGCAGTGCAAATCTACATCTATTCTAAATAATAAATTTTGTCTGCAAATGAAATTTACTAACAGATAACTGACTGCGAGAGAAGCACAGCCTGAGTGACCAATTTAACAATACAGACTTAAATAAGTATTGTCTCCCTGTCACCATTCAATAATTTATTAAAATTTCATGACGAATACTGTTATTCACACTGGAAAAATGTATCCTGTTGTAAGTTATCTTAGAATTTTGTAAATTCTAATAAAACAGTTTGTTTACAGTAGAACGGGCATAAGTGGAGTACCCAATACTGCAGCTTAGAGCCATATACGCAGCAAATTAAAACCACAAAGTTAACTAAATAGCCAATATAGATCATTAATCAACCTTAGATAGTAAAAATTAAGCTTCAAACATACCCAAACAGCCGTAGTAGAACATAATCCATTACGCTATATGCAATATATAGTAATGAAGTAATTTCACCATAATACAACACTTTTTGCCACTTTAAAAGTTCTCCATAATAATAATCAGCCACTAGTAAATAAATTTTGTCATAAAGAAACCGTAATAAAGAGTTTAAAGCCATTTAAAGCTTAAAACACTGGTAAGATAATTTATCAAGCAAACTTGCACTCTAAACTTCATGAAACCATGTGTTTGAAGCAGTATTTGCAATTAGCTGATAGCATGAGATAAATGTAATTTCTTCTGGTATAACATACTAACATTTTAGAAAGTTTTATACAGTCAGACGAGTCAAAGATTGTTTAAAAATGAAATGAATGCTTTCATACACAGTTTTAATTATTACAAACCCGCCAAGTAAAGTCAGTGATAGAAAATACTTTCAGAATACATAATAATTATCTCTAAAACTAATTCCATTAGCCTTTGTGAGTAACATGCAGTACTTTAATAATAATCAGGAAAAGTAGTGATTTTGGCTCATGGCGGCCCTAATCAGGAAGTGACATATTTTCTAAAATTAATTATAAAGCAAATACAGCAGCTAGAGGTGAGATTAAAAGCTTCCTAACTATTTGAGATGCCGTAGAATTGGTTGAAATATGTTTTAAAGCCTGAGGATAATATTTATGCACTCGATGTTGGAGATGAAGTCACAGACAGCATGGTTATAAAGGTTTTTTTTAATATACAAATGAATAAACTGGCCGTGTTTGGTATTAAAGGGAAGCTATTTTAATAAGAAGTTCTAAAAACTTTATTTGGCCTTTCTACCACCTAAATTGATGAAGTTATTAGCTTTTGTGTCGTATGTGGGAAGATAACCCATGGTTACTTTTTACGGTGAATCTGTTAACCCTACAGGAAATTTCATTAGGTCATAAAACTCTAGTTATTCAAAATTCTACCTACTGACAGATTTTCAGTACTCTAAACAGTGTATTTGCTAAGATTTGAGAACTATTTTACAGAGCAGAAGGTTAGTCTCACGGAGGAATACCGAACTTATAAATACAATCTACACATGTTTGCTTTGTCAGTCGCTAGCTGTCACTCAGAGCGTGAAGATCGTAGACCTGTGTCGCACTAGCCTCATGTGCCGAGATATCCATCTCTGATTTTGATGGCATGGTGTAACATTCTTTAAATAACATGTGACTTTCAAATTTTAACACGGGGTTAGATCTGTTTGGTTGACGTTCATAATCTGCATCAGTAATTTGGTGAAGAAATTTCCGATTAGCCTGCAACTGTAATGTGTGTATAAATTTTTTATGAAAATATAGTGATATATGACTTTGAAACAATAGCAGTGACTTTAATTCATGATGTCTACCTAACCTTTCCTTGCATGACGTTTATTTCAAGGCAAATGGCAATCATTTTAAGTATTTACAGTTGATTATCCAGTGGCAAGTATAATACACGCTACAGCAGTTTTCATCATTTACAAGAGATCGAAGTTGACAGCAAGTATTTACTCCAACCCCGGTAAACACCTTGTTCCTCACACTGTGTCCTTCCTAAAGAAGCAAAGTATTTCCTTGTCAAATTCCATCAATATCCTTATAGCCATTTACTCATCATAACATAACAAAAAGACAGAGACTTAATTTCGCATTTGTAACATTGTTGGTTTAGATCACACACAAATTGACTGTGAGAGAAACAAAGCCTGAGGGACCAGTATAGCATAAAGTAAATCCTTACAGCACTGTTTGGACAATTTTCCATGCATTCCAACAATGAATTTTTGGGACCTACATTTTAACATGGGATTATGACAGAACCAGACTTGGCTCATACGATGAAAAACAATTCTTGCAAATTTTTGCTCCCCGTGTGAATTGAACTGGAGACCACACTGGGAGCTTTAGAAAACAAGCACCTCATCCACTGCACCACCAGTCCACTCTGTTTGTAAACGAAAGAGGAAGATGTGCAGATGGATTTTTTAAAAGTATTAGAAGTCTGGTATGGAGTAGGGATGTCCCACAAAAGAGGCAATTTATAAAACATATTTTGTGCCAATTTTAACATATGGGGCAGAAACATGGGTGATGAAGGAGAGATACAAAGGGAGAGTACAATTAGTGGAAATGAAATTTCAGAGGAGTAGAGTGGGAGTAACAAGAAGAGACAGAATAAATAATGAGAGAATCAGGGAGATGATAAAGGAAGAACCGCTACAACAAAGAATTGAAAAATCTAGGTTACAGTGGTACGGGCATGTAAAGAGAATGGGGAGGAGAGGCTATCAAGGAAGATGCTGGACATGGAGCTGAAAGGGAAGGGGCCTAGAGGAAGACCGAGGGACAGATGGATTAAAGGTGTTAAGAAATGTGTGGAGGAAAGAGGAGGAAATTGGGCGTCAGTGGAAAAAGAGAGATGGTGGTTAGGAATGAAGCACTGGTGAGGCTTTTGTTCCCAGCAGACCCGGCCAGTGGCTGGAAGCTGTCCTAGATGATGATGATAACAGAGACATATACATGCTATGTGTCTATATTTCACTTAAGTTATTTTTTCATAATTCCATGACAATATGTATGATCTACACAGAAAATAGAATCCTATGTCCTTCCTAAAGGGGAACAGCATCTCCTGGTCAAATTTCATCACGATCAGATTAGCTGTGTAGCCCTGAAAATGTAACAAACAGACAGACAGAGTTAATTTTGCATTTATAATATTAGTATAGATTTCATATTCTGCTCATTCTTTCATATGGGAGAGCTCCTTCTCTCATTTTCCCACTGTCTCAATGTGACAGTACCTAACAGTGATGTTAAATCAGTTAATAATATGTTCTCCTAGTCTTGCTGTTTTTCCAAATCGTTTTTAGTGTTTTTTGTGTTTCCTATAGCTATAATCATTTGTTATTCTACTGCAGTGGTGTAGCTAAGGATGGGGTGGGGGGGGGGGGCAGTGGGGGTGGTCAGCCCCGTATGTCACCCGTTTGGGGGCGATACCCACAATTCATGAAATGAAACAGTCGAGAATGGTGTGGTCCAAAAAAGGATTTCATATCCTTTGCTGTCCAACCACTCCAACTTTTACTGTTTTAATTTTTTTTAAGTTGATCTAGCAATTTTTTCAAATGAAATCCAGTGCACTGTGCATTTTCATTATATTGGAATACAACTATTGGCAGTGCTGCACGCTTAAACAAAGGTAGCATTGTCCAATGGCTCCACAATCACAGGAAATACTTTCCTTCCATCACTGTTATTTGGTTTGATAGAAGTGACGGTGGCTATAATGTAAGTTTTCTTGGACAATTATTTATGAAACAAGGTAGTTTTGAAATTAAAGGAGAGATTCTAAAATTATCGAAATAAAGGTAAGTAGATAGTTAAATTCTATCTCTTAGTTATTCAAATAAAAATGATGTATTATCTTCTGAAATTAAATGAAAAAAACCAGCCAAATGTATGTCGTAACACGAATAGTCTAGGCTTCCATTTCCAGAGGCCGGTCATGAATTAATCCCAGTGTAGCACTAAATTCAATTTTTTAATTGTTTTATTTATAAAGATCCTTTACCTTTCAAACTAAAAGACATGAGTACTTTGAAGTATTTTCTAAAGTTCATAATTTCGAATTTATCATCTGACATAATCGTGTGATTATAGAAAGAAAGTAAATTGGATAAATAGTTATCAGATTTACATTTGTGTATAACCACTGGTAAGCAATAAATATAGTCAACGTGAAATTGTATGAAGTTCGAATTTAAGCAAATGCGATGACTCAGAAAACCATGCATAAAATTAGCAACACTGCCATGTTAGAGTCCAAACATGTCTAAGTATTCGGTGAATGTATTGTCTGCTGTTAGTGAGCAGTTTTTGTAGAACGTGTGCTTAACATAATCGGAAGTATGTTTCTTGTCAGCAAAATCACACTGTCGGTGAGTACTTTAACTCTCGATTCATGTACTGAACGAGAATATACAAATTTGACCATGTTGAAATAAATAAGTGTATGATTCCGCAGTTTAGATGAGAAGAATATTTCCATAATGGAAACCTCTCTGTCAGATGTACATCTACATATATACTCTGCAATTCACAAAATTGTGGGTGGCAGAGGGTGCTCAGCACCAAAGCTAATCTCTTTGCTGTGCATTCCAATCCCTAATGGTACGAGGGAAAAAAGAATTCATATAAGAATCAGTCCGGCACCTTATTTCTCTAATTTTATCTTTCCTGTCCTTCCGACTCAAATAGGTTGGTGGAAGAAGTATTTCACTACACTCAAAAGTGAAAGTGGGAGTACGCATGTTTACCAATAAGTTTAAACGAAATGTGTCTATCTACCAGAGACTCCCTGCCTAGTCTACTAATCAGTTCTGTGACGCTTTCATAAGGACTGTAGCAAGCGGTCACGAATCGAGCGGCTCTTCTCTGTACTTTCTCTATACTTTCGATCAACCCCTTACGAAACGGGTCCCAAATGGCACAACAATAATCCAAATGTGTACAAACAAGAGATTTGTATGCTATCTCTTTTGTTTGTTCATTACAATTTTTCAAGATTCGACCTATGAATCACAGCCTAGAATTTGCTCTACCTACTAACGAATTAATTTGTATGTGCCATTTCATGTTCCTTTGTACTGTTACTCCCAAATATTTCATAGAATCAACCATATCAATAACTGTATTGTTTAACTTGTATTTCTGAACAATTGGATTCTTTTTGTTAGTTATGCTCATTGTCTTGTACTTTTTACAATTTAGAGTAAGTTGCCACTCAGCACACCAAGCCAAAATAACATCCAGATTGCACTGAATTTCTAAGCAATTGGCCAAATTTCTTACTTCCCTGTAAATAACCGCATCATCAGCAAACAATCTAAAAAGGCTTTTCACGTTGTCTCCAAGATCGTTTATAAAAATTAAGAAAAGAAGTGGTCCTATTACACTTCCTTGAGGTACACCCGATGTAACATCTAGATTAGAAGAACTTTCTCCTTCAACGACAACATACTGCGACCGACCAGTTAGAAAATCCTTTATCCACTCACAAATCTGATCTGATATACCATACGCTCAAAGCTTCGCTAAAAGGCGGTTGTGTGGCACAGTCATAGGCTTTCTGGAAATCTAAAAAAATTCCATCTACTTGTGAACCTGCATCAATAACTTTCATTACGTTGTGTGTAAATAGGGCCAGCTGTGTTTCACATGATCTTTTCTTCCGAAATCCGTGTTGATTTGTTGTAAGCAAATTATTATCATCTAGGAAATTCATAATGTTCGAGCATATAATATGCTCCATAACTCTACTACAAACAGATGTTATAGATATGGGACGATAGTTTCCAGGATCACTTCGATCACCTTTTTTGAAAATCGGAGTTACTTGCGCGATTTTCCAGTCTGAAGGTACTTTTCGCTCTTCTAATGATTTACTGAATATATCAGACAGAAATGGCCCGATTTCCGCTGCATACTCTGGAAATACTCTTACTGGAATTCCATCCGGGCCCGGTGCTTTTCCCACTTCAGGAGCTCTAATTGCTTAATGATACCTGCAGTATCTATTTGTAATGATTCCATCACCGACTCGCCACGGTTTGGGAAAACGGGAATACTATCCTTAGGTTCATTTGTAAATGAATTTTTCAATACAGTATTTAGTACGTTAGCTTTATCACAGCTTTCATTAACCTTGGAACCTTCACGAATTAGTGCTGGAATATTGCTGTTGGTACAATTAACTTTTTGTACATACGACCAAAATTTCTTTGGATTTTCTGTGAGACTCTTAGAGAGAGAGTTGGAGCGAAAATCATTTAAGGCCTCACGCATTACATTCTTAATATGTCCTCTTTAATCAGCTAAGGTTTCTAAATCGCTGCGACCTCCCTTCCTTGTTGAGCGTGCGTGTATTTTCCTTTGTTTTTTTAGTAATCTTTTGACTTCGCATGTGTACCATGGTGGATCATTCTCCCCCTTCATTGTCCGCTTTGGTATATGTATTTCCATGCCTTCCCTGACTATATGTATAAATCAATGCCACATCTCTTCAACGGTGTCCTTTGTTGACTTGAAGTTATGGTAATTATTCCTCAGGTAGGTTCTAAAACACTCCTTTGAGGCCTTACTGAATCTGTATACAATCCGTCATTTTTTCCTTTTTCGCTTGGTCATTAATTTGATAGTCGCAATTACCGCTTTGTGATCGCTTATTCCTGTGGTCGTTGAAATGTCGGTGAATAATTCTGGCTTGTTGGTAACCAGCAAGTCTAAAATGTTTTCGCTACCGTTATGACACCACGTAGGTTCATTAACTAGCTGTATGAGATGATTATCTGGCAACAACTCAAGAATTACTTCAGAAGCTTCCTTATCCCTGCTACCTGTGATGTGAACTTAATTACGCCAGTCAATATAAGGCAGATTCATAGAATCATAGCATGATCCTTAAAATGGCTAGCTATACTATTTACATTATTTCTTAACTCCTCGACGATAGCTATGTCGGAATCGGGTGGACGGTATGTAGGTACATAACTGCTCATGTGTTCCTTAAATTGACATGGATTTTGGACTTAAATTCCTCAATAAAAATTGAGCTTTAATCATTTTTTGTATGCATGGCATAAGAGACTTAAGATTTACGTGTGGTGTCTGTCTTTGGTATATACAATGTCATATTTAGGAGCATGTGGCTCCAAGGCAGGTTGAAATACGTCACTTGCTAAGTACTCCATGTAAAGCTGGCAGATATTGCCATTTGACCCATTCTTTATTATTTTTTAATTAAGTTATTTTATTTAGTCTTATTTTTATGAAGGAACTTAATCTAGACTTGCTTCTCTAGCAGTATACATCAGACTCACAATTTGAGGGACCCAGGTACTGTCTTTGCCCCATGCAATCTCATTTGAGCCTGGAATTGTTTCTTCTTGGACCAGGCCACTTCTGTTAGCTTTCCTCTTGATGTCTTTTGGTGAACTCTTGTTCTTTTCTGAACTTGGTGGTATTTTATGGTTATGGAAAGTGTGTCGACTTTGGAAGCCTGTAATTCATTGACGACTATAGGAGGTTCATTCAAAAAATAAATAAATAAAGTAAAAAGTAGACCCTGTTAGCATTGAAAATTTGCCAGCAACTGTTATACCACTGTATGATGGAATAGAAATATTTATGAAGCAGAAAATTATTTTTAAATTCATTGTTATTAAATAATATAGTGTGAAACTTCGAAAATGAACAAAAATTATTAACATGTCGACAATTGGTGCATCTACCTTATCTGTCAAATGATTAATGAAAATAATTTTTTCAAAAAATGCTTCTAGGTGCTTATGAAAATTATTTTAAATGCTAATTCTACACTATTTAAACAATAAAACTCCAAACCTGCAAAAAAATAAAATAATTTCACATCACACGTAAAATAACAGTAACAATTTTTTATTAAAATTATGTTACTACCAACATAATATAAGTTTTTTGTATTTATTACTAATACCATACAAACAAATAAATATATTATTATATCAGTGATACTAATGGATTATGTTTTAATTAGCTGTTAGTACCAAAAAGTGAAAAATGCCTGGAGGAATTCATACACCTAAGAGGAAATGTGGATTTTAGCAGAGGAAAGCAAAACAAGCTAAAATTGATGCAGTTGAGATTATATCTCGATTCATCTTGAACTATGTTAAAAAACTGTTGACATACAATGCTCATAAAAAAAGATTCTCACCTTGATACAAGAGAAAAAATAAATGAAGTCAGCTCATCTTTACTAAGCAAACAAGATGGTAAAGAAACAATCTACTTGAAAGATGTGTCACATTAGAGTATACTCATTCTTGGTACTCTTTGTATAGAGATTATTAAAACAGGAAGCGATTACTTCCAAAACAGAGAATGGCCATACAACAATGTAAATATGCAAGGGTTGAAAAAAAAAAGACAGTTGTCAACATCTTGAATGGGTGAAGTAATTTTGTGCTCGTGGATGGTTTACTCATCCATCACTATCAATCAATTTTGCTTTTGTTGCCATTTACTTGGTGGCTATAATATTCATACTAGATCAGCATTTGTGAGACAATTTCAGAAGTGATGGAAACTAAATTCTAAAGTGACAGACCATAAAACTACAAATAAATATCTGGAAAATCTTGAAAAGTGGAAAACTTTGGCTATAAAGCTAAAATTCCACAAAACACACTCTTGCAATCAACTGATAGTGAAAAGCAGAAATGGACGGGTCTTTTATTTGAATTATTGGATATAATATAAGCTCGTTAACAAAATTAAATCGGTAAAATATTTCAGTAGTGTGTTCCATAGTACACCAGGTATTTCATACATTGATCAAATGTCGGATGGGAATTGATTGTTTTCTAAAAACTGACAACAGAAAAGTCAAAGAAGTATTCCTTGGATTTTTTCTTTTAAAGGAAAAGGGAGTAGTTGATTTAAGGAATGAAATTTATAAGAAGTTTTATAATGACGGTTTAGATTATGTGTCGTTCTCAAGGTTATGGAAATTCAGCTAATAATAGCGGAGTACATGGAGGAGAACAAACTGCTATTATGGCAAAAAGACAAAAAGCCGTTATCGTTAGATGCACAGGTTCTTTATTTAATTTTTGTTGGCCAACATTCATTTTCTCCAAATACATCTTAAGTAACATTTTTCGGAACCACAGAAACTATTTGTACATCTTTCTTTTAATCCTTCAGCTGCTTGGAAATGATTATTAAGCACAGCAAATCATTTATTAAAAAATTCTCAACAACGCGTTGGAGTGATAATTGAACTATTGTAAAAGTCCAAACAGAAAATTTGTGTTAGGTTGTGATTGTAATTAAAGAATTAAGTGATCAACAACAAAATGTACACACCAGAGCTGCTGTTCATAATCTTATCCCCGTTGTATGTAATTTTCCTTTTCTTTGTTTTCGTTTCCTTTGGAATGTTTGTCAGATTGAATTGCAGAGTAAAACTTTGAGCATTGAACAATCAATGATAAAAATAAAGGGTCTTCATCTTTATATTCAAGAAAAGCGGTGTCATATTTTACAAGGGGCAGTAGATCATGCTACAAAAATCACAGGACTACGACATTCCAATAGAACCAATAATTTGCTGTAAAAAAAGAATTTCCGGTGAACTATCCACTGATGCACGACTCTTAATGAGAACAGAAAATCAAAAGGATATGTTGCGCTAGCTTAACCAATTCAACACCAAACTCAGAACTAGATCAAAATCCGTTTGAGGTATAGATTAATTGTTTAAGATTATACTTAAAAGTAATTTGCTTACGGCAAACAGGGAAAAATTAAAATAGCTGTTTCCAAATTTAATAGTAAATAATTATTTGAATCAGAATCTCTCCTACACATATAAAGGATGAGAAAGCATTTTAAAAAAGACTATGTTACCATTCCAGTAACAAGTGGTTGGGTAGCTTTGGACTTTTTAAAAATCACCATGGAATCTTATGATTGCTCTAAAGTTATTTATGACCTTTTGTGTATGAATTTCTATGTGTGAGTGCAACTTTAGTAAATTAAAATTAATCAAAAATTTCTTTCGGGAAGCAGTGATCAAGACAAGGCTAAACAATCTTGCCATGTTAACTATTAAACATGAAACAACTCAAAATGTTTATTTTAAAGATCTGATTTCCCATTTTGCCACTGTTAAAGTTACAATGAAGAATTTGTGAAAGCAATTGTTTTTCATTTATTTATCTTTTAAATGTTATTAATGTTACAATTTTATGAATAAACAATTATTTGTAAATAACATTAAATATTTGTTTATCCACATTTTATTAAAATCATACTTTACACTTATAGGATATTATATTTTACTTAACATTCAATTTTGGTTTTCATGGGTTGACACCATCGATATCTGTCACAGGTGTCACCCATGCTAGCTACACCACTGTTCTACTGCAATGTCTTCTTATTAATCTCTTCAGTCATATTATCTCCCTATTATAGTATATAGATTCTATTATTCCATTATTTTTTGTTTTGGAATAAACATTTCTTTTCCCATTCTTATTATCTTTTTGAAATGTAACTACTTTACAGAACATTTCTCTGAAATGCTTTCTTATAATTATACATACATCCATATTTTTTCTTGATCCTTAGTAAATCATCTGCTGAAATATGGCCAGTGGATACATGTAGTTGAAAATATCCTGAAAGAAGTAGTAAAGCTGTTGTATGATGCATTAACTATATAGACTAACAGTTATTGTTTCTGTTTCAAATTTGAAATTTGTTCAGTATCTTCTGTTTCTTTTTTTTTTTTTCTTTTTTTTTTTTTTTTTTTTTTTTTTTTTTTTTCCGCCTAGTGCCAATTCACTTGCAAAATTGATGCATTCATATACCAAAATAAATGGCAGAATAACAAAGGATCACATTACCGACAGAGAATAAAAAACCAAGCAAGTGTGTGTTGAGACATAAAACATTAGGATTCTGTAACCTAAATGATCTAAATGATGTTTTGCGTGTGGTAGATCAGACAGCCAATACTTGGCACAAAAGTCATTGTCTTTCAGATTAGCTCCATGTCTCTCCAGTGAAATGCCACATTGCCACTAATGATGCTAATGCTGTCACTTAGTTCCAGATTCATTATAAGTACATTAG
Source organism: Vandiemenella viatica (assembly GCA_031002005.1). NCBI lineage: Eukaryota > Metazoa > Arthropoda > Insecta > Orthoptera > Morabidae > Vandiemenella > Vandiemenella viatica. The sequence continues at coordinate 27,994 of JARYHS010008220.1, forward strand.
GATGCAAATTACAACAAATGAAGAGCACTTTCCATAAAATAATATTAACATATGCCAAAGTAACCCTGTCACAAAACCAATAAAAGGTGGCATACTTCGTTTTAATACTATTCAGATTGCAAGTTTTCCTACACTACTAAAAACTAATACTGAGTGTCAGAAGTTCACTCCTGGTTTTATTGAAACTCATATAAAACGTTCCACACCACCATGAACACTTAAGTCAATGAATTTGACAATGCAAAATAATGCAATCAGAGCTTCTTTTCCAAAGTTTGCAAGTTTTTGTCACACTTCAGCCCAGCTGACACCACAACAAACAATCACTTTAGCCAAAACTAACTAAATCCAAAATACTGCAATACTTTGCCAAAGTGTTTCACATCCCCTGCACTACACCTCAAAAGAACTTTTACTAGATAATCGTAGGCTTCTGTGGTCGTCAGTTGATTCTTGGTTGTCTGGGCAATGCCGTTTCATGATGTGTGCTACACACATGATGATACAGTGTCACTGGGACAGCCAAGAATCAACTTTTACTAGCTTTAAAACATTTTTTTTCACAATTTTGAGCCTAAAAGTAAACAGCTTTTTTGGCCTCACCAAACTCTGCCACGATACAGATAAATAAATACAGTATAAGTTGATGTTGGGGGAAAGTTACAGTAGCATTTATGAGAAAATTTTGGTAATAAAAAAATGGTCTAAAATGACAACTTTTATGGCCTCTCATGTCTTTATTTTCAAGTGAAAAAATTGAAAAATATGTCAAGTTATTTGACGAGGTCTAAACATTGAAGCAGTAAATTGGTTTTATCTAAAAGTATTAGTTTTGCTAGATGTTACTTGATGTAAAAGAAAAAAGAAATGTTATGGTGGTGGTAAGTGCAGTTAGGAAAAGTACACGCAATAAAATTTGATGTAAGTATGAAATTATTTTCATATGGATTATAGAAAAAAAATAATAGGGAAAGTGGACCCATCACTTATCGAAGTTAAAGGCAGGATGGCTTTAACAAAATGAAAAACATCATCACAATAAGTAATAAAGTGAAAGTGAAGGGAGCATTTTCCAACCTTAACCACACTTTATCTAAACTGATTATTTTCTGTAAATAATCCTTATTCTCTTTTGTTTTCAAACTGTATTTAATCATTCCCCTTTATTTGGTGACAACAGTCACTTGCATAATATGATTGCTGTTGGTCTGACTGATGTTATGTACATAATATATTCATAGCTGAATAATTTCTATGTTACCAGGGAGCACGTACAGAAATATGTGGTGGTTTCAGTGACGTTCCATGGGGAAAGACAAATACCAAAGGCCATTATATACCATCTGAAAAGGCTTTTCTTTTTACACTCACAAATAGTCAAGATCTGCCTCCAACAAAATATGATATTGTGAAGAAGATGTTTGCTATTTGTTATCATCCAGAGTGAGTATTATACTAATAATAATAATTAATAGATAAAAAACAACAAGGCATAGGGAAAGTCAACCATCTTATCAGAGGGCAGTGATAAATAAAACAAAAGACAACCACAATATTTAGCTATTAACATTATTCATGCAAAGAGATTAGATAAGTCATGAGGAATTCAGTCATGCACATAAAGAGTCCCACCACATGAGTAAAATCAGAGTTATCCTTAGTGGACAAGGCAGGGGCAGTGGTGGAGGGCTGGGATGAGAGTGGGGGGATAAGGAGTAAGTATAAAGTATACAACTGGGAACTATAGTAAAATGGGAGACAGGGTTGTCCTCTGTCCTCATTATAATTAGCAGTCAGAGAAGTGAAAGAAAAATTTGAATGTAATGTAATTGTTCAAGAAGAAACAAAATAGTGATTTAATGATAACGGTCCCATTAACAGATAATTGTGAGGATATTGAGGAATTGTAGACACCAGGAGAAGAAATTGGACTAAAGATACACCAAATCAAGACAACAGTAATTAAATCTAAGATATATTACAGCAATAACTGAATTTTAAATATAAAAATAGTTTAAGATATAATAGAAACAATGAAGGAAATCTGTTAATTTGGTAGAAAAATTAGAACTCAAGGACAAAGCAAGCACACACCAACATGTGGCTAATCTCCCACAATTTTCTTATTATTTCAGTTACTGACTATGTTCTACATTAATTTTTGAAAGCAAATATAAGAAAATGCTGAGCAGTTGATGTGAAAAATGAAAGTATTTAAGATTATGATAGGTGAAGGTTGATGGTAGGTAGATAAATAGCAAAATGCTACCACGTGTATGCTCCATCCCAACAAAAGGAAATTAGGCGAAATATTTATTCATAATAACTTATCGATATGTTGTGTCTTAGGGTTGTTAGAACAAGATATTGCTACAGCTTACTTAACTACAGTTGATGCATGATCTGCGAAATTCGAAGGTATGGGATACTGGTGAGAACTAGTTATAGGTAGTGACATCACAACCTGACACCTATAGGCTATACACACAATAGCACTAGCTAAAATACTATTACCTTTTAGTTTCAAACACTGTCCTAGGATTCAGAAAGGAGTTTCTGAAACTGTATGTAAGGGGCACATTACCTTATAAAAGTGAAGCCTGGTTTTCCAAAACATTCTGAAAATTGAGTATGAAACAAATGTGTTTTGAAAATAATGAGAGAAGAGAGAAAATTCTGAAAGTCTCAGAAAAAGAAGAAACAGAATGATGGGTCACTTTTAAGACATGTAAGACTTTTTTTTTTCCCCTTGGACTTTATGCCTCGTCGACAGCGAGGTCATTAGAGGCGGGATGGGATTGGGGCAAGGAACGGGAAGGAATTTGGCCATGGCCTTTTTGAAGGAAGCATCCCGGCAATCACCTGGAGTGATTTGGGGAAACCATGGAAGACCAAAATCTGGATTCCCGGACGGGGATTCGAACCCGCGTCCTCCCGAATGTGAGGCCAGAATGCTAACCGTTCACTCACCACGCTCGCTACATGTAAGACTGAAGAACTTGTTAGTGGAGGGAATATTCAAGGAAAGGAATTTTAGAGGAAGCAATCTGTACTATATAATGAAACTGAAGAAAAATTGTGTCTGTACATTAAATTTATTTCAAGAAGAGTTGTATTCTACACTATTGATGCCAAAACTATAAAATTAGAAGTTTTTTTCTGTCTGTCTGCATACTCTGCCTGTCCACCCTTATTGTAATCAGTCTGGTAAAATGGATACTAACAGAAATCGGACAGAACCAATTGAAACATACACAAAAATATGGGCAAGATTTCTGTGCTTACAAAAAATAACTGGGTATAGGTCTGTCCCTTTACTGTTAATGTTGTTGTTTTTGGGTCTGTAGGGAATGTCAGCATCTAGGTTATTAGTGCCCGGCTTTCTTATTAACAATCTACCCCTACCCAGCACACACCAACCCAATCCCATGTCTTGCACACATTTTGAACCCCCCCTCCCACCAACCCATTTACCACCAGCTTTCTGGCACATCTTTCCTCATTTCCTTGGCTAATTTCATTCTTTCAAACAATTTACTTTCAACTTTAACACTGGATACATGGCGCTAGGTACCCACGTGGCTCCATCTTATGCAAATCTATTCCTGGAGCAACAATTTTTTAAACGATTCACTTAAACATATTGTCTGATGATATTTTTTTGATATGAACCCACAGTGTTATGGTTAAATAAATGTGATTTGTGGCAATTAGGCAGATGTTTTTGGTTGTGGTAGACTCAAAAACAGAAAAAAAAACAGGAAATGGAAGTAATTACTCAAAGAGTTTATACATGTGTTTTGAAACTAGTAATTCATAAAATGTATCATGGTTGTCAAAAAAATTGCTGATAGAACATATTATGTATTTAAAAATATAAATAAAATATCTAGTAATTAAGAAAAATTATAAAATTAACATCACATCTGTTGAGCAGTGGTTTGTGTTGTCATATGTCTATAAACATGTTTAAACCATGTAGGAATAGGTTTAATCCAGATAAAAAGTACAGCAAAGCATTTCTACCAATCATTCCTAGTAATAAAACACTTCTGAGTTAGATTTCAAGGCTGCCTATGTGGAAGATAGAAATTTGAGTTAAAGTAGTTTTTCAAGTGCAACAGTTTTTCTTGCATTCACTGCTAAAGCTTATTATGGAGATCATTTTAAAGTGTATTCATCATACCCAGAAAAATTTAGCTTCAGAGATATTTTAATCTGTCCAAGTGGTTAGGAGGGAGCAAACTGAAAATTTGAAATAACTAGTAAATGCAGTTACAGTAAAGTTTTTTCACCAGTTATAGTCAACATCCTCCAGAATATTTTAAACATAAAATCAATTAATTAGTCAAGGTATAAGTAGGATTTTTAATTAGAAGAAAAAATCAACATTTAAACTAATGAAGGTAGAGCCAAGAAATTAATTTCAGAAGATAGACAAAATAGAGAGGACTAAAACGATGTATCGGTTCTGTAGAAAGTTCAAGGCATCTGCAAGATAAATGAGATTTTTTAGAAACGTGTTTTTGTAATTATTGGAAAGGGCACCACGTTTGATGATGTAAGAGAATTTAGGATTAATTTAATAGAAGCCTTTTTGAGGACTAAACCAGGTTAAAATAGATAGAATGAGAAGCTAGGAAGCTTGTATGTTAATTACAATTCAAGGTATCAAGTACTTTTTGAGATATTAATTTTTGAAGTGTTTTGCTGACATAACAAAATCAATGGACTCAATGAGGAGGGCAGCCATAGTGGCTAGTTAGTCAGTCACCCAGTAGTTCTTGAGTAGGTAGGCTTGTGTGTTGGTAGTGGAGAAAATGGGTCCTCGTGATGGTAGTACATGCTAACAATGCTGTAGTTAAACTTTCATCTTGAGAAGGGGGCCAGATGAGAGTTTGTTTCATCTTGTGCTTAACCTGTAATAATATAAGAAATGTGTCTGATCATCTTATTCGAAAATCTGGTACCAAACGTCTGTATGAGAACTTTTGCAAGATTATAAGCTTAATGAAACTTTAGAACTGTGTGGAGTGTATAAATTTCACTTCTCCTTTCATGTTTGAGAGGTACTTCAAGCGTGTGGCAGCCGTTTTATCTAAATGTTACAGGTACCCAAGGCATCCGGTCATTAACATTATTAAATTAAGCTCAGGCACTGTGTTGCTTAACCCCCAGCATCACGCTTTCTTGACAGTGTTAAATAGAGCTAATAGCAGATAGAAATTAAGGATAGGAGTTGGAAAATGAGTAGTATTTAGTTAAATTGAGATCTGGTGGTTGACTGGTGCCCAGTTTGTACAGGTAAGCCGTTTCTCACCTTCTTTGTTCAGAGAGACTGCTGCTTTTTGAAAGGACTCTGATTTCATGGATGGTGAATTAAGAATTGAATGTTGCGTGAAGTGACATTAGCAGCTGTTGGGTAATCTGGCTTTTAGATGAATAGCATTTATGGCCACTGATTTTTATTGACAGTAGCTTATTGGTCAGATCTATGTAGAAAGCTGTATAATAGTTGCTAGTTAACTGGTACAAAACAGGTTTTATAGGTTGCATATCCTAAGATGGGAATGCTTTCACAGATCACAGGATTGATGAAAGTGATGGAATCATGGTGCATGTTACACCTCTTGCAGCATGGTATGCAAAGAAGCCATGGATTCATCTAGTAGGCCAAGGAGAACAGTATTTTTGGACTATGGGTTAGTGGATGTAACAGATTTTATTGAACCAAATTCTGAGAAGGGCAGGGAAGATTTTGGGCAGAAGAAATTACTTTTTAGGGCAGGTTTGAAGGAAATCACAGTTTTGCTGTAGGATTTGATTAATAGTTTTAAGCCAGGACTGGAGAGTATAGGGCGATTCCTGGGTTGTAATGTGGAATGAGTTATTTTTGATCCAAATATTGTGGATAATTCCTGAAAATAGCTCTTTGTATATTAGTGATATGAATACCAAGATTTTAAAGGATGGAGTGTTGGTGTGATAAGCATGGCAACTTTCAGACTGGAGATGCTGTCGCAGATTAGTAGATTTGATGTGGACCGAGGAGTTGAGGTAGCCATTAGAGAGGGCTCTATCCACATACAGGATGTCCAGATCATAAATATATCACTACAAACATGACCCAACTGAGTAGTTTTAAATAGACCTGACCTAAAAATAACTGTCTCAATGGACAATTAAGGGGTTTGCTTAAGAATGAGCAATACGAGTACCCGTTTGGAGGAATGATATGATGATATAGTTTGTCATTGAAGGAAAAGTAAATATTATTAAGTAAGATAGGGAGGTGAGAAAAGATGTGCACAGGAGAATATTGTGAGGGCACTGATCTAACAAATGTTCCATTAAACTGAGTCCATGGTAATGAGGAATGTTGGTGTACAAAATAGTAATTTCAATGTTCACCATGATGGAATCAGTAGGAAATGGTATGGGAAGTATAGTAAGACAGAGGAGGAAGTGTTGATTTCCTTCATGTGAGAAGGAAGCAGATGAACTATGGATTGGAGATATTGGTCCACCAAGGCAGAGATGTATTCTGTAGGAGATTCCTAAACGAGGATTAACTGGCTTATGGATTTCTGGAAACAGGTATTGGACACATCTGTATTGATTTTTGGGAGTAAGAAGTGAGATTTACTGCAGAGCATGATGTTGTAGAAGGCCATGAACTGAATTAATTCTTCATGATTCTTGCTGACAGAGGGTGTGGCACAAAATTGATAAAGGACTTCAGCCACTTACTCAATATGATTTATAACTATTGAAGTTAAGCCCTTGTCTGCTTGAAGTATTACTGGATTTAGTTGGGTTGGCAATTCTTTCAAGCCTTGGGGTTTGGCAAGACTAAGATTACTAGTGTTTAGTAAGTGGTTAAAAAACTGCATGAAGCCAAACTGATGGATGCAAAATCTTGATACATTTGAGGAGGATGATTCTGGGGAAGAACTGGCTGGTCAAGTATGGATTTTTTGGACACTTGGTTCCAGAACATCCCAGTGATCATGCTCACCATGAGAAGCAGAGTGGTGAGGTGCAAGCGGTGAGTGAGAATAGGGTGGTGTGGTAAAATTTTGTGGTAGGGGAAATGGTGATATCTTCTGAGACTATATAAAGTTCCTGTTTCTGAAAGAGGCTAGGACAGTGAGGATTCTTTTGGGGAGGTTGAGGTTCACTAATGAGTTTAGCAATGGATGATTTGACAAAATAACGGGTGGTTGCAATTTAGGTCGGCGACTGGGAATCTGTCAGGTATAGTACAGGCCAGCTGGGTGATGGGACTTACGATTTATGCATATGGTTTTAACCATTCATACTCATGTAATTCATGGGTTGTTGTAGGATCTGGTGTGTGTGCCGAATAACTTTTGTGGTGATGAGAACAGAGGTATTTTATAAATGTATATGAGGTGTGCAGTGGTGGTATTTGTCAGATCAGTATACTACTGCAGGGCAAAACATGCTAAGATCAAGGGACTGTTTACAACAGAATGAAAACAAGACATGATGAATTTGTGGAGTGCAACCAAATATTGGCAGTTTTACAGAGAGGCCATTTGGAGAAAAGATATGATTTTATGAAAAAGATGCATTTAATTTTGATAGTTAAAAGACACAGTATGTGGACAGGTATTTAGCAATTAGAATTTGTTGAATGAGTAAAAAAAATTGATACTAGATGAAATATAATAATCAGAGCAGCAAAGTCAAATATACAAAAAAAAAAAAAAAAAACCATATTCTTATGGAGTAGGATCTAGGCCACTAGAAAACCTTGCAGCACAATGGTGAGAGTAAAGAAATAATAAAATAAATAGTTAGTGAACATTGTTTACTTTATCTCTTTTTCACCCCCCCCCCCCCCTTTTCCACCATCATCACTCCCTCTCCTACCCTGTCCACAAGGGCCAATCTCTTATTTTAGTCATGTAGTGGGATTCAGTGTGTGTTCATTTGAGCTCCTTGCCATTTGTCTCAACTCTTTGCAGGAGTAAGATACATACTGAAATATTGGAAAATGTGATTGTAATTTTTTTGTTATTGTTGCCTTTAGCTCTGGTAAGAGATTGATATAATTTCCTCATTTCCATTAAGTAAAAGCATTTTCTTTCTCATTATTATTGTAGTTTATAAAATAAACACTATATAATTTTCTAAATATCAATTAAAACACAATTTATGAGAATTAACAAAATATGTTATTTATTTACGTTATCAGCCTTGATGTAGAAGGCAATTCTGCAAATGTAAAATTCTATGAAAGGTTGGAGTTCATGTCTCTAAATTTATTTTTTATAACAATGTAATATAATGTGTGGTTGAGGTACAAAATTTTTAGTCCATCTCATCATTTTTGTAAATACATGTTAAGGCATATTACAACAGAATCCTAACTACCTGCAAGAAACATAGCTGTATGAAAATGTAAAAATAATGTGACAGTATGGTTATATCTAAACTCTTATATCAGGTCGTAAACAGTATATTCCACTTTAAGCATTGGTAATTAAAATATGAGCACAAGCAATAGTATGCTAAATCCGAAGACAGGCTCATGAGAATAAACATAAAAAGTGAAAAAAATATACAACAACCAGACACATAAAATTCCAAATGTAAAACCTTTCTTCAGTTTAAGAAAACCATGTCATTTGAATATAAATTTTGTTAATGAAATTGTGAAAATGGGAAAACAAATTAGACACGTAATAGCTGGTAAAAAGGCTTTAAAAAGGTTATCTCATGTTGAGACTTTCTGGCAGGCTGGTGGTGCCCAGTTTGTAATGGTAGGCCAACCTGTGGCATCTGAGTTCAGATGTACTGTTGATAAATTGTAGGGATTTCATAGTATCAACAATGAAGAATGAGTTAATAATACTGGAGCCTGGTGACCACGGAATGATGTATCTAGAAAGTTCTAAGGCTTTTGAAAACTAGTGGAAGAGACCATATTCAGACAGTTGTAGATAAAAATGGATGAAAAGTTACTGATGATTTTAAAATGGCACAAATACTGAGTGACTGGTATAATGAGACCATTAGGAGCTTTTATCCTGGGGTAAGAGGAATAAATCAGAGGAGCATCTCCATGTAAGTAGAAATGAGAAAACTACAAAATTTAAAATAGATTGTCAGGAACTTATGAAGGAACTGAGAAAGTTAAAAAAAAGTTCAAAGGATGCTGTGTAGATAATGTTACTACAGATTCACTAAAAATAGTGGGATACGATATTGAACGTTACCTTGAAATATTATTTACAATGAATCTTGCTGCTTACCGGAGGACTGGAAAAGAATGATAGTAGTATCAGTTCATAAAAGAGGTGTGACAAATAGGGTTGAAAATTACAGGCAGATTAGTTTAACATCAGTGATAGACAGAATTTAATTTAATTGCAATGGAGCACAGGCTCCGGTGGCAATTTCCCTACACACCCGTCTTCCCCCTATCCTGCACCCACCTACGTTTGCACTCTACAAATTTTATCTTTAAATTCTTTCAAAGTTTTCGGTAAATTATTCATCATTTCTCTTGGTAACTCATTCCAATCCCTGACACCCTTACCTAAAAAAGAGAATCTTCTCACACCCTGCCTGAAATCGAGTGCCAGCTTGTGGTCATGATCATGATGGGAATAGTAATATGCATCTACATCAGAAATGTCTGAGAGCAAAGGAACTGGTTTTGATAATCAACAACATGTTTTTAGGCAAGGATATTCATGTGAATCCCACATTGTGGACTATATGCATGATATTTTTGATGAATTGGTCAAGGGAGGCCAAGTAGACAGCATAGCACTAGATCTTGCCAAGTCATTTGACAGAATGAGTCATAAAATTGTTTTTTATTAATAAATTGAAAACTGTTGGAGTGGATAAAAAAGTGACTTTCTGGTTATAGGAATTCTTAAAAAGCAGAAAATAAAGCATTAGACTAGGACTTAGACTAGGAAATGCAGTATCAAAAGAGGTGGAATTAAATGTGGGAGTGCCACAGGTTAGTGTAATGGGACCATTGCTATTCATCATTCTAATGAATAAATTTATTGATGGTTTGTCAGAATTTAGGTTGTTTGCAGATGACATAATGCTATATAATAGGATCAAAATAGGAGAAGACTGTTAATAGTTGGACAGAATATTTAATTGGGTAGGTCAACACAGAATGAAGATAAATTCCAAGAAGAGTCAGCTTATTCTAAAAGTTAATTATGATTATAGGAGAAGAATGTTTGTTGAAATGTAAATATCTTGGCATAACATTTGACAATAATTTGAACTGGGCTGTACACATTGGGCAGATGGTGGGAAAATTCTTCATTTACTGGAGAGGTCGATGAGAGGATGTACCAGAGAAGTGAGGGAATGGAAAAATTTACCAAAATCTCTTAAGCAATTTAATATTCGTAAATGACAAAAGTAGATGCGTGGAGGAATTTAACACTGTGAGTATATATGATAATACTTAAAAAATAATAAGTGGGGTAATTAGATGACAAGCAAAATTGCCACTGGAGAATGCGCCCTATAACAATTAATTTTACATGCGCAATAATTTTATCATTCATTTCTCTTACTGGTTACTCATACTACCTTTTTATTTTGTAGCAATGTTCATTTTTTTGTTACCAATACCATGGTATGTGGTGCTTATCTAAAGAAGTTGTATAAGATGTCAACTTTTATGATTTTTTAATCCTATTTTTATTATTATTATTTGTTGCAGCTGTGGTCCAATATTTGGAGCAGGAGCTGATCTTCTTATTGCAAGCAATTGTAACACTAACATGGACAGTTACTCAAACCTGCCACATTCGTACGATGGAGAAAACGCTTCTTGCACTGTTCTCATGGGAGACTACAACTTTTCTGTACTTGACTATGAGGTTTTCACTCCTGTTGGAAAGTGAAAACTGATGCCAAATTAATACATATGAACAAATTATTAGTCTAGGCTGTTGTCATTTATAAATAAAGACTAATTATGTTTCAGTATTATTGTAAATCTTTCTAAGTACCTACAAACAGATGCACAAGCATTTACCTTTTTAAAGATGGATTTAAAATAAAATTGCCATAAGCAGATTTCTAAAATATGCAAAAATATAAGACTAAACTCCAGATATTTTTTATATTCATACACAATCTGCTTTATGCTGATTACCTTGCATTTCTCCTTGTCCTACATTTTTTGATATAGTAGGCCTAGTCTGTTGTAGTATCAGGCCTACAATAAACCACACAGGGGCGTAGCTACTATGGGGCTAGGCGGTGCAGTGCACCGGGGACCCTACGCTCAGGGGGGCCCCCAAGCGCCTTCATGGCAAACTGGCAACCTTTTTTTTCTTTAGCTCTACAGTCGTCTAAGGGGACCCCTGAGACACAGGAAGCCTCTCACTAAGGGCCCTCTCACAGCTCAGGGGGCACCTGTGACACAGGAAGCCCCTCACTAAGGGCCCTCTCACAGCTCAGGGGGCCCCAAGCACAACTCAAGGGCCCCATCCTCAGCTCAGGGGGCCCTTACCAGAAACCCAAATCAAAAAAAAAGGTCGCCCATCTGGCCTGAGGGCCCAAAATAAATTTTTTGCACCGGAGCCCTTGATCTAGCTACGCCACTGAAACCACACTGAAGAATTATTACAAAAGGCAACAGTTACCTACATTTTAATCAATGAAATGTTCTTATTTATTTCTTGAACTATTAGTAATTATACCTCCCTTGACAAATTTATTATTTGGACAATAAAGATACCTTATAACCTAAATGAAAATAACACATATTCCACCTGCAAAGCTCGTGTTGAAAACAGTATATTTTATTGCTAAAATTACTTAAAACTTCATACAACAATAATGATATTTGTCTTCATTTTTTTTTTTTATGGTAAGTATTAGGTTTTCTTTCCATAGCCTGTTTGTTATCATATTTTCTTAAGTTTTCTGGTAGTAATGAAATGGAAAATAATTTGCCATAATTTTAATCTCTTCTAATACTTAATCAATATTTTTACATCTCTTATCACAAAACAATGCTTATCTGAAAAAAATAATATGATGTTTGTGCATTTTTACATGTTACTAAACGATTAATATTGTACAATCAAAAAGAAGTTAAGCCAAAGTTCAATAAATTACTGTATATGCAAAGGAAAAATAAGCAACCAGATCAAATTATATCATGGTGGACCTATATTTTCCAGTAGTACTACAAATTTCAGCACAACTTAATAGGAGGGGGGGAAGACCATGTGCCTCTGCAAAAGTCAACAGCATATTACAAAGATATGATTAAATACTCAGGAAATACCAGATGTTTACTAATCTTTTTACCACATTGATAATATTTTGCATTAAACCATTCTGGCCATTTTTTTTCTGAAGTTTTTATATATATATATATATATATAAACTTTAGAATAAGCAGGCAAATGATGACATAATGTTTAATCATATTTGTACCATTAAAAATTCCAAATGAATTACATTAATATTAAAAAATTTATACTATGCTAATTTTATAACTTGGCATTATCCTATTTTTTCCACATTCTCTCAGTAGCAGATACAGCCAGGGCAAGTGTTTTATTTTGAAAGAGCAGTGTTTTCCTCTTTTAACACCAGTTAAAAGCTATGATTCCATAACAACTATTCCTGCATACCATTCATTCTTGGTATGATCAAACTTATCCAAAATATTTTAGGGCTCATACAATAAAAAGCCTCAGAGCAGGGCCGCATTTAAGTATAGGATACATAGGCTGTAGCCTAGGGTCCCGCACCACAATCCCGTCCCTTGCCTGGGCCCATAGTAGAGCTAAGAAAACTGGGCCAAATTTCAATTTAAGCATCCGTAGACAGCTTCAGGGAGCAGGTTCGGATGTGACCACATCTTTCCCCCTGCCATATGTCTCGCCTCCTACATGAGGAAGACTAAAAAGTCGAAATATTGTGTAATTCTTTTGTTTTTGTGTTTTTACGTGTCTCGCCCTCCTGCCTTCATCTGTGGTAAGTGACGGGTAACTGTTTATTTTCCCTATCCTATCTTATTTTCAGTGCCTCGCGGCAGTTTCTTTGTTTCCTTTATCCAAGAATTAGTAGTAGTACAGAGATGGGAAAACTTGACAAGCTTGTACTTGATTTGAGGCACATGGGAGTGGGAAAATTTTGTTTTGTAGGTAAGGAATCAGGGACTGAAATAAATAACAGAGGTAAGTGATGAACCATTTAAAAAGACACCATCTGAAATTGCACTCAAAGAATTGGGAAAAAATTGAAAATTAGGAATGTGGCAAAATTTCCACCAGGGAACATGTTTCATCACAATTAAGTATTTCTCCTTTATCATTTTCTTCACTCCCTTTTTTCTATCTTGTGTTGTAGTGGTTTCTTATTTTCCCTCTTCTTGACTATTATTTCTCACTTTGGCTATTCATTCTCTAACACTCAGAAACTTTATTTTGCTGCCTGTAACACTGTCCTTCTCCTTAATCACCCACATTTCTGACCCAAATATCAAGACTGGCACAAATTTGTTACACCAATAGTTCATTTAAATTTTTATGCTCTGTTAGTTATTCTCCATCATTATTTCTAATATGCTTTCTCCATTTCTTCAATCATGATTCCAGTAAATGAATATCCCAGTATAGGGAAAAGTAACCCATCACTTACCACAGATGAAGGCAGGAGGGCAAGATAAACAAGCAAAAACACAAACAAAATTTACAATATTTCAGTTATTAAACTTAATCATGTAGGTGAGACATATGGTGGGGGGAAAGATGTGACCACATCCCAACCTGCATCATGAGTGAAACAAAGATGAAATATGCGGGAGGGTGGTGTTTGAGCTGCTGGTGGTTGGAGAAAGTTGATCAACAATAAATGTAGAATAATATCTGTGATGATTATTCAAGATAAAATGCAATTTGTTTAAACAAATATATACTTTGTGATTTGTTATAGTAGTAAATAACTGTAAAGGTATTAAAGTATATACATATGATGAAAAATATGTAACAAATCTGGCTGTAAAACTGCAAAATAGTAAGGTTTAACATAGTTTGAGGTCAGGTTTGTGTCTGGTATCTTAACATGTGTTGATAGACAAGTATACATCTATGGAGTTTTAAAGTTCTGACAGCTTTAACTGTGAAACAGGTGTTGAGATTGTTAGAACCATTGAGCTGGCATGAATTTACACTGGATGGCTTTGGTTGGAAATATAAACTTTTTGCCTGTGGCTATTCATCCTGTTGGATAGTTGTCAAGTTGTGAGAGCAATGTCCAATAATAGGATTCTCTTGTGATGGGATTAGAATAGGTAGTGGTTGGTGGCTGGATGCATTCTGCACTTTTTGCAGTGAGGTCTATTGTAGGGGAAAGATCCCTGTGGAGGTCTAGGAGAGTCAGAAGGCAAGTACTGTAAAGAGATTGACATTCAAAATGAGAAAGAACTTGTAAGTAACTTTGTATAGATTTAAAAGTGATTCTTGAATTTGAAGAAAATCAAATCATTTTTAAGGATTAAAATGATGAGAAAGTCATTAAAAATTATTAACCAACACAGAATAATTCAAAGATACAACAAGGCCTTGACCCTCTTAAAATTAAACTTTTTAACTGATTTAATTGCAATTGAGTACACATGTCCTAGTAAAAATCTACCTAAATCCATATTTCATTAATTTTTTCCTTTAATTCCCAAATTGTTTCAGATAAATTGCTTAGCATTCCCTCAGTAGTTTATTCCAATTCATGTTGATGTTATATATATATATCACAAAATTTTCAAACTCCCTTATTCCTGAAGTGTTAGTATGTGATCGTGATCTCTTCCCTGCTGGAGGTTGAGGAGCACGTTCCTCAAATGCAGTTGATCATTTTGTACATAATAGGAATAATATGGCAATGAAAAATGAGTCTTTTATTACATACTCCCTTAAAGACATTTCTCGCCTATTTAGTGGAATGATTTACGTTTAAACCACTTAAGATCTTTAATAAATAGTGAAAAATGTGTACATGGAAATAACAAAATGTTCATTTACACTGGTGCATTATTTTTCACATAAAAAAATTGATGTGTTCTAATTATAATCAAAAGCTAAGATCATCTGGAGCTTTGTTCATGTAAAAATAATATTTTTAACAGACTCAGGCTTTACTTCAACATTAAAAATATTGCACAGAAACCCTGAACTTCAAATATATCCTCAAATTTATATGTGTCTCTTGTGATTACTCTTACAGCGTCAGAAATCTAAACTGAAAATGACCTCAAATATTTGTTTATGGAAGTTATCTCTCTAAGCAAATATATATTGCATCATACCAAAAACATTGTCATTAGTTTATTCAATTATGTGCAGGCTTAAAGTGGAAGCAGAAACCAAAATCTGTGATATTGTTTCACATTATACTTATAACAAACAACATAAATTTTAAGCACCAATAAATAATGCAGAGCCAGCTTTGAACTTATCATTTCTTTATGCACACTGCATAACAGCAGTACTTATTTCTTAATATAATCTTACAGCAGTATTAATTTGTACACTTTTTGTACATATATTAGCCCATTTATTACATTATCATAAAGTTTTTCTTTTTATAAATATCATTCTATATAATAGAATATCATAATTTACATCTCAGTTCATAGAATATCTTAAGAAGTGAAGTACTTAAGCAAAACATAGATGAATGAAATTAACTTAAAATATATGCTCATGGTGTTTCAAATGTGCAAGAAGAGGGGAAAAAAAGAAACTTAAACAGTTTTGAAGTTATCTTACTCAAATAACACATAACAAACTTAGTGTTAAACACTGCAGGACACTTGAACATTCCTTCACATTTTCATAATTCAAACTGCACAAAGGCAAAGTTGGCAGTAGAAATCTCAAATTGATATCTCACAAATCTTGCATTGCAACTACTACTCTTTGCAATGTTGCTTAAAATCCTGTCCACTCAAATGTATGTCACAGTTTATGCAAGCACATTAAGACTTCATTTTTTGCTGCAACGGAAAATATACGTCAATGCGTAATGGTTCCTTTATTTTATTCTATGCATTATCTACATAAGGAAAAAGGAGTGTTGATTCTTGTTAGCACTAATCAGCAGTGTGCAGTTACAATGGCAACCAATGGTTGTTTGACTGTGACATATCAATGTGAATCACTTATTGGCTACAAATGATTACCTGAAATAAGCAATGGAGGTTACTAATGCTTGGAGGTTCATTAGAACCTAAGAACAATGCTTTACTGCAGTGTTACATTTTATAGCTTTTCACACTGTAATAGTAAAATTAGATCATATGGGAATTTACCCAAGAGGAGACAGTGAATACTAATGCACATTCTGGTCCAGGGTGCATTGTAATTTAACCACAACCTGTGAATGGTACAAATAAATGGTAAATGGCAATCTGGTATGAAATCTACAATTAATATCTAATTTAAAAATGCATAGCCGATTAGCAATTTGATAAGCTACAGCTTAACACCACGCAAATTGCTAGTAGCTATTGGCCACCTGTGTAACTACTCACGACTAAATAGTGCCAACAAAAACTAATGATCCTGCTTTGTTGAATGAAAGGGTCATGAAACAAACTGCAGTTTCTTTCTAATTACCACATCCACTTTCTAGCTCCACCATGATAAAGTCATTTACACTAAGGATGTGTCCATAAATTACGTGAGGTGAAATGGGGGGAGGGTCCTGCGAAATCTCACACCAATGGGGAGGGGTCAACGGAAAAAAAAGGTCTAGTAAAAAAGTTTTGAGGGCGATCTCTAGAAGAGGGAGGGGGGGGGGGGTGGAAGTCACCACGGGACCGGATCTCGCTGGAAAAGGGGGGGGGGGTTGGACCAGATCTCACCAGAGGGGGAGGGGTCCGAAAATCCAGAAAAAAACACCTCACATAATTTATGGATGCCCCCTTATTGGTGTACACCTATTGTGAACTCTGGTCAAAACTATCTC
>JARYHS010008221.1:0-28869 GCA_031002005.1 Vandiemenella viatica
ACTGGCACCAATTATAGGGAGTTAGGCTATGGTTTACAGTGGATGTGTGATATGATAAACTAGAATTCTGATAAATACATGAGAACTCGCCTGAGAAAACTTTGATAGTTATTCCACTGCTTACCATTTCATTAATCAAGAATTGTACAAATTTATCAGTTTGATATTTCATTCAGATTCATTAATTGTGTGAAATGGTAAATATAACTCGCAAGCTTAGTAGAAAGAAACCAAAAACGTATTGAGTAATCTAAAAAATACTAAATGTCTATCATTTTGTCTGTATATAGCTTTGTACAATGACTGGCTTTATAGATTTTATATTTTTTGTCATTAAGGTTACCAACAACCATGCAACACCAGCTACCTGATTACACAGGTAGCCTAGTGAATCATGAAAAAAAAGGGGGGGGGGGGCTAGAACTGGATTTGTTGGTTTATTGAAGTAAGTCCTTCTGCTGTTCGTTCAAATCTATAAAATTAGTTTTGTATCAAGTTTAAAGTCAGACTGTGTGACAGAACAGAAACATTTCATAAGAAAACCATATTTTTGTGCCATGAAATTAAACAAAAATCGATATATTAACTCCTATAGCAAGGAAATGTAAGTTGCCATGGCAATAAGAAAATCAAGAGATAGCTGGAGGTTAGCGACATAAAGACCGAACAGTTGCTTTGAAACCATTTCACTGCTGAAGAACCTTGCATTCTTTGAATACTTTAAGTCCGATGTAGTTCCTAGAGGAATATGAGTTGTGAACAATAAATGTAAATCTGTTGAAAGTGAAAGAACTGAGTTATTTATAATTATAACCAGTCGCGCGATAACTGGTATATTATAAATACCTGTCTGTCTGCTTGTTATGTTTTGGTGACTAAATGGCTGAACCAATCTTGATTAATTTTGACAAGGAAATATTATATATCATTAGAAAGGACATAGGAACTTTCTTGCATAAATAACATAATTTTTCATGGAATTTTGGAAACTGACTGAATGGTGGCAGACAGGCAGATAATGCACACATCTCTGTAATGTTATATTGGTTGCTCAGGCTTTTTTTCTCTTGCAGTCAGTTTTGGTGTGATCTCTTGATAAATTCCATGTACAGACACAACTTATTGTATAGAATGAAAAGAATATAATTCCCACTACATTAGTCTTTGCAATGACTATACTATCAATAAAGCCAAGGGCCAGCACTGAAATTTGCTAGAGGATCTGTGGTAGGTAGTCTCCCACAGTTAACCCATATCATTCATCCATATTACCTCCAAAATGGTCCAGAAAGAAGCTTAGCACATTCCAGTCGTTTCTATAGTCATTTTCTTAATAATAAAGCGCTTTTGAAACATGAAATCAGTCAGCAGAATAAGAAAGCACAAGTTTTAAGAAGGTTAAAGTTAAAGTAGCTTCCTTTTTGCTACATCCATATCCACTAAAAGAGAATAAAAGTACACACATTTTAAGGTGTAAAAAGTATAGCCAGAAAAATTTATTTAAAGAGTTACTGTTAAGTGACCTTCACATCACATGGAGCTGGAAGCAGGAAAGAAACTTGTTAACTAAACAAGGCTCTTACAGTTTGAAAAATAGCTTAAATTTTTGCTATGCCAACAGATTGGCCACATATAATAGGAAAAATAGACCTCATAGTTAGGATAGAAATAGGTTTTCTAGATAAATAAAGACATTAAATTTCAGAAACAGTTTGGATATAGGGTTAAAAATATATTCAGATGAAATAGAAAAATTTTCAGATCCTGAACATGATTTTTTTTTACTACTTTAAAATTTATGGGCTAAAAATGAGGTTATAGGTTTCATTATAGTTGCTTCCCTCATTTAGTGACATAAAAATCATATGAGTCACCTGGGACTTGTGTCAGTATGAAATATTAAAACAATGAATTAAAGGATAAGAGAATAATACTAGGAGATACAGGAATGTTTTCTAAAGAACATAGTGTTTATTTGACCTCTCAAACCTCCCCATCCCTGGGGCTATCTCTCTCTCTCTCTCCCTCCTTAGTTTGTTGATATTTTTAAACTTGTTGCAAAGTTCTTTGTGATACAGGTTTAATAATACAATGGTATGGTATTAGCTTCCCTATCATATTATCATGACTCTGTGTTTTCGGAGACACCTTTTGCATAACTTACAGCTTTCTATATCAAATTCTAGCAATAAAATTCTAAGTATATGCATACAAAGTCACTAGCAAGGCAGATAATTGGCAGTTTTTGATCCTTAAAGGTAGCACGTGTATCACTCATGGAAACATGTGATATGCAGCTTTGGTACTTTGAATTTTTTAGAGCTGAAACAGATTTTTGTGATAGAATATTTTTGGGCCTTTGAGATTTCACAGATGACAGAAATATTTTTGTCTTCATCTTAGAATTATTTTCAGTGATTAATTTTTTGGACTTGAAAAGTTTACAAATGAAACAGTTTCAATGATAGAATATTTCTCATAATCATGGACTCAGAAATATTTCAGTGAGTTACTATATGGACCTGGGGAATTTCTGATGTATAAAGAGAAGTTTTAATCATGTTTCGACATGTGTAGTTTTAGAGGTGAAGATTGGGGATAATCCCACCATTTTGCCACATGATAGTGGGAAACACCTACAAACTGCAAATTTTAACAGCCAGTATGAAGGGATGAGGACTTGAACCTGGTCCAAAGAAAAATTACTGTTTCTGAATTTTTAGCTGAATCTGTCTGAAATAAGTGGCTATTAAATAACGGTCCACTGAACTTTTAACTGGGTGGTGTAATTTGTGCCACAAGTGGTCACTAAGTTACCTAATTATGAGTATCAGCATAACTTAGGCATGCCACCTGGTCAGCCTTGATGTGTGCATCCTTGTCATAAATGACATCAAACCCTTGCAAAGAAGGCTTTAAGTCAAGCTGTTCAGCCGCTAAGCTCTTACTACATTAGTTCACTTTAAAGAAAGGTCATTCTTTACATGTGCAGATTTACTGACTGAGTATTAGCAGAGTTATTATGACCATAAATTATGTATAACAGTTGCTCTTATAAATGTTTCTCTTCTGCTATTCCTTATTATGAGAGACCATCTTATCCGCATGACTTTCTACTGCCCATCCACTCTCGCAGGCAGTAAGAAACAATATACCTTGATTAGTCCTTGCAGCCTTAAATTATATGTTTATTCAGAACCATCCCCATGATTTTGGCCATCACCCATACCATAACATGTTCAGGGGATTAAAAATAATAGTGACTACTTACTGTATTTATGCAAACTTGGGCAAATTCTTGGCAGCTCATTGCCATTTTTTTATTTTTTTCATTTTTATCGCCCTCTGTTCCACTCAGTTGATACACGGCCACCCTATGTCCAGTACTGCTCATTGGTCAACACTACCAAATACTATGAAAACAGATATATGTTTCATAATAATTTCTATATCCTATGGAGTGAAATAAATTTCTAAGCCAAGCATTTCATTATATGGGATTGCTGGCAAGAAACATTTAATGAAGAACAGGCATTCAGAAATGTGGTATTATCAACAAGTAGAAGTTGTTTGATCTTGGAATGAGTGGTGTTGTGGTCAGTGTCTGTACACCAAGAGAGGTGCGGCTGATAAATAAACTCTACAGCTCACAGCTGCAGTTTTAATCTTGGAAAAGTCCAAAAATCATTCCCTAAGACTGACAGTCACCTGTCAAGTAATCTATATGCATGTTGCAAACCTATGGAAGTATTACTCCAGGTGGTAATCAGAAACATCAATCCAACACAACAGTATGCTATGCAACTGGGCCTAAGGATTCCGGAGAGCCCGGAACAGCATGCAAGAAGGAGTTGAAGCATTCTACTGGAAACACACCAAGCAGCAAGCTTGGACCAAAATAAAAATACTTCTTTGGTACTATTAATATCAATTCACTTCTGAAGGTTGGAAAACTAAAAGAACTAAACAAACAGCTTAACGACCAGAAAATCCTTGTACTTGCTCTTCACATACAGACAGTAATATGTGAGATTCAGAAGATAAGATTATAGGGTCTATAAAGCTAATCCTAGGAAGAGAGTAATGAAGAATGTTACCCACCTTGGAACAGGTTTCATAGTGAACACGAGCATAGTGGTATCACTCCAAAACTTCCACTCAACCTCTGAGATGCTCTCTCTATTGACAATAAGATGTGGAAATAAAAACTATACCCCAATCAATGATGATAACAGGAAAATCTTGATAAAGTGGAAGAGTATTGGGAACTTTTAGAAAATGTTATCTGTAAAAGACCTATAGATAATGTCAAAGTATTGCTTGGAGATTTCAGTATACAAATTGAGAGAGAAAGAATTTATAGGAATACTGTAGGAGAGTTCCTGGTATACAAAAGAATGAATAGAAATGGAATAAAGATGTCCAACTGTGCAAGTCTATTAATCTTAAAATGATGTCTATCTTCTTTAAAAACACTGAGCAGGAAACAAACACCATGGCGCTCACCGTACCCAAACCTTGGAGAATTCGAAATTGACCACTTAACCATCTCCTCCAAGAACAAACAAACAAACAAAAAATCCAGAATGTCAATGTGAGAAAGGAGCCAAAATTTAAAGTGGCCATTACCTTCAAACCATAAAATTGAGATTCATCTCTAGAAAATTGTTTAGAGCTGAAACAGCTTCCAACACTTGATCCTATGGATCCTTTTGCTTGCTGCTTGACCCAGGCTGAGTTTCTTAAAGTCTGCTACAACCTACTGTTAATCTCCTCCTTGGTTTACACTTGGTATGACTTCATAACATCTTTTAACTTTGGGTGAAAACATTTGCTGAACAATATGTAGTCTATTTGTAAGCATCTCAGAATTTGTTAAATTCTTCATCTCGTCACTACAGGATATGGGGGAAGGGAATCATACAGAAACCGATACTGCAGCTTATAGCCCCACACAGTTTTTAGATTTTAAATCAGCCTAGCTCAACATGTAATAACAGTTTTAAATAGACAGTTAATGATAAAAAGCAACCTTTAAACTCACCTAAATCACTGCAATCCTCAATATTTCAGTTTGTAAACACTTGATTTTTGTTACGAGACCTTATCGCTATTTTTCAACACTTTTCAATGCAATAAAAATTGTTTGTAATAATAACGAACCAGTAGAAAGTAAAATTTATGATAAATCAACAATTTCAGGCAGAATAAATTAAGAAAACACAATTTTGAAACTTCGATAAACACACTCGTATTTTCAACACCACTTAATGTCACGTTTTCAGTAATTTTCGGAGCCAACAGATAATTTTTATGTAATAACAAAGAACACTGCACAACATATAAAACTTTTGAAACATTCCACACAGGAAAATAGGCACTAAATCAGTTTTAACATAATTTTGCAGTGGAAAAAAATGCTGACAAATACAGATTCAAATTGTGGACGATTTAATCCACATCTGTCAACAAATCACTTTCAAAATGTGGAATGAATAGAGCAGGAGGCCGTGCTGAAAACCATTTTTTAAAATAAACACTCCTTTAATAGTAATTTAGTCAAAATAGTAAGTTTAGACTAATGGCGCCTTCCTGATACACCACTTTGATTTTTGTGAGATTGATAACTTTTAAAATATACCACGTACAGAAAAAACAAACTATTCAGGAAACAGGAGAAACCATAGAATACAGTGACATAAGTTTTAAAATCTGAAACTAAAGAGATCATAAAAACTTGAAATACGATGTCAAATCCGGGAAAGTTCCTTTGCTCACACGAAAATTGCATTACTACACGTTTCACATTTCAACTATTTACAGCGAACTGAGTAACTTTAGAGGGATAGTTGTGATAAATTAAATCAATCAACATGCCGAACATCATATACTGTAAAATTTTGAGCACTTGAGATTACAGAATTTTTCCAAACTATGTTTAGAAGCGGGTAGCTACAGGTGTCTTAGGCCCGAGGGTATATAAGGACTGACAGTCACGAGGCCACCACATTTGGTGGAAAGTCTTGGAAGCAGCCTATGTGCTGCACGGAGCCGCACTTTGCACCCCGAAACATGCTGGGTACTGTCCGAAAGTAGTTTGCTTCACTTTAGTTTCTGGTCAGCCATTATGAAATTCTTGAACGTGTGATTTGTCAACTTTAAAGTGAAACCTTGAAATTCTTAACAGGGGTTGGTTGGTTTTATTTCTCTTCATTACTTGCAGTTTAGGAAATGATTTTTCCGATAGCCAATTTCAACTGTAAAAGTGATTTAATATGTGACATTGAAGAAATCTATTATGAGGTGCAAGTTGTTAGTTACGGAGATCTAGGCTTACTGTACCCCGGGAATAGCCTGGACCCTTACATATTATACTTCTACTCTGACCATCCCAGCCCTTCCCCCTCCCCTCCATGCCCTCGCATGATGGGAGATGGGCAAAAGCATGAAATACAGTAAGAACCTAGTGTGCCCCATGACTGATATGGATCCTGTGAAGACCATACAGGAACACCGAGAAATGATGGTGAAGCTAAAATAGGCTTAGTAAACCAATAGTGAATGGAGTATGCTTTCAGAACTAATCACTTCTATTAATTGAAGTATTAAAAGTTTTCCGTACAAGAATTGTAGATAAATTGTAAATTCACCAGATTTTTTTCCAGAGGTTCAAAAATCTCTGGTATTAGATAAGTTATATGGTATCAAATATTACATTATTGGCTTTGAACGAAATAAATACACTACAGGTTGATTTATAATAAAACAGTCAATCACTTGAAGAATAACATTATTCCAACCATTAAGTTGGAAGAATATTGGGATAGTCAAGTCCTTGACTCTCTTATCAACAGATGAGAATTTCCCCACTCCCTTACGCCTCAAAATCAAGAACTAGTTTATGGTCATTTTCATCTCCTTCCTTCCTTGTAGTACTATTAATTCTTCTACCAATATCTATTCAGGTTTCATCCATCAACGTATGCCTCATACATGCCCGGTAGTCTGTTTCCCGACTTACAAACCAGCTTTCTTATCCCCTACCACTCCTGTATTTGATAACTATAGTTTTGGCTCCGTACCAGCCCTCCACACCACAACAATGGTCCTGAACAAGGTTTTGTGTTCCATTTCTCTGATACACTTCCTCATCAACGTCTTCAGCAAATTCAGGACTTTAAATCTTACCTGCCACCTGCACATACAATACAATTTTCATTCTATGATACTGGTCTTACTCAGCCGATACTCTCCACGGAGCTACCAGTAACACTGTTCAAGGAAGCAAGCTGAGAGGAAATCTTGCGATCTGGTACCTGACCTAGATTCAATACTGCAATTATTATACATAGTAATCTGTTTCATTTCAGTGACCAAGTAAGAGTTATAGGATGAAAGTTAAGTTGAAGTAATTTGACTATAAGGTAAAGGCACACTGATACAGGAGGCTATTACGATCAGACTTATCACTTGTACTAACTTGTATTAAATGCATGAGGCAATACAGAACCAATGGCAATCGTCATTTAAAGCTCAAATACATGACTTTTAAAAATAATTGAAGGTACTTTATTTATTATTCTTCCCTAGATCCCTGCTAGGAAGTGGAACTTTAATTTATTTTTACGATATAAAAGCTGTTTCACACTTTTAGGAAGTTAACAGATGAGTCCCAGTATAATTTATTCATCTTTGCATTAATGGTAATCGTCTTTTAGTGGTGTGCAAGTTATTTTTTTCCTTTGTATTGATATTCTGTTTCAAAATAAAATAACTTACAAAAAACTCAAACATCATTATCATTAATACAAAGAGAAGTTATTTATTCTGCTTTTCATCAAATGTAATGAGAACTAGAACATGGTGGTATGGTGGTAATTTGTTACAGACTCTTGTTTGTATGTTTGTATGTTATGTGTTTCCAAAAAGGAACAAAACATATAGCTCTTGTTGTAAACAAGACTGTTTTATTCTGTTATACTAAAGTACTTTAATATACATCTCATAAGAACACTATTGCTATTAACATACCTAAGAGGATGTTGTAAAACTGACACCATCAGTTCAACTGCTAAAGCTCCAGCAATCGCAGAAACACCTGGTCGGGTCACTGTGCACTGCTGATCCAGTGTTCGGTCAAGTTGAGACTAGAAAGTGGAAAGAATGTAGAATGAATAGACGCTTTCCTGGTGTATCGTTTGTACAACATATTCTCAGTTCTCCCACTGGTGAGAGGCAGCAATGGGTGGGAGGACTGAGAACATTTTATATGAAAAACAGTATTAATAATGAAGTTTCTATTAGTGTTCTCAAAAGTTTAAGACGGAGGCTTCAGGGTATGTTTGTGTAAGGGTTAAACCTAAGGCTTCTGCTCAGAGTAGTGCTGATAGAACTATCACAGTTTCAATTTGATCACTTGTAGTAAGATTTTCAAAGGAAATCTGGTCTTCTGATGTGTTTTTAAAAAAGAAAGAAAAGAAAATAGGTTTCTTAACATGACACAATATATATAAACTCACAAGTTTATAAAATATTGCATGGATGCACTGAGGCTATCCTGCCAGAAGGTAAGCAATACATGCATGAAAATGTCACTTGCTTCTTAGGAGTGGTTGGTGAGAGATGGTAAAATTAAAGAACAGGTTGTGACACAGACCATTGTATATAGGCATCTAGCATTTGCTACTTGTGGCGATATTCCACAGTATGCCACCACACCATTGATACTCCACACACACCTCCAGATGTAACCCCTCGACTCAGCCCGGAGTGAGTTACCACTTTGGCTCAGCGCTTCCACGCTTGCCTGCCATTCTCTCTTTTCTCTCACTTATGTAACACTTACTAGATTGTACTATAACATTATATTAAATTAAGTTAAGTAAAGAAAGTTCTGGAAATACATTCTCAAACATTCGATACTCTATATAAGACACCTCAACTGCCCCACACTGCAGTCTTGTACCAACTTCTGGTGAATAAACAACTTGTCTTGGAGCAACTGCTGACTACTTATTCGATAGTGTAACCTCCTAGCTACAGTGGTGATCCCGAACTACGGGCATCATCAGAAACCTCAGAAAAGTCCGTATGAAATATTTTTCAAAAGGAAGCCTACAATGAAGTATCTGAAAATGTATGGCAGTAGAGTCTTTGTACGAATACCAGAAGAGAGAAGAAAATCTAAATGGGACAAGAAAGCAGAAACTGGAATTTACTTGGCTATACAGACACTGGATATAGAGTATTAATTAACAACAAAGTAATAGTAGCCAGACATTGTGATATTGTAGAAGAAGACGTGACATTGTGTGGATTTCAAGATGAGAGAGATGAAAATTTGGAAGAAGGAAAAGGAATTAAAAAGGAAAATTTGGAAGAGGAAAAAGAAATTGAAAAGGATAATCCAGAATGTGTGGGAGGAAATGATACAGATACACCAAACAGTAACAATGATGTAGAAATTGATGAAGACATGGACAGAAAGAAATCAAAAAGACAAGTTAAACCTCCAACGCGATTTGCGATGAGTTTGGCTATTATTGTATCAGTGTAAACTACTGTGATGCTATGACACCAGAGAACTTTCAGGAGGCGGTGAACTGCGATGATGCAAATGAATGGAAGGCAGCCATGGACCATGAGATGAACAGCCTAGTGAAAAACAATACATGGACACTCGTTGACAAGCCAACCAAGGACAAAAAGGTGATTGATGTGAAATGGGTATACAAAAAGAAGAGTGAAAGTGAGTATAAAGCCCGATTAGTAGTTAGAGGTTTTCAACAAACTGACTGTGTAGATGATACTTATTCTCCTGTAGCAAAAATGCCAACCTTAAAGCTTTTATTGTTATTGTTGTCAAAATTCTATGGAAATCCATCAAATGGATGTAGAGACTGCATTTCTAAATAGTAAAGTTTTGTCAGAAGTTTATGTAAAGCAGCCAACAGGTTATGAAGATGGCTCTGATAAAGTTTATAAGCTAAACAAATCTTTGTATGGCCTAAAAGAGAGCGCATGGTATGAATGTTTCAACATTTTTTTGACTGAACTAGAGTTTGAACGATGCAAATATGATTACTGTTTATATTTCAAAAAAGAAGAAGATGTAACTGTTTATATTTGTTATTTGTTGATGATTTGTTGATTTGCTGCAGAGACCAAAATGTTATTAACAATATTAAAAACAAGCTATCAGATAAATTCAAAATGAAAAATTTAGGTAGAGTAAAAAATTACATTGGTATAGACATTGAGTATAACTATGAACAAAATAACATTTTGACTCTGAGTCAGGAACGTTACATTGAATCTTTAGCAAAACGCTATAATATTGAAAATGCTAAATTATACAAAACACCTATGGAAATAAATTTGAAATTAGAAAAATGTGAATTAAATGAAGACATCAAGTATAGAAATTTAATAGGAGCATTGTTGTATGTTAGTTATGGTACTAGACCAGATATATCATTCTCTGTAAACTATTTAAGTCGTTTTCAAAACTGTTGTAATGAGACACATTTTAAGTATGCTCTTAGGGTGTTGAAATATTTGTTTTTGACTAAGACATTAAAACTAAAATATTATAAAAACTACGATGCTGATATATTGGATTGCTATGTGGATTCTGATTGGGCAGGAGATGTGTTAGACCGAAAATCTACTACCGGATATGTAATTAGATTGTATGGAAATGTTATCTTGTGGAAATCTAAAAAACAAAACTGTGTGACAAAATCTTCTACCTTTGCAGAATATATTGCCCTGTCAGAAGCAGTAACTGAAATCAATTTCTAAGAAGCCTAATTAATGATGTATTTATTAAAATTTGTAAACCAGTAAAAATGTATGAAGATAATTCAGGCGCTGTAGCAATAGCTAAATATGGAAATTTTACTAAGAACTCTAAACACATTGAGGTCCAATACCATTATATTCATGAAAATGTCAAAGAAAAGTTTATTGATGTTATTAAAATAGGGTCTGAAAATAATATTGCAGATGTATTAACTAAAGCTTTGGGAAGTGTCAAATTTATTAAATTCAGAGAATCCTTAAACATTAAAAATTAGAGTAGTAATTAGTAAGTTGTCTATATGAAAACTATTAAGTTTTATGAACCTGTTCTTTAATCTAATTTTAAGATTCGGATTACTTGTGTTACCTATAGATTGCAGTATAAATGTAAGGAGGCATGTTGGTAATTATACATTTATATTGGCAATTCTGTAGGAATATATTATATATGCATTCATTTGTTTGTATACTCTATGCTCTATTATACTATGGTTGACAGCAAGAAGACAAAAAGATGTGTAAGCAAAAGTTGATTTAATTTCTTTAATAAAAGTGGTTACTAAATATAAAAACGAGTATTATTCTTAATATTAAAAGCAGCACTTGATTATATTGAGCAACAGGAAGAAAGAACAGCAGCCGAGATAATGATGCTACAGCATTGGCGCCATACTTCCGCTATGAAGAGAAACGAAATTATGACACAGAAGATAATTAAAGACTTTGTTGCAAGTGATCATAATTAATGTACCAAAAAACTTTATTGCTTCACAAATTAGTTTTACACTATAAATAAATTGTATTATTTCAGTTTAAAATACCATTTTTAATTCATTGTAACCTCTTTCCATGACCTCCGGTTATCAGAGTTTTTTGTTATCCAAGGTGGTTCCGGTCCTGTTTACCTCAGATAATCGAACTTCTACTGTATTGAATAAATAAATTGTTCTTCATTTTGTATATGTATTGTCTGGATGTCATTTGAATATTGAAGGAGAAACGAAATTATGACACAGAAGATAATTAAAGACTTTGTTGGCAAGTGATCATAATTAATGTACAAAAAAATTTATTGCTTCACAAATTAGTTTTACACTATAAATAAATTGTATTATTTCAGTTTAAATACCATTTTTAATTCATTGTAACCTCTTTCCATGACCTCCGGTTATCAGAGTTTTTTGTTATCCAAGGTGGTTCCGGTCCTGTTTACCTCAGATAATCGAACTTCTACTGTATTGAATAAATAAATTGTTCTTCATTTTGTATATGTATTGTCTGGATGTCATTTGAATATTGAAGGATTAATAGGAGGTATTTGTTAATAAATAATTTCTATAATACTCAAAATATTAAGCTTGAATATTTTAGTCCATGCAATATATAGTTTATACCCATGTTGCCATTCAATTAAAATGCAATTTTATGTATTATAATTTTCTTCAATTCTGCTAGGTCAGTGAGAATGATTTGATTTGGGTTTCAAATTGGGCATTAAATTAGACATCAAATTGAAGGTAGATTCAGGTACTGACTCTATGAGAAATTTGTTCTAGTACTAATGCTTTGTCAATTAGATACTCATTTCATAAACACTTAACAACTTGTGAAAAATGCCATGACCAAATTAATTTAAAACGACAAATGTATTGTTACAAAATCTTTCATACCTCAGAAAGATCATTCCCATTCTAGAAACGGTTGCTGGAGAAGCATGATTAAGATCATGTGTTTCAAATATGAAGTTAACATTAGTACCAAATTGAATCCTCCACCCAGAAGGTAGAGTGAGAAGATGATTGTCATCCAGTACAGAGTTGAGAGATTCAATCCATTCCGGATCCACATCACCATCACAAACTATCCATGAGCACTGATCTGAAAATTAATAACAAAATTAGTAATAGCATGGTTACCTGCCAGCACAGCTGTGCATGTTAAATTGTCACCACACTGGATCAAGGTGATAATACATGATAATACATGCACCAGCAGTCCTGATTTTGGTTGTTGGGCAGTTTCCTCCAATCATCTAAGCAAATTCTGGGAAAGAGTCACACCTCCATCTCATAAACTACACATTTCACAAATACAAAATGAACTTATTACACAGAATCTAACTTGTAAGTTACACATTTGGCAGACTGATGGCAACACACACACACTCCTTGTGGCGGAGCCTTGCCCAGCCTTAAGTACAAATCTTCGCCACCAGTCGGCGTTGCAATCGACCACGCCATGGTTCATCTCTTGGCCAACAGCCGGCGCCCTGATCGAGCCGACGGGAGCGCCAACTAGACCAGGTGGGAGACAACCGTACTACTTGGAGTTAGTCGGCTGCTAGCCACGTGCCGCGTATGAACTTGTTATCTGTGTCGCGCTACCGCGTGTTCTGTTATTGTGTTGTCACCCAGTCTGACAATGTTGTGGTTCACCACATTGAGACCACTGGCCCTCCTGTCTTTGATCGCCCTCGCCGACTTACTGGCGAGAAATTGAAGGCCGCCAAGGAGGATTTCGACCTGCTGCTGCATCACGGCGTGATACGACCCTCAAACAGTCAGTGGGCCAGCCCGATTCACATGGTTCCGAAGAAACTCGGTGGTTGGCGAACTACCGGCGACTATAGGCGGCTGAACGGGATCACTGTTCCTGACCGTTATCCTGTCCCTCACGGAGACAGCATCCTTCAGCGTCTCCATGGCTGCTCAGTGTTCTCCACAATCGACTTGGTCCGTGCCTACCACCAGATTCCGGTTGCCAAGTCAGACATTCCAAAGACCGCAGTGACGACGCCCTTCGGACTTTTTGAGTTCGTCGGCATGCCGCCCGGGCTACGCAATGCTACACAGACCTTTCAACGCCACATGGACAATCTGCTTCGAGGTCTGGACTTTGTTGGCTGTTTCATCGATGACTTGATCATTTTCTCCAAATCACACGAGGAGCACTTAAAGCACCTCACCACGGTGTTCGACATCCTTCGTGCAAACAGACTATCAATCAATCAGAAGAAGTGCCAGTTCGGGAAGTCAGAGGTCATCTACCTGAATACACAGTCAACGCTTCCGGTTACAAACCCCCGGCGGAGAGAGTCCAAGCCATCGCGTCGTATGCGCAACCTCAGACCATCTCCGATCTCCGTCGGTTCCTGGGAATGGTCAACTACTACAGGAGGTGCATCCCTGGCGCTGCACAGATGCAGGCCCCACTTAACGACCTGCTGAAAGACTCTAAACGAAACGACAAAAGCCCAGTTCCTTGGACTCCCGCTACTGAGCAAGCGTTTGCTGCCTGCAAACGTGGTGTTGCCCACGCTGTACAAACGACTTTCCTCTCGCCGTCAGCGAGCCTTTGTCTGAGGACTGATGCATCCGACACGGCCATCGGAGCCGTTCTTGAACAGCTTCAGGATGGGACCTGGAGACCACTGGGGTTTTTCTCACGGAAGCTCATCCCAGCCGAAACCCGTTACAGCACATACGACCGAGAGCTTCTCGCAATCTATGCGGCCATTCGTTTCTTTCAGCACATTCTTGAGGGCCGGCACTTCGTCATCCAGACAGACCATAAACCCATCACGTATGCCTTTTCGCAGCGACCGGAGAAGGCATCTCCACGCCAGTTACGCCACCTGGACTATATCTCACAGTTCACCACTGAGATTGTCCACACACGGGGTGAAGACAATGTCGTGGCCGATGCACTCTCCTGCATAAACTCCATCTCCATGCCAACGACGATCAGCCACGAGGAGATCCACCAGGCGCAGAAGGCCGATGAAGAGCTGCCAACACTCCGGGAATCAACACTACTCAACTTGCAGTCTCTGTGTATTGACGGCCTCGATATAATTTGCAACGTTCTGGAAAATCGAGTGAGGCCCTACATCCCACAGAATCTCAGGCGACGGGCATTCGACGCCGTTCATGGGCTTTCGCATCCTAGTGGCAGAGTCACCGCCCGGATGCTGAAGGAACGCTACGTGTGGCCAGGTATCAGACGGGATGCACTCCTATGGACTCGAAGATGCATACCGTGTCAGCGAGCTAAAATTCACCGTCACAACCGACTAACACCACTCAACATTGCTGTTCCCAATAACCGGTTCGACCACATCCACCTGGACCTCATCGAGCTGCCGCAAGTCGCAAGTTTCCGGTACTGCCTCACCATTATTGACCGTTTCACCAGATGGCCAATGGCCATCCCGCTCAGCAACATACTGGCTGATACAGTTGCCTCAGCCTTCTATACACAATGGATCTGTCTATTCGGCACTCCACTTACGATCTCCACGGATCAAGGTCCACAATTTGAGTCAGCTCTCTTCACCGCACTATCGCGCCTGATAGGAGCTCAGCGAATTCGCACCATGCCGTACCATCCGCAGTCCAATGGACTCGTCGAACGCTGGCACCGTTCGTTAAAGGCCGCTTTGATGTGCAATACTCACCTACGTTGGCCAGACCTACTGCCAACCATTCTCCTCGGCCTACGCACCGCCTACAAGGAGGATCTGAAGGCCTCTCCAGCCGAACTGCTCTTTGGGACGCCGCTTCGACTGCCTGGCGAATTCTTCATCTCTGAAGAAACTCCAGCTGATCCACAGTTCTTCCTGGAGAAGTTTCGAGAGCACATCCGCGCCGCCAGGCCCACACCAACGGCTCACCACACCAAGGCTCGCCTGTTTCTACTGAAAAAACCTATACACCTGTACCCACGTCTTCAAACGTGTAGACTCTGTGAAGAAGCCTCTTGAACCACCTTACACAGGGCCGCATGAGGTCGTTAGGCGCATCAGTGACAGAGTTTTCGTGATTAAAATCAACGGGGAGGACAAGGCAGTCTCAGTGGACATGCTGAAGCCTGCCTTCATCGCCAAAACAGACCACGACCAGACCGACGCCGCCCGGGCAGAACATCCACCATCACTGACGCACACATCTACATCAATGGACCGACCCATGAGAACCTATGCGAGGGGTTCCCGTGCAGACACCAGCACCGGTGGCAAGAAGCGAGTCTCGTTCCTTACTATCCCTGAGTAAGTCACTGGGGGGAGAGTGGTTGTGGCGGAGCCTTGCCCAGCCTTAAGTACAAATCTTCGCCACCAGTCGGCGTTGCAATCGACCACGCCATGGTTCATCTCTTGGCCAACAGCCGGCGCCCTGATCGAGCCGACGGGAGCGCCAACTAGACCAGGTGGGAGACAACCGTACTACTTGGAGTTAGTCGGCTGCTAGCCACGTGCCGCGTATGAACTTGTTATCTGTGTCGCGTTACCGCGTGTTCTGTTATTGTGTATGCAACCTCTTGCATAATAAATATCAGTGCTTAAGTACACCTCAGCTTTCATTTATTACTGTGTAGAGTGTAGTTACTCCATATCCTTCATTAGGGTTACATGCTGCAAATTAACAGTCTGGTTCTAGCCATTGTGGGGCTTCTCCAGGTAATCAGGTGGCTGGTGTTCACATGATACTTAATGGCCTTGAAAAGGGGGAAAATGTCATTGATGTTATTATATTTCTCACATATCCACAATATAAGACCATACTTTATATTTAAAGAGAAATTAAATGAGTGTCACAAGTGTTTATCAATTAAATAAAAATTAAATACTGTTCATTGGTGAGTGCATCACTTGTGGATGGCTGGACTAAATTGGCTTTTATTTTTCGAAAATGAAAAATTGGAAAATTGCCTCAAAAACGGAAAAATTCCTGAAAAAACTTAAGCACTTTTTTCTATAGACCAATTTGGCTAATTTATTGTATAAAAAAGTTTGTAATAGTCCTGGAAACTTTTTAGAGAAGGAAAATTGGAGAAGTTGCCTACAAAAGTGGAAAATTTGGGAAAAGCTGAAATTTGTTTTTGTATGGATGTATTTAGCTATTTTCTTGAATTGTTAGTAATAGTCTGGATAAGGTTTTTAGACAAAGAAAAATTTTATAAGTTTTCCAGAAAAGTAGCAAATTCAGGGAAAACTGCCAATAGAATTCGTCTCACATGTAAAATTTCCCATATGCAAACTTCTGAATGTACTTCTCCAGAAATTGAATTGAACAAACATGATAATTAATAAAGACAATAATCACTCAGGAATATGTTGTTTATATTCTCATTTTTATTTTGTTTACACATTTCCAATAACTATTCATAAATTCACCAAAAATCGGAAACAAATTTATTGATATTTAGACAGGACAACATCCGCTAGGTCAGCTAGCTAATCTGTCCAAAGGTGGTATATGGCTTACCATCCATTACATTCTTGTGGTTCATTCCATTACAATATAATGCTCTCATTTTCCATAGAACTCAGTATAATAAACTGACTCTGTGGGATGTGGTGTGAAAATACAGTAAAATTATTAGGAAATAAACCAAATGTATATACCAGAATTTGAATCTTAATAACAACAACTGATTTATAATAATAATAATAATAATAATTGATAAAATTGTGATGGAGCATCCGCTCCAGTAGCAATCTCCCTAAACCCCCTCCCTTTCTCCTTCCAACCTACTTTTGCCCTCTACTAATTTTTTTTTTTTTAATTCTTTCAGTGTTCCCAGTATGTTATTCATCAATTCTCTTGGCAATTTTATTCTAGCCCCTCACTTCCTTTCCTACGAAAGAAAATTTTCCCACACCCTTATGCCTGAACTAAAGTGCCAGCTTGTGGTCATGGTCAACCTTACCCTTCCAAACACCTCTCTTAACTTTCCCACCAATATCTTTCCATGCTTCATCACCAGTATAGGTTATGTACACTCCCATGCCTCTCTTCCCCCTCCTTCTATTCTCCAATTCATCCCACTCCAGCTCCCTTTATCATATTAGTTACTGATTGTGTTCGGCGGTAATTTCCAAAGACAAACATGGCAGCCCTCCTCTGCACCCCCTCCAACTCCTGTATTTGATAACTAAAATGTGGATCTCAAACCACACCACCAAATTCCAGCAGTGGTCTGACCACTGTTTTGTACCCCAATTCCCTTACTTCTCTAGTGAATCCACTCATCACTCTTTCCAACAGGTGAAGGTTTTTGAACCCTTTCCCAGCCACCTGTCCAATGTGTCCTGCCGAATTAGGCTTGCTATAAAATTAATGCCAAGGTATTTACATTTTGAGTCTTCAATAAGTAGTTCCTTCCCCACTTTATAATTGAAATCAACCTTTAGTGTTTCATCTGAATAGCTAATAAGCTGACTCTTCTTTTCATTTATCTTCATCCCATGTTTACTCACCCAGCTACAATCATTCGATAGAATAACAAATAACAATGGTCCCAATACACTACCCTGTGGGACTCCCATGTTCACTTCTATTTCTTTTAATATTGCATTTCCTACCCTAAGTTTTTGCTTTCTACCTTTTAGAAATTCTTCCACCCAACAAATCACATTTTTATCAGCTCCAATAGTTTCTACCTTATTTAGCACCATTTTATGGCTCACTCTGTCAAAGGCCTTTCAAAGATCTAGTGCAACACTATCAACTTGACTTCCCCTGTCCATTTCATCAGAAATATCTTGCATATATCCTACTAACTGAGATTCTCACAAATATCCTTGTATAAAGCCATGTTGCTGACTTGAAAACCATTTACTTTCCTCACAGACATGTCTAATATGGTTGCATATTAATCTCTCCATTACTTTAACTACCACTGATGTCAAACTTATTGGCCTATAGTTTTCAACCCTGATTGTCACACCTCCTTTATAGACCGGTACTACTATCTCACTTTTCCAGTCATCTGGTAAACAACAAATATCCAGACTCAATTTAAATAATGTTTCAAGGTAAGGAATAATGTCCCATCCTACTATCTTTAAGACATCTGTAGTAATGTTATCAGCACCAGCCCGTATGCTTTTTTAGATTCTTTAGTTCCTTCATGATATCTTCATATTTAATTTAAAATTTTATAATCTGCTCACCTCCGCCTGTGTAGATAGGCTCATTTACAGATGTAACCCCTGAATTATTATCCTTAATGGACTCACTGAACCAGTTACTTAATAACTCTGCCTTTTCTCAATCCTCTGTTACTTCTACTCCATCCTTATCTATAATTATCTCAATACCCTCTCTTCCTCTTCCTCTTTCTAGATTCATCAGTCAGAGGTCCCCCTACACCGATAATATTCTTCATTAACTCATCCTTAGCCAGTTTCTTTGGCAATATTAATTCCTTTGTTAGTTGTTTCATGACCTCCCTACTGCCTTGCTGTTTCTTAACTCTGTTATGTTCTCATCTCACCAATCTCTTTAACCTTCTCACCTCCCTGTTATAGTATGAAGGTTCTGTAATTCTCTTTATTCTCTGGTTTGGAATAAACATTTTTCCACCCTTTCTTATCATTTTCTTGAACTCCTCCCAACAAACTTTTACCATTCTTCCATTTAATAAAATAAACCCTGAAGTATCTTTTCAGTTCCAACATTTGTGCCTTTTTATAAGTTTATCTATTTCCCCCCTTCAATTACAAGGTACTGGCAGTTATTTGTAAGTACCTTTGACAGAAAATCTTCTACAGAATAAGAGTTGTAAAAACAGAACTAATAATTTGTTTTTGAAATTAATCTCACAGCCTGCTGAACATTTAGGATGTACTAGTAACTTGATGAAGATATGTATTTCTGCATTTATGACTCATCTCTGAATCAATGAAGAAAGCTTATAATCTTTGTGAAAATAATTGTTACTTCTAGTAAAGTAAATATGTATTTAGAAACAAAGAAAGGGAGTATCCATAAACTACATGGTTTGGTGTAGGAGGGTGGGGGGGGGAGAGGGGTTGGGTGGAAAGCTACATTGGCTATGTGGCAGGGTTCCAAGTCAGGTCACATAGCTGCTCTTTCAAATTATTTGTCATAGTTAAAATGAGGTACAGGACACACAACAGCATTTAAATATTGATTTATGTCATTTAAATATCTCAGTAATGTAATTTACAATAGTATAACAAGAAAAAACAGCACAAAATGTCCTCTGGAATCAATAGGGAAAGAGCTACATGCTACATGGGGCGAAGGGGAGTAGAGAGAGAAAAACCATGCCATGCTACTTGAGGGACAGGGGGGATTCACAGGAGGCCAAAATGGAGCTACTTGGTTTATGGATGCTCCCAAACTGCCATTAGGCATTGAAAATAGGATTGGGAAGATAACCTGTCATTACCATAGATAAAGGCAGGAGGGAGAACATGTGAAACACAAACACACACAGACATACACACAAATTTAAAAAACTTCCCAACATGTTTGTAGAAACCTTAGTCATGTGAGAGGTGAGACATATTGCAGGGGGAAGAGATAGAGTTGCAGCCACGTCCAAACCCGCCACATGAATGAAAAGGTGAAACACACAAGGGGGTGGTAGACGAGTCAGTGGTGGTGGTGGGAGAGGGGGGGAGGGAGAGAAGATAGAGCAATGATAAATGTGGAACAGGATGAGGCATAATAAAGAGCCATTTTTAAAAGGCTGTTAAGCAAAAACAAGTTGTTAAAAAAATTATATCACAATCAGAAAATACATGAAAAAGCATTTTCTGCAATAGTAAAACATCGGTTATTTTTTGAAGATAGCTCTGGTAAGATGACGTCTGTTTAGACACACCCATTCCTCCAGCCGGACCTTGGAGTGACTCATCACAATGTGCAGCATTGCCAATGGGATTTGAACAATGTCCTGTTGGATCTGCTTTTTCAGGGCTTCAATTGTTTGAGGAAGATTACATTGCTAAACTTTGATTTTCAGTTAACCCCACAAGAAAAAGTCCACATGCTGTGAGGTCCAGTGAATGATATGGCCATTCAATATCCTCATTTCAGTAGATCACTTTGATTTGGAAACAAATGATTGACAGTATTCATGCTTACTCGAGTAATGTGGGAGCTTGCTCTATCCTGCTGGAAAATGTCTCATTATTCACTTCGTAGTGTGGAAGTAGTGGAGTAAAAAAGTTTCCCAACATATCTGCGTATCTCTGCGAATTCACTGTTATCGCACTTCTGAGGCTATCGTCAAAAACGTATGGCCCTGTCATACCTAATGAAGACATGGTGCACCACACAGTAACTTTTGTGGTGTGCAATGGTTGCTGATGCAGTTCTCTATGATTAATAGCACTCCAAAATCAAAAGTTCCACTTATTCACATAACCGGAGAGATGGAAGTGAGCTTCATAACTGTTATTATTACTTATATTTCGGCAGTTAATAGGGTAGAACAGAAGCGTACTAAAATAAACTGTAAAGGACGCGTTATTGCGAATAGCAATTCTTTATTACACGTTCGCACGCCAATGCGCAATACAACGTACAACGACAACATAGACCAGCGAGATTACAGACAATGCAAAGAATAATTTAATATCTGTGCATTTCACTGATAATCTCTACAATCCCCCCTCGGAAGATCATTGACTTGTGGATGATCATTCCGCACTTCGGAGATTATGCCACCTGGACCTGCTCCACCAGCTGACTGCGATGTGACTCGTGTAGTCTGTTACACAGCGCCTTCGTGAAGATGTCCGCAACATTTTGTTCACTTGGAACATATCGAAGTTCCACTGTCCCATCCATCACCTTTTTCTCTTACAAAGTGATGCCTGATTGCAATGTGCTTTGTTCTGGACTTGTCAACATAATTTCTAGCATGTGCAATAGCTGCTTGACTATCACACCATTCGTGGTTGCACTGTCACTTATTTCTTGGAAATCCAAGGACTTTAATAGTTCTTTTACCCAAAACACTTCTCTTGCACAAGCTGCCAAGGCCACATATTCTGCCTCCATTGTGCTAAGTGCAATCACAGTTTGTTTTGAACTTTTCCAGATGATTGGAGCACCTGCAAGTATAAGCACATATCCACTTATGCTCTTGCGAGTTTTTGTACAACTAGACCAATCTGCATCAGCATACGCTACAAGACTTTCATTAGTTGGGTGATATGTAATCCCATAGTCTTGTGTCTCTTTTAAATACCTAAGTACTCTTTTAGCTGCATTCCAATGACACTTGTTGAATTGTGAACAATACTGAGCCAACTTGCCTACTGAAAAGGCAATATCGGGTCTAGTTCTCTGCGATAAATATAATAGACCACCAATGAGTTCTCTGTAAGGAAGGTTCTTGAGGTCATCTTCATTACACTCGTCGAGAAACTCTGGCCTCTGCTCCATTGGAGTTTTAATTCCTTTGGCGTCTTGCAGTCCAAATTCATTCAACAGTTTGTTGACATATCCTTCTTGTGAAAGGGTGATGCTACCATTCTCTTTCTTATTGAATTTTACTCCCAGTAGATGCGAAATCGTTCCTAGGTACTTAAT
Organism: Vandiemenella viatica; assembly: GCA_031002005.1. Classification (NCBI taxonomy): domain Eukaryota; kingdom Metazoa; phylum Arthropoda; class Insecta; order Orthoptera; family Morabidae; genus Vandiemenella; species Vandiemenella viatica. The sequence continues at coordinate 22,158 of JARYHS010008221.1, forward strand.
ATCAAAGCATCTCTCCAGAAGTTCTTTAACACTACTTCTCATTGATTCGTTTTCTGTTAATACAAGTAGATCGTCCACGTAAACAGCTAATATGGCCTTTCCATTTCCTTTCTTCAACTGATATACACACGGATCTACTTTATTACGAACGAATCCAAGACTTTCTAATGTTTTGTTGAGATGTTCATTCCAGCACCTTCCACTTTGTTTCAAACCATATATCGATTTGTTCAACTTACAAACCAGTTTTTCTTTACCTCTTTGTATAAACCCTTCAGGTTGTTCCATATACAAAGTTTCCTTTAAATCACTGTGAAGATAAGCAGATTTAACATCATACTGGTCCATGAACCACTTTTTCTCAACACCAATAGCAACAAGTAACCTTAGAGTATCGAAGCCTGATACAGGCGCATACACTTCTTCATAATGCACTCCCTTCTTTTGAGAGAAACCCTTTGCAACCAAGCGTGCTTTGAAACGTTCTGTTTCACCTACTGTCTTCCGTTTAAACACCCATTTGCATTTAATGACATTTGCATTTGGAGGTTTTACAACCAATGACCAGGTGTTGTGCTTCTTCAATGATTCTATCTCTTCATTCATTGCTCCAAACCATTGCGCTGCTTCAGCAGAATTGATAGCCTCGTTGAATGAAGATGGTTCCACTATATTATTAGTATGAACCATATGAGATTGTGGTTCTATGTTATCATCTTTCTTTGATTTTATAGAACACCTTTCTCGAAGAATCATACTGTGTTGCTTTTGCAGGTTTGCATTATGTTTTGTAGAATTTCCTTTGGTTGTCCTCTCTTCTTAATTTGAACAGTTGAGTGTCCTTCACTCTGTTCACCTTTGTCTGAAGTTTCTTCTTCTTCACTTTCTGTGTCTGGAAATCCTTTGAAGTCTTCTTCTTCACTTGACAGATCTTCTTCAGAATTGATCATCACATTTTCTTCAGGATTACTGCCTGCAGTTCCATCACTGCAGTCAAAACTGATAGTTTCTTCTCTATCAAATTGTTTGAAGCTAGAATCTTCGGGTTTACTAATGTGTTCTGCTTCATCACTTGTGCTCTCTTTGAATACACAGTCACGTGACTCCACAACTTGTTGAGTATCTGGCATCCAAATCCTATAACCACGTCCATATATTGCATATCCAATCAAAACTCCTTTCTTGGCCCTTGCTGAAGTTTTGAGTGGCGTTTCTGTTTAGGAATATGCACAAACACTTCACATCCTATTGCCCGAAGGTGAGCGACACTTGGCTTCCTCCAACCCATAATTCATATGGAGTTTTAATTTCGTTATGACTGTTTGTGACTCTGTTCCTGATATATGCTGCAGTATATATCAATTCTGCCCAAGCTGCCTTAGGAACCTACTACTGCTGATTTCACTTCTCACTAAATCCATCAGAGTTCTGTTGAATCTCTCTGCGATTCCATTTTGCTGTGGTGTGTAAATCATTGTCTTTTCATGTACAATGCCATTACTCTCACAGAAGATATCCCAATTCTTTGAACAAAATTCAAGTCCATTATCAGTTCGAACTCGCTTTAAAGATTTGCCAGTTTGTTTTTCAACCTGGATCTTCCATGCTTTAAACTCGGCCAGTACACTTCCTTTTGTTTTAAGAAGTCTGATGAATGCATATCTGCTAACATCATCCACTATGCTAAGAACATATCTGTTGCCACCAAAGCTTTTCACATCTATTGGTCCCATGAGATCTGCATGAACAAGATTCAAAATTATTCCATCACTTTTCAAATTGTTTGATGGATGTGTCAGGAATGGCAACCTTGTAGCTTTTCCTGCTAAACAGTCATTACATGGTGTAGGAGTTGTCAACTCACAGTTTAAACCATTTACAGACTGTGTTTTGACCATTTTTATAATTGATTCTTGCTAACGTGCATTAGTCTTTGATGCCACAAATCCAATGTTTTTAACTTTCCATTTTCATAGTGTAATGAGCTTACTACACTCTTCTTTACATTAGGTTCTGTTCTCACCACATACAAGCGACCCATATTCTCTGCTTTCAATAGTAAATTCCTACTGTCATCGTAAATGCAACATCCATTTTTATTAAAAACAACTTTCTTGTTATTTTCAGTTAACTGTTTAACTGACAAAATTCCATGGCTAATGCCAGGCACTAAAAGAGTGTTTTTAATCTGTATATCACTATTTGCAGAATTATTACCTATAATCTTTGCATTTACAGTACCTTTTCCAATTGTAGGTGTTGTTGTGCCATTTGCTGTCACAACATTTTCAGTAGTCACATTTTTACTAATCCAAGAAAAATACTTTTTCTCTGGAGACATGTGATGAGTAGCACCTGAGTCTATGACCCAAACATCGCTATTTAATATAGCTGATCCACATGAAACATTCGTTGTCAATGCACTAGATGAACGTTTGCTGCTTGATTTATTGGGACATACATTTGCAAAATGACCGATTTCTTTACAGATAAAACACTTTCCTTTGCCATTTTTGCCTTTTCGTAATCCTTTCTTAAAGTGTTTTCCATCTTCGCTGCTAGGTTTGACATCTTTGCAATTAGATTTGACGTCCATCATTTTCGTGTTTACTTTCTTCAAGAGTAATGCAGACTGTTTCGTGCTATCGTTTTCTTGTCGTCTTGAATCTTCGGCAAGAAGACGTCTTTTCACTGTAGCACATGTAAACTCGCTTTCTGGTAGGTTACACAAAGCTGTTACAACAGAATCCCATTCCTCGGAAAGTCCGCACAAAATCGTCATAGCTAAATCTGCATCTTCTATGGCGTTGCCAACACTAGCAAGATCTGCAACAGTTCTGTTTATCTGTCCCAAGTATAATTCCATTGAATTATAATCACTCAGTTTCAACGAATACAATTTTCGCCTGAGTTGCACAATACGAAATTTGCAGTCACGCGGTGCATACAACCGTTCCAGCTCGTTCCATGCTTCCTTAGCATTCGTTAAGTGCTGAATATGCATCTGCTGTTCGTCGCACACAGAAAGTGCGATCTTTGCATAAGCTTTATTTTGTCTCGATGCGTAATTACGTTTTACATTTGTATCTGCGTCGGCAGACGGTTCTTCTTCACCTGGATCAACAACTGTCCATAAATCACTTTCCATCATTACCATTTTCATTTGGTAACTCCATGATGCGTAATTTATACCATTCAATTTGGTTATAGTTGTAGACCGGTGATCAGACATTTTGAACTGATTCACGCAACTTTTGCCTGTCGTAACCTTCACGCTAAAAATCCTAGCCAATTTTTCGAATCGACGCTACAACTTAACGATTGCGCAATCAATTTCACAGTTTATAACACTTCTGCGCTGTAACTGGGCCCATAACCAATGTTATTATTACTTATATTTCGGCAGTTAATAGCGTAGAACAGAAGCGTACTAAAATAAACTGTAAAGGACGCGTTATTGCGAACAGCAATTCTTTATTACACGTTCGCACGCCAATGCGCAATACAACGTACAACGACAACATAGACCAGCGAGATTACAGACAATGCAAAGAATAATTTAATATCTGTGCATTTCACTGATAATCTCCTACAATAACTCATCCACAATCATTTTACAATGTCATTGCCTTGATTAATCAAGTCCAAAAATTCTATGTAGATAAGGCTTCGGCTCACATAATCTGTTTCCTTAGGGGCCTGAACCATTTGGATTTTGTAGGGGTGAAAGTGCAAATCTTGATATAAAATTCTTCATACCGTTGTGTTTGAAATCCCAAGTGTAGCGCTGTGCTGGCAAGCTGAGCGACATGGGCTTCTCTCAATGGCAACTCTTACCTGTTCAATGTTTTCAGGTGTGTGCACAGTTATTGGACTCCCAGTTTTCTTTTTTATCGTTGATGCCATCTCTTCAAAGTTCTCAACCCACTTTGTAATCGCACAGGCAAATGGCACCGACCAATTGCAGTTAATGCTGAAATGGCTGTGGAATGCACGACATGCTAGCTGGTACGAACTACCATTTTGATAAAATACTTTGATTGCGTACACACAATGCTGTGGGGTCCAGCGTTCCATTTTATCCTCTTCAGTCCCGAGCTCATACTAAAAGCGCAAGAGAAGTACTATTGTGTTATTTACTTTGTGTTAATGCTAGTTAACAATGAATGACCATTAAAATTTTTTTTGAAACAATAATTAATTTTTTATAGATGGTATATATATGATACTTTGGGAGTCAAGCAGGAAAATTATACACACAACTTTATTGCTTCATGTTACTTTATTTCATGGAAAAAATGTATGTCTTTACCTTTATTTCTACGAGACACGTTGTACAGTTGCAGGATCCCAAGGTTCTAATCAGGGCTGCCAAAAGCAGAAGATCGAACATATGAGCTGTGAGAAGGCGATGTATATTGTAGATGATACGATATTCCAGAAAAGGGTCAGCTGTGCAGTGGCCCGAGAAAAAAATAATTCCTGGAGGTATCATATATGATACCTCGGGACTGAAGAGGATAACTGAAAGCTATTTCATGCTGAACTTAACTGACACTACCCCCTCCAACTCTCTCCAATGCAGTTTGATTCACACACTTTTTAAAATCACTTGATATGAAGCCTCACCCTGTATTTTAAAAAATATATGATTTTGTTATGATCAGTTAAAGGGGTCCTCTTAAGAACAGTGCAGATGGGAACTTGCCTATCAACATATCCTAGACACCAGACGCATCCTTGGCCTAAACCTACACAAAAACCTGTAACTTACCATTTCACAATTCTATAGTCAATTTTTTCATATATCTTTCTAAATATATTCATATTCTTAATATATCCATATTTCTAAGGAATAACAAATTAGGATAGGGTAATTAGACACCACTTACCTTTGCATGATGAATGTGCTGCGCCTTCTGTGTGTATGCACACCACATCCATCATCTAAAGGTAAGTGGTGGTATCTTTCTGGTTTATTTATTTTTCCTGTAGCTGATCGTAGTAAAATTATATAATTTTTAAAATATTTCATTTAAGTAATGTAACAGAAATTATTTTATTTCACATTTATCATTGAGCTACTTCTCCCCTATCACTAGCTCATCCACCACCCTCCAGTGTGTTTCACCTTTGTTTCATTCATATGGCAAGTTGAGATGGGTCATATCTTTTCCCTCTGCAATTTATCTCACCTCTCAAATGACTGCGGTTCTTACCGAAACATTGTGAAAGTTTTGTTTTTGTTTTTGTTTTTGGTGTTCATCTTACCCTCCTGCCCTCAACTGTGGTAGGTAACAAGTTATTTTTCACTATCCTATGATATTTATATAGAAAGGATTTGGAGGAAAAAGGGGGGGGGGAGGATGGATGAGCACCCTGTCACAAATAAATTAAATTAAAAATCACTTACCACTTACTTATGATGAAACAAATGAAAATGGAAGCGGCTTATAGCTGATATAAATAATGAAAGAAAGGGAAAAAACCCACCACATACCAAAGTTGACAGCTGCGATGAGAGAAAACACTTAAACACTTAGGCAGACAAACAAATACATAATTTTTGGCAACTGCCTTCTTCAGTGTTAGATAAAACGGGCCATTACACTCCGTACATGTGCACACACAGAACATCACCCAATGTCTAGCTAGGTAGTGGAGGGAATGGTGAGGGAATAGTTAAGGAGTAGATTATCGATATATCGGCAAGTCTGAGATAATATATGCAGGCAATGGTAAAATGAACATATGTAGCAAGGGGACTAGTACTGACACAAAAAGTTAAATACAGTTAAAAAATAAATAACAAAAAATAAAATAAATTAAAAAATATATTTATATGGTTAAGTGGTTGGCTTTAATGGTGGTTGAGGCCAGGTGCATGTCTGGTATCCAGGATATTTTGGTACGTTAGTTCCCAGCTCCAGAGTTTTGCTGTGGTGCTATAGGAGAAAACTCAGATGACTGATGCCAACTTATTCCTTGGTCATCTGGAGGAACATTCTTGAACCACACTCCCTTTAAACCCACTGTGTGGCTCAGATACATAGATGACATATTATGATGTGGACCCACAGTGAAAACCAACTCCTTGAATTTCTCCATTCCCTTAACAATAGATCAATTTTACTGGGATACTCCTGCTCACATATCTCGATGTTGAGATCAAGCTCAGGCACGGTGTCCTTCATACCTCAGTTCACATTAATCCTACTAATTTACTGCAATATCTACACTTTGATAGCTGCCACCCATTCCATACCAAACGTTCTCCCCCATACAGTCTTGCCATCCGTGCAAGTCGCATTTATTCTGATGCTTATTTCCTCCATCAATACTCACAGAACCTATCCAAAGCTCTATTCTCAGTGGTTTCCCCATGGATCTTGTACATAAACAGATATCCCATGCAATCACACACCCTCCAAGTAATCACTCTCATTTGTCTCCTACAAAAACCAACCATAGCCCTCACTTTGTCACCCAGTTCTCTCCTGGCCTCAAGTCCATCAATCATATCATGCAAAGGGGTATGACTTTCTTCGCTCCTTTCCAGAAATGCGTACTCCTACCCAAAATTTACCCAGTGTCCCCCGAGCATGTTTTAGCAGACCACCCAATCTTAAGAACACCTTAGTCCACAAATATCCTCCATCATACTCTCCAAAAGCACTATGTGGTCATCTCTTGCAATAGACTCACTGTAAAA
>JARYHS010008225.1:0-13005 GCA_031002005.1 Vandiemenella viatica
TATTGAAACTTTTTCCTACTACCTGTCCAATGTGATCTGACCAGTTATCAAATGTAATGCCAAGATATTTACATTTCAAGTATTCAATAAGCAATTCTTTCCCCACCTTATAATCATAATAAACCTTTAGATTTTATTTGTGTATCTAATAAGCTGACTGTTTTTTTGCATTTATATTCATCCCATATTTACCAACCCAACTAGATATCCTATCCAGATCACCTTGCAACTGTTTACAATCCTCAAATGTTTTGATTCTTTTATATAGAATTATGTCATCTGCAAACAATCTAAATTCCGATGGTAAAAAGTCAACACAATTATTCAGTAGAATAATAAATAGCAATGGTCCCAATACGCTACCCTGTGGCACTCCCATTTTTACTTCCACTTCTTTTGATACTATATTTCCTACCCTAACTTTCTGTTTTCTACGTTTCAAAAATTCTTTTATCCAGCAAATCACTTTCTGATCCGCTCCAATGGATTTTACCTTTTTTACTACCATTTTATGGCTCACTCTGTCAAAAGGCTTGGAAAGATCTAGTGTTACACTATCAATTTCACCTCCCTTGTCCATTTCATCCGAAATATCTTGCATATATCCCACCAACTGAGATTCACATGAATATCCTTGCCTAAAACCATGTTGCCTACTTGAAAACCACTTACGCTCCTCACATATATTTCTGATGTGGAGCTGTTTGTGCTGTTGGAAATTAACTTTTAGTTTCAGAATAATACGTAAATCACAAATAAGAAAAATGATATTAGTAGGAAGATAAGGGGGAAGCAAGGAACAGCCAATCAGCGTCCAGGGATTGCATGACGTCACGAAGTGAGCAGCCAATCAGCGTTCAAGGTCGTATGACGTCACACGTTAGTTCCTCAACCGCCCGCCCAGATGGCGGCAGAAGTCGGGCTTGTGGTCGTATGACGTCACACGTTAGTTCCCCGATCGACGGCTAGATGGCGCTGCACCGTTAGTTCACAGATCCGCTGGCAGATGGCGGCCCCCGTTAGTTCTTTGGGCGCAGACATTCCACACCGCCCACCCAAGCCCTGAGGCAATGGCTATTTCTGTTCTGGAATGCGCGCTTTGTGAAATGTGTACACTGTTTCAACACACCTACGGAAATTCCCACTCGACTGTTTGCTTTTCCATTAAGCGTTGCGAAATGTGTACTCTACCAGTTGTGCAAGCGGTATCTCTTGTGTAAGCGCGGAGTGAAATGCTCCATGCGACGCTATAAAAGGAGCGCCCGTGGCTAGCTCTTGCTCTGTACCGTTGCGAACCTTGCTGTGTGCGCATCTAGCAGTGACCGTTGTTAACCTCGCAGTGTGTGTTTCTCGCAGTGTTCAACACAATGTCTCAGTCTTATGAAGGTAATAAGTTATAATAATAATTATTATATGTGTGTGTTTGTGTGTATGTATCAGTGATACTAAAGATGAATTTTCTTTTACAGAGCTCCCAGTTCTATCTGCTGCTGATGTAGAAGAGTACCTCGCAAACAGTAAGCTAATTTCCTTATTGTTAGTAGTATTAGTTTAAATTATTATTATTATTATTAAGACTAATTTTTCTTTTTCCCTGTTTCAGATCTACAACAGATCTCACCGCTGTTTAGCGATGATTTAGATAATGGTAAGTTTTTGCATCTAAACTGGAATATTTTTGCTGTAGATGTTTACTTGTTGCATACTATAATTTATTTTCTATTGTAGAACCACGAGTTGTCTCAACTCCGGAGCTGGTGTTGCTATACACTTTTTCTGGAGGTATGTATTTGACTGTAATTAATTTTTTTTAAGTTCTCGTGCGTGTGTTGATACTAAGAAAATTAATTTGTTCTGTTGCAGAGCCTGTGAATGCTAGTGATGTTGCTGGCAATGATTTTGCAAGGGGTAAGTACTTTATATATTTCTTGCTGTAGATAATATTGTTTGATTTTTTTCTGTAACCAACTAAAATCTTTTTTGTTGCAGAGCCTGTGAATGCTATTGATGTTTCTGGCAATGATTTTGCAAGGGGTAAGTACTATAATATATTTCTTGCTGTAGATAATATTGTTTGATTTTTTTGCTGTAACCAACTAAATTATTTTTTTTGTTGCAGAGCCTGTGAATGCTACTGATGTTTCTGGCAATAATTTTGCAAGGGGTAAGTAGTACTATATATTTCATGCTGTAGCTAATATTCTTGTTTGATTATTTTCTGTAACCAACTAAAAAATTTTTTCTGTTGTAGCTTCAGCTAGCTGTGTCAATGCATCCTCTGAGCTGGCGAGGTATTTTGCCAATTGTAAGTTAAAAAAAATAAATTTCTTAACTGAATTACTTTAAACCTTTTTGGCTGTGCAGTAAAAGATGATTTTTTTCCACAGATTGCCCTGAACATGATGATCCCAACCAGCCTGGGGACGTCTTTGTTGGTAAGTGTTTAGATTTATTTTTATTGAGTTTTTCTTTCTTTTCCTTTTCTAACTAAAATTTATTTTGTTATAGGTCAACATGGTTCCTCGGGACCCCTCCAAAAAAGGATGAATGATGATGATGATGATAATGATGATGAAGGGCCATCTAAAAGGATTAAAATGGCAGGTAAGGTATTTCTTCTACTTTTTTTATTATTTTAGCTCTTAAGACTTTTAACCATGAAAAAATCTGATTTTTTTTTGTTTGTTGCAGATGTATATATGTCGCCGCCGGACCTGGAAGCGTCGGACGTGCCACAGCCAAGCACCAGCGCGTGGGCAGAACCATTGGAGGATGAGCTTCTTGCTACTTTGTCACCGCTTGAAGCTCTCTGGGCGACAGACGAACCATCCTCCCAGTGGCTGCCCAACACTCAAGCGACCGGGTCCGGCGTTAATGAGGGTGGGGGAAAAAACAGGTAAGCCTGATGCTACGCGCTTAAAGCCAACTATCAGGGCAAGTGCTTACGCGAATAGGTTGCTTCACATCACTGTTGTAAATACTGAAAATTTTAAAGATCCTGGTAATTTTATTAGAGCATGTTTCAAAATTTTTAATGATCAAATTTCCGCGATTATTCGCAATCCTTCAACACCGGCTATAAAATGCCAGGTGGGGTTGGATTGCCTTTTCCAAATTCAGAAGAACAATGTCACTAACGTCAGCCGTATTTGTTTTATGCCCAAGATGCGCGAACTCACATTAAGCGCTTCCCTGGAAGAGTGGTATGAAGTCTATGTGTTTCAAGATATCAAGAAGAGATTTAGTGAATTCCAAGACCGGGATAGTGGCAAATGCCTCGATCAAATTAACTCCCTCGACATCCATGTAGCTAAATTCGAACCGCTTTTTCGGGGCTCTTCATTTATAGCACTGCCATCCGATATCCAAGCAAAGAAGGCAATTATCAATGTTAAAAACAGTGATGATCGTTGTTTTCTTTGGACGATCCTGGCATTTCACGAACGGGTGCAAGTTCACGCGGAATTAGTTAGCAGATATATTAAAGTCCGTTCCAAGTACGTTTAGATTTTGCAGGCATAGACTTCCCTGTAAAATTGTCAGACATTTCTAAATTTGAGAGGCAAAACCCCGACTATTCGATCAATGTCTACGGCTTGGAACCAGAAGGTAAACATAGAGTTGTAGGCCCCCTCCACCATGCTGCAGTCAAACGCGGTTTCCATATAAACATGTTGTTGATTACAGAGGGTGAAGATAAATTTCACTACTGCTGGATCAAGAACTTGTCCAAGTTAGTCATCTCATTAACTACATAAAAATGCAATTTTCATATGTGATAGATGTCTGCAGCATTTCAGTCGCGAAGATCTCTTGGAACGCCATGAGGTCGATTGCGCAAGGGTTGGCGCTGTAAGAGTAGACCTACCCGGCGACGAAGACAAAACCTTAAAGTTAAGGATTTTGTATTCGTCGCCGGGTAGGTCTACTCTTACAGCGCCAACCCTTGCGCAATCGACCTCATGGCGTTCCAAGAGATCTTCGCGACTGAAATGCTGCAGACATCTATCACATATGAAAATTGCATTTATGCCTAGTTAATGAGGATCTGACTAACTTGGACAAGTTCTTGATCCAGCAGTAGTGAAATTTATCTTCACCCTCTGTAATCAACAACATGTTTATATGGAAACCGCGTTTGACTGCAGCATGGGAGGGGGCCTACAACTCTTTTTTTCTACCTTCTGGTTCCAAGCCGTAGACATTGATCGAATAGTCGGGGTTTTGCCTCTCAAATTTAGAAATGTCTGACAATTTTACAGGGAAGTCTATGCCTGCAAAATCTAAATCGTACTTGGAACGGACTTTAATATCTGCTAACTAATTCGCGTGAACTTGCACCCGTTCGTGAAAGCCAGGATCGTCCAAAGAAAACAACGATCATCACTGTTTTTAACATTGATAATTGCCTTCTTTGCTTGGATATCGGATGGCAGTGCTATAAATGAAGAGCCCCGAAAAAGCGGTTCGAATTTAGCTACATGGATGTCGAGGGAGTTAATTTGATCGAGGCATTTGCCACTATCCCGGTCTTGGAATTCACTAAATCTCTTCTTGATATCTTGAAACACATAGACTTCATACCACTCTTCCAGGGAAGCGCTTAATGTGAGTTCGCGCATCTTGGGCATAAAACAAATACGGCTGACGTTAGTGACATTGTTCTTCTGAATTTGGAAAAGGCAATCCAACCCCACCTGGCATTTTATAGCCGGTGTTGAAGGATTGCGAATAATCGCGGAAATTTGATCATTAAAAATTTTGAAACATGCTCTAATAAAATTACCAGGATCTTTAAAATTTTCAGTATTTACAACAGTGATGTGAAGCAACCTATTCGCGTAAGCACTTGCCCTGATAGTTGGCTTTAAGCGCGTAGCATCAGGCTTACCTGTTTTTCCCCACCCTCATTAACGCCGGACCCGGTCGCTTGAGTGTTGGGCAGCCACTGGGAGGATGGTTCGTCTGTCGCCCAGAGAGCTTCAAGCGGTGACAAAGTAGCAAGAAGCTCATCCTCCAATGGTTCTGCCCACGCGCTGGTGCTTGGCTGTGGCACGTCCGACGCTTCCAGGTCCGGCGGCGACATATATACATCTGCAACAAAAAAAATAGTCAGATTTTTTTTCATGGTTAAAAGTCTAAGAGATAAAATAATAAAAAAAATGAGAAGAAATACCTTACCTGCCATTTTAATCCTTTTAGATGGCCCTTCATCATTATCATCATCATCATCATCATTCATCCTTTTTTGGAGGGGTCCCGAGGAACCATGTTGACCTATAACAAAATAAATTTTAGTTAGACAAGGAAAAGAAAGAAAAACTCAATAAAAATAAATCTAAACACTTACCAACAAAGACGTCCCCAGGCTGGTTGGGATCATCATGTTCAGGGCAATCTGTGGAAAAAATCATCTTTTACTGCACAGCCAAAAATGGTTTAAAGTAATTCAGTTAAGAAAATAATTTTTTTTAACTTACAATTGGCAAAATACCTCGCCAGCTCAGAGGATGCATTGACACAGCTAGCTGAAGCTACAACAGAAAAAATTTTTAGTTGGTTACAGAAAAAAAATCAAACAAGAATATTAGCTACAGCATGAAATATATAGTACTACTTACCCCTTGCAAAATTATTGCCCGAAACATCAGTATCATTCATAGGCTCTGCAACAAAAAAAAAATTTAGTTGGTTACAGAAAAAAAATCAAACAATATTAGCTACAGCAAGAAATATCTAGTACTACTTACCCCTTGCAAAATTATTATCAGAAACATCAGTAGCATTTACAGGCTCTGCAACAAAAAAAAAATTTTAGTTGGTTACAGAAAAAAAAATCAAACAATATTATCTACAGCAAGAAATATATAAAGTACTTACCCCTTGCAAAATTATTGTCAGAACCATCAGTAGCATTCACAGGCTCTGCAACAGAACAAATTAATTTTCTTTTAGTATCAACACACGCACGAGAAATTAAAAAAAATTAATTACAGTCAAATACATACCTCCAGAAAAATTGTATAGCAACAGCAGCTCCGGAGTTGAGACAACTCGTGGTTCTACAATAGAAAATAAATTATAGTATGCAACAAGTAAACATCTACAGCAAAAATATTCCAGTTTAGATACAAAAACTTACCATTATCTAAATCATCGCTAAACAGCGGTGAGATCTGTTGTAGATCTGAAACAGGGAAAAAGAAAAATTAGTCTTAATAATAATAATAATAATTTAAACTAATACTACTAACAATAAGGAAATTAGCTTACTGTTTGCGAGGTACTCTTCCACATCGGCAGCAGATAGAACTGGGAGCTCTGTAAAATAAAATTCATCTTTAGTATCACTGATACATACACACAAACACACACATATAATAATTACTATTATAACTAATTACCTTCATAAGACTGAGACATTGTGTTGAAGACTGCGAGAAACACACACTGCGGTAACTGCTAGAAGCGCACACGGCAAGGTTCGCAATGGTACAGAGCCAGAGCTGGCCACGGGCGCTCCTTTTATAGCGTCGCATGGAGCCTCTCACTCCGCGCTTACACAAGAGATACCGCTTGCACAACTGGTAGAGTACACATTTCGCAAAAGCAAACAATCGAGTGGGTATTTCCGTAGGTGTGTTGAAACAGTGTACACATTTCACAACGCGCGCATTCCAGAACAGAAATAGCTTGGGTGGGCGGTGTGGAATGTCTGCGCCCAAAGAACTAACGGGGAGATGCCGCCATCTGCCAGCGGATCTGTGAACTAACGGTGCAGCGCCATCTAGCCGCCGATCGGGGAACTAACGTGTGACGTCAAAGCCCGACTTCTGCCGCCATCTGGGCGGGCGGTTGAGGAACTAACGTGTGACGTCATACGACCTTGAACGCTGATTGGCTGCTCACTTCGTGACGTCATGCAATCCTGGACGGTGATTGGCTGTTCCTTGCTTCCCCCTTATCTTCCTACTGCCCTCCTCAATAAATCAATGATTTTGAATCTTCCTATCACCTACCTAGTGTGTCCTACCCAGTTGAGATCATATCAAATGTTGTGCCAAGATGTTTAAATTTAAAGTCTTCAACAAGCAAGTCCTTCCCCACCCCTCTATCATAAAAAAACCTTTAGTTTTTTTATCTGTGTACCTAATAATGTGACTCTTCTTAGCATTTATCTTCATTCCTTGTTGACCTACTATGCTAGAAATCTTGTCCATGTCGCCCTGCAGCTGTCCACGACATTTTAGGTTTGCTCATCTGGAAACCACTATCTATCGCTGAACACAACACAACGCCATTTATTGTGTTCAGCGACTCTGCACTATTTCGGATGAAATCGTCGGCCAGTGTGGTGGTGATCATGGGAGAGGTAACATTCTTCCAGTGTTTTGGAGAGGCTCAATGGCATTACTCCAGGTGTCATGGTGGGGGATCAAGGATAGTTGTGATCGAGGGAACTATCACGGCACAACGATACGTCACAGACATCCTGCGTCCTCATGTAACAGTATCGTGGTGCCATTTTTCAACAGGACATTGCTCATACACACCCACACGTGTTTCTTGAACTGTCTGCGTGATATTTAGGTACTCCTGTGTCCAGCAAGATTACCAGATCTGTCCCCAATAGAACATGATGGTGCCTGCTCGGACGTCAACTCTGTCCCAATTGTGGACAGCTTGGCTCAGGAGAGGATACAACGGCCTTTATGAGCTTTGTTTGAACCAGTTCAGATGACTAAAAACAGCCTTCGAACGGGAGGGTACATACCACCCTCCTCCCTTCACCTCCAATGCTCGTGTACCATCACTTCATCCTTTACAATAAATTTAATTGGAATTTGGTTAGATGGTCTTTTAAACCCTTCCATACTAAAAGAAATATCACGAAATAGTTTAGAATGATTTTTTCAGCTCAACCACTAGATTTGTGGGTACTTTTTCGTGGGAAATTTAAACAGGATTGGTATCCCATTTCGTTCTACAGTCGTGGAAGTATATCTAGTGTTTTATTGTTTTGTGTTGACGGTTGTAGATTGTGTAGGTTCAGTGCAATGTGTTGTGAATGAATGTAAGATGGGAGAGGGTGAAACAGGATGCTGTCCAATTCAGGCCTACTCTTTCGAAAGAGACTAAGGTAGTCGCCAAGCACATCAACCCCTTGCAACGAACGAATCTCTATCAGCAGTGTCGCAGGCCCTCACTCCATACGCACTGCAGAGAGGTTTTGGGTTTAATCCACGACTTTGGTGTTCAATCAGGTGATTAGGAATTGTTTATCACCTCCTCTTCTACCCTGCCTGCCTAGTTCTGATGGTGAAACCAGCTAACCCAGTGTCTGGACGCCATCGCGGTGCCGCAACCAACTTAGCAAAACGAGGCGGGCTATTATTTGTTTATTTAACATTAAATTCAAATTAGAACACAAAAATGAACCGCATTCTAACGAGGGGAGATTATAAGCTCTTATAACAATGTTTCAAGTTACTGACTAAATATTCTTTGGTATATAGGTCTTAAACTCGTCTTTTTTGCCAAGATCAGTGAGACACCTTGACAGTTTGACGTCGGCACTGAGTGCCAGTGATGATAGAAGTTTTCATTACTAGCGAGTCGTTACTTAGCCAAGATTGTGGTGCACGATTCCTAATCACCAAATTGTGTACTAAACACCTGTGTTAAATCCTAGACCTCTCCGCAGTCGGTTTGAGGACAGACGACACTGTTAATTGTGATTTGTACGTTGCATGGATTCGTAAGTGGAAGAGTATAACTAAATTTGGCAGCACCGTGTTTTACTCTCTCCTTCTTTCGTCTCTCATTCACGACAAACTCCTGTGAACATTTACAACGCCATAGTAACACTTAACAACATTTCCAAGGGAGGCAACTGGAAACCATGACAGTACATCCATTGCCGAAATACAAACCCCATGAGGAGGATAGCTCCCATAATAACTGCAGGATTAATTAAAAATTATTGCTACTACCTCTTTAGTGACCTCGTTTCAGTTCTTCCAAAATTATTCTCTCCCTAACGCTGATATATTATGGTCGTTTGTTTTCATACTTTTGTGTGCTTGCAGATTTGAGGTGTGTTGGCCATAGGGATGATTCATGTCTTATATCTTCCAACAACGCCGATTTCGCACCTTCAACGTGCAAATTAAACAAAGCTGTAGGTCAGTGCTGACGTTTTGTATTCTGTAACACGCGGGATGTGTCCGCAAGTATGACGTACGTGAGAAAAGCTTTCGCTTTGTCGGCCTGTAGCCCTGACTTATGTCACAAGCTACCCGGAACAACAACGTAATTGGACTCCCCTCACAATTACAATTAAGTGTAATAAGCAGTTAGTTGGTTTGTTAGTGTAGATTGTCTGTAGCTGTGCTGATTGCTGGTTCCTAGCTTCAGATCGATGGTTTTAACACCTGCACGACAAACATCGTTTAACAATATACAATCCACCTTTAACCATTTTACTGGATAAAATTATAACCAACAAATGGATTAATTTCACTGCCTGATGTGATGTTCATAGTTACGGGTTCTGATATGAAATTGGTGATAATTGACTCATAGGACATCATGAATGAAGATAAATTCTAAGATGAATCATCTAATTAGGTTTACATATAAAAATAAAGGTGTTGTATAATTATATGGTAGAGGAGAAATAAAATGCAATAATAAACTCAGTAGGGTAAGAGGTGGTAGGCAGAGTGGGTGATGAGGGAATGTAACAAGGAAGTGAGGAAACTACAAAACAAAACCATGCTCAGGCTCTAGCTTAAGTATGATGGGACCTACATCATGGTTATCAAACACGGGAGTTGGGGAGAGAGCAAAGGAAGTCAGCTGGAGTTGTAGAACCGTCAGTAATTGACATGATACATGAGCTAAGGTGGGGGTCACTGGAAGATAGGTTTTTTTAAAAAAAAAAAAAAAACTGCTTAACGTCTCTTAACCAGCGAGGTCTTTAGAGACTGGGAAGGATGGGCAACAAGGAATGGGAAAGAACTCGGCCAAGGCCTCTTGAAGGAATCATCCCGGCATTTGCCTGGAGTGATTTGGGAAACCATGGAAAACCCAAATCTGGATGCTCGGACGGGGATTCGAACCGCCGTTGGAAGATAGGAGGTGGATTAAGAGGGTGCTAGTCGAACAATTAGGAGTAGAATATTTGAGTAATGAGACCATAAACCTCAATCTAGTTTTTGATTTCAGGTGTAATGGAGTACAAAAAAACCAGTCAGAGTTTCCTGGTCAACAATGGTTTACACCAGTCTTTTTTTTATTCTAAATAATGCGTATTTGCCTCTCATTGCTTGCATCCAGTTTTGCTTTTATAGTGGGAATGCGGCGATATCATCAGTACCGAGGAATACCTGTCAGTAACAGCGTCATATCCTTATCTTTTTTTTTTTGGGGGGGGGGGCAGTGGGAGCCTTATGGCTCGTCGCCATCTAGGACATTAGAGCAGGATTTGGTGGCAAATAACGGGAATGAAACCGGCCATGGCCTCTATGAAGGAATCATCCCAGCGTTCGCCTTCAATGATTTGAGTAAGCCGTGGAATACGGAAATCTGGATGGCTGGACTGGTAATTGAACCCAGTACCTCCACAATGCCACGCCCGAACGTTACCGCTCACGTACTAGGTATGGCGTGACTGGTTTTTTTTGTCTAGTTCTGACGTGATCATGTAAAGAAAGGGCAACCATGCTGGGATTGCGAAAAGAATCAAGGAATTTACTTGTAATGACTACTGCTTCTAGATGAGCATAATCAACAAAAAAATTTGTAGCAAAAATCTGTACACATATCCCTGCAGTAGAATTAGTTAGTCTAGCTTAACAATAATTCATCTTTATTTATCACATTTAGTACCTATGGAGTGAGATCACACATAGAAAGTGTAGCTTCTGGCTTCATGTCTTCGTGAGGCCTTCAGAAAAAAAAAAAAAAAAAAAAAAAAATCACGTTAATTTTAATGAAGTAACTACTGCGGTGCAAAATATTACCTTTTGATATAAGGCTTTCAATTGAAAATGTATTGATAATGGTGTGTTACTCCGACTGTGCTAAGATAAAGTATTGACACGCCGAAGTAGTCGTAGTCGTATCTGTAGCTAAGAATGCTTTGGCGAAGCGGCAGCAGAACAGATCATCCTACTTCTCTCAGAATTCGAAGTAGTGACGTCGAACAACGCGGATCATTTTCATCTTCGAAGTGGCATGAAGCCAACAAGAGATAAACGCAAGAGTAGTATTAAACCCACAGTTCCTACCATTATTTGCAACTTGTACCTGAAAATTACTAACGTCTCGGCGGCCTTCGATGATTCTGATGAAATAACGGTAGTATAGATGCAGCAGTTTTGAAGCCCGTAATATGATCGAATAGGCATCAAAATAGAAATATGAACCTTAATGTTCCAGTGTCTGCGAAGGCTCCGTGCTTGATAACAGAGTTTTTTTATTTATTTTTATTATTTTTTTTATCTGCTTAACGTCCCTCTAACAGCGAGGTCTTTAGAGACAGGAAAGGATGGGGGGGCTAGGAATGGGAAGGAATTCGGCCATGACCTTTTGAAGGAAGCATCCCGGCATTTGCCTGGAGTGAGTTTTTTATACCCTCCAGATGTTCTGTTAGATATATGTGAACGTCTATTCTGTCAGCCTGCTTCTGGTTGTGTGTCTACTTCAATGTTCACCCATTTCAGTTAGATTTTTTTTTTTTTAGATTTTTCTTTGATCGCATTCGGCTACATAGACCATATAGACAGCTCAATGTGATTATGTGATTGTAATTACTCTTAAAGTGTATTGTTGCAACTAAGTATGGACACCAAGGACGGACACGACATCCACACAGACACAACACACAAACACCCATGCCCTCGGCTGGACTCGAACCGGCCACCTTCTGCACGTGGAGCTACTACTCTAGCCTCTATGTTATCCATTTCAGTTCGAAAAAATATGAACTTCACAAATACAAAAGAAAACCCACTAATATCAAATTTTAAGATTGAGGGCGCCCCAACGGATTCCTCACTTAATATAGGAAACCAACGACAAAACGTTACGAAGAGTGGTGCGTGCATTTGGGAGGCCACGGGTTCGAATCCCCTTCCAGCCATCCAAATTTCGGTTTTCCATGGTTTCCAGAAATCATTCCACACGAAGGACGGGATGGTCCATTGAAAAGGCCGTTGCCAAATTCCTTTCTCTCCTCCAGTTACCACGACGTCAACGAGGCGTAAAGCCATAAACAATCGCTCAGGAAAACCCTACTATTCTAGGAGCTGTACCGTCCTGCAGATTTGATTGTAATCCATTGAAGGGTGGTGGTAGCTGAGGCCCAGAGGATGGGCTAGGGGGAGGTTGAGCTCCACATTCCACACTAGAATTGAGCTGCATTGATATTGAACTAACAGATTTGAGGTAAACTTACTTGCGTCGTCGCGCTTTGATTTTCAGTCCACACTTCGTATACTACCGCCTCGAAAACTGACAGAAAGAACAAAAAATTATACATCCCTATCGACCCTGTTCAGTGAATATACCTTTAAAAAGAATGTGGTTTTGATGTTAAATACTAGCAGAGCAAGTATTTGGATCTAAACTCCAGTAAATGATCCTCATTAATTTTATAACGCGTATTAGCACACTAATACCTCACAGGACAGACAAATATTTGCGCTGCCTGATTTGTATAGTTTCAAAACCTTACACCTGCGTATTATTATAAAATATTACTTATTTTCGCGTAGGCTGAATAATTTCAACGGATGTTGACAAACCTGTGAGCAACCATTAAACAGTGATACCGTCCACCGTTCTTATTGTATTTAATTTTTCGTGTCCGGACCTAGTTTCTCAGCCCAGTATTGAGCTATGTCAATCGCTTCTTTCTTTCTTTTTTTTTTTTTTGCGCCTTGTCGACGGCTAAGGTCATTAGAAGCGGGATGGGACTGGGGACAAGGAACGGAAAGT
>JARYHS010008226.1:0-55678 GCA_031002005.1 Vandiemenella viatica
ACAAAATTAGAAATTCTATAGCATCAACCTCACTATCACCCAAAATTGTTCGTGATCCATCGATTAAAACATGGAAGCTCCATCAACCATACGGATCGAAGTTCGGAATCAGAAGGAAGTGCCCGTAAGCAGAACTATAATTTGTGATAAAACTAAACGTCTTTACGCACATTTCAAAGAAACTTATTGTGAACATTCGGATAGATGATTTCAAGAATCAGATAGTTGGTGTAATAAGTTCAAAGTGTGTCAGTCACTCTATATCATCAAAATTGATTAGTAAACTTGGAACCTATATCCTATAATTCTATACAAATTACCTTTTCGTAATGATTTCTATATTTGCGGCATGTTTACGGAACATATCTCCCACGAATGAGGAGCTTTGACTCAATTCAAACGTTCCCAGTTAATGAAGAGTTCAGTTTTTACCTAACATTATTTGATGACACTTTAAGCAGACGGCAATAAATATCCACTCATCACACTTACCCAGTAATTATACTTTTGTTTGCGTATATCTTCAAGTCTTTAGTTTCCGAATTTCTGATTGTCTATTTTCGTGGCGCATATTCCATACCGTTTGTTTGCTTCTTACCTCATACTTTGATATTTTGTATTGTTTGTGACTAATTCACGTAGTTATTTGAGTTGCTTACTTGAGTGAAACCAGACTATCAGTACCTTTACTAAGAAAGTAGTTTTAGTGGCTAGTTTACGTAAGAAATTGATAATTAGTTTTCATTTAAACATTAAATGTATATTATACTTATGTGTTTTATTTCCTTAATTTACTGAAACATCTGTCGTACATAGGTATATTAATTAGGTTAAATGTAGAAAGGTTAAGTCGATCCAAGAATTTGTACAAAAAAATTAATTGTATCTGATATTACATTTAAAAAATGTTGTTGTAAATTGTAACGTTAATTTTTTAAGCATAATAGTTTTTCACTGTGATTATTATTCATCATATATATATACGTATCCACATCACAGAGATCTTTACTTAACAAGCATCTGTGGAATAACTATAATAATAACTCTGGGCTTGAATTTACGTGCGAAACATTAGGCTTGTTAAAAATAATTGTCATTTTTTACCTAGATCTTCCGAATTTTGCTTCACTGCTCGAAACGGTGTTTCAGTATCCATACACGAAACAGCAGTGTAGCATTATATTATGTGCCACACAGCCACACACTACGTGCTGTTTATCAAAGATCCATATTTTATTGGATAATAAAATACACTTTCGTTAATAGAAATTTGTGACTCGCGCTGTGGAGTCATGGTGAGCCGCATGGGGAGGAATCGGTTGCCAGGCAACGCTGGGATGTGAAAGATTTGCGTCAGAAACACCTGGCTAGCCGCCGGCTGTCTTTGCCCTTGAGACAACCTTCAACGACATCGCCAGACCCGGACAAACTGCCATCTTAATTAAGTTCACATATTTCCTTAATAGTACGCCGAGTGGGGAAAATTCACAAATCCTCTCAATCAAATTATACAGCATTATTTCATATTGAAGGAAACTAACTAGAGAATGTAAACTAGCAACAAAATCATTAATTAATATAATCAACAGCAGTGATTCCAATACACTGCTCTGAGGCATTCCTGTTTCCACTTTACCTCTGTTTTTACCCTAAAGTTTTGCTTCCTACCTCATGATTCCCCACAAGGGTTTTAACTTCATTCACCACCAATCAATCGCTAACACAGTCAAATGTCTTGAAGGGATCCAACTTGGCATCCTTTATTCATGTCATCCGAGACATTTTTGCATAGCCGACCAACGTCAAGAACTTCCCACTCCACTGCATAATCTTTTAAAAAAATTGTTTTTCTGTCAGTATACACAATAAGCTGATACGTTTTGGCGGTTATCTTCATTCCATGTGGACCTACCGAACTGTCCCTGGTAGTTGTTCACAGTCCTATCACTTACAATCCTGTTATACAGTACTAGATGGCCCGTGCGAAAATTTTACGAATAATATACGATGAATAGAGAGGTTGTAGGTTTGTAGTAGGTTCAAAGAACAATAGGCTCATTTGAAGCAACTGGTTATTGGTCAACTAAAACAGATACGTAGCAAAACAATTAGAAATGATGAAATGTTTCCCTAACTGAAACAAAAATATCCGAAAATCTCCTTTCTCTAGAAAAGACACACAGTTTATCACTATCTCTGTTATATTTAGTGCTGCTATCTAGTGATCACTCATTATCGACGCCAGCGCAGCCTAGCAGCTTGACTCTGAACTGTCGCATACCCGTGACCTTGATTGTTCGTAATTTTTCCATTTACGGGTATAATTTCAAAAATATTCCTTTCTTAATTAATGATTTTACCTAAGCGTTAAAATAATACCTCATTTATCGATTTTAATGAGTATTGATCGAGAAAGATAGTTCGTCACAAAAAAAAAACACATTTTAGAATTAATATATATGATTACGTCTACCACAGATAGTCTAACTTCCGACTATAAACTAACATCAAAATAGTTATCTACATCTATATTCTGCAATTCATTAAATTATGGGTGGCAGATGCTGCTTTGCACCAAAACCAATTTCTACTCTGTGCATTCTGATCTTGAATATCACAAAGGAAGAAAGAATTTATATACGCATCAGGACTACACCTTATTTCTCTAATCTTATCACTCCTGTCATTGTGACCCAAATAAATTGATAGATGAAGTATTTCATCGCACTCGTGAATGAGAATTTGTGTTCGCATAGTAGCTAATAAATTAAAACGAAACCTACGTCGTCCCAGCAGAATCTATGTATTAATTCTGTGACGCATTTGTAATGGCTATGACATGCAGTCACAAATCGAGTGACTCTTCTCTGCACTTTCTCTATAGAGTTAATCAATCCCAAACGGCCCCAACAGTAGTTCAAATGTGGACGCACAAGAGTTTTACATGGTATTATATGAGTATCAAAATTCAACCTACGAATCACAGGTCTAGAATTGTCTCTAACTGTTATGTGCATGTCTAATTTCATGTTCCTAATTATTGTTAGAAATGGAATCAACCACGCCAATAACTGAACAGTTTACTTTGTACTACTGGTAAAATGGATTCGTTAGTATGCATATTACTTTGCACTTTTTTGGAATTGAGTGTAAGTTGCCATTTATCGTACAATACCGATCGCACTTCCGTGTGGATAACTGTATCATTAGTGAATAACTCAAAATTGCTATTAACGTTGTCTCCAATATCGTTTTTAAAATCTAAGAAGTGGTCGTATTACACTTCCTTGAGGGATTCCCGATGTAATTTGAGATTAGAAGAGGCTTATTATAGCGTCAGCGGCAACATACTGCGACCGACCAGTTAGAAAATTTCGTATTCATTCTCAAATCTTTCCGACATACCGTACGCTCCAATCTTCCCTAAAAGATAGTTGCTTGGTACAGAGTCGAAATCTTTCTGAAAACAAGAATCAAATTGTGATCCTACATCACTAACTTACATTAATCATGCTAAAAAAAAAAAGTGCCAACTGTATTTTACATGATCTGTTCTCCCAAAATCCGTGTCAGCTAAAGATCTGCAATGGTTCTTATGGCACTCGTGTTTCCGTTTCCACCTCCCGTAATGCCCCATTGGCTTCATATCTCCTCAGAAGCATTCTGTTTTAACATCTTTCACCACAATCGTATAGCTCACTTCGTCGTATCATTTTTCCAGTTCGTCTGAAATCATATTTTACATGTAACCACTAATTCAGATTAACGAGAATAACCTCTATTCAGTCCATGTTGCTGGTTTAAAAACTATTTTATTTTCTGGTACACATTTCATATATGGTTAAATATTAAACTCGCCATCAGTTTTCCTTCTTCTGAGTTCGGTTTTAAGCTGTGAACCCTGTTTTACCCTTTATAAAGCGGTAGATATGGAACATTTCTGGTCTTCTGGTACGCGGAAGCCACAAACTGAATAATGTGATCGAGTCTGATGGATGAAAGGTACCGCTCGGCCCTAGTATTCTATAGGATACAGTTTCGAGTCCCAGTCAGACCACCCAGATTTGGATTTTCCATGGCTTTATAAACTCATTCGAGGTAAATGTTAGGATGGTACATTCAAAAGGCCATTGTCGAATTCCTTCCCGTTAATTACCCACAATCCTCTTCCAGCTCTCGACTAGTCGTAAAGCCCTAAATGTATTTCGTATATCTTTAACATCTCTTTGATAATATTTTTCCAGAAAAAAACTCCTTCATGATTTTTTAGCTCACCTAATAATGTCCTCGTTATCTATTCCTGATTTCCTGCTCTATGGAAGATTAAGTTGCGACTTCAGTGGCCATAATTTTCGTTAAAATCGTATGAATGTCATTACAGAATACAAATTATGCTCGAAATACTCGGGATCTGCATTTTGAAGTCCTTCTAAACTTTGAATACTCTTATCTAGTAAGGCACATCACATGGAGGTAGATATCTGAAAGCTTTAAGATCACAGTGGAGTTAAGGTTGAGTTTCATGATCAGACACAAATGGTCCTCTTAATACGAGTAACTCAGTAAATCTCGATAGATACTTTTAAAAAACTGTCACATTACCACTAAAATAATTCTTATAATTCGTCATTAAGTACTCACAAATAATTAATGCTTTTTCATTAAAGTTCCTTCTGGATTATGCCATTCAGAATTTTTTTAATTAATCAGTTTCAAAATCGATTCACTTGTGTCCCTATGCTTTTATGATTACATTCAGTCACTATGGTATCATCGTAAATATGTAGTCTCTTAATTGCAACTTAATTCGAACATAAAATAGTAGCGACGTAATTTATTTTTGTTTACTCATTTCTGTGTTTTTTAATTTTTTATTTTCAACAGATTAATTATAAGTGTGTATATTACTTAGCACGTAATGTTCTGTTACATCTCTTCCTCGTTTAACATTATTCTTATGGAGAAAAGAAAGAATTACATCCATATTCTGAATAAGGTTTAAAGGCTCAGTTGATGTGGCTTCGTATTAGTATCATTAAAGGGTTCTCAGTTAACAGATGACCACTGGACGTGTATAAATGTTGTAGAAAACTAATGTTGTCTGCTTTGAACAACATATTGTGTTCTACATTGTCACTTAGGCGATATAAAGAGCAAAGAACAAATATATTCTGTTTCAGTATAACAGCAAACAACACCAGTCTCTTCTGCGCTTGTTAACAGGTCCGATGTGAATGAAAGAGGAGGCACTGATGGTGTCCGGTAGTCTATCTGTTTTATGAGGGCGTCAGTGAAATCTTACCCTCTCGGTCACAAACGGATGCAGTAAAGTGGAAGTTCAAATGAGGTACTGAATAAAGAGCGGGAGAAAAAAAAGTACTGTACTAGCCAGGGTCAGGAAAAAAAAGTTTAACTAGGTCAGATAAAGTTGAAGAAGCAGATGTTTGATGAAAGAAATAATTGAAGGTATAACGGTGGCTATACGAGGAGGAATAAGAACAAAAAAGCTTAAAATGTTGACTACTGTATAAAAGAATAGAGTAAGGTTAGAAAAACTAGCAGAAGACTTAAAGAAGGTAGAAAAATACACTATCATAAAGGAACTTGCTGTCATGCAGAACAACCTACCAACTATACTGGCCGATTGTGTGTGTTAATGCCAGTAACATTGACTATAGTATCTGGATCGTAATAGATTAGAATAGTAATACACGTTTTAGTTAACCCAGTCCCACACAAATGAAGAGCGATGTAATCTATAGAAGTTAGAATCTCAAGAGGGTTGTTGACTGATTTTTGTTTCACCTGAATTTCATGACGAGGTAATTAGAGGTGGACAGCGAACAGGATGGAAAACAGCCGTGGTATGAAGAAGTCATTCACATGGAATGATAACATGAGAAATCATACACAGAGCGTTCCTGACATTGTCACCAAATGTATGAAACTATTGTTTAATTGCAGAAACGTCTGATGTTTTGTCACAGATTTTACAATATTCAATAGCGCTTCTAGGAACGCAAGTCATTTATGAACAAGCGAAGTCGGAGTGCTATCTCCTACACCAACCAATCCACATATATCAGACACCGTGTTGCAGTATCTCTTAAGATCACTACGATGGACTCTACCACGATGAGTCAGGGTTCATTTTATTCTGGTCGCTATTTCGGCAACTTTCTAGGCTGTTTGTTTCTATTCGTTGACGCTCAGTAGTTTTCTTCTCAGATTTTTTAACCAGGAAGATCTTCTCCTACCAACACTTCTCTTTCTGGTATTTTCTACTGTAGAATCGGCTGTTATACCTCGTGATGCGAGCAAGGTTCTGTAGCTTTCACAGTAGTCAATGTTTCGATATCCTCTTTCATTCTTCGGAACAATTCAGTGAACCAGGACAGCTGCGTTATTGAAAGCCATCGTAGCTGTCTTACTTCTTTATATTCGGAAGTTAGCTGCATAATGGCAAACACACATCAAAAACCTGCATCTGATGTGAAAACTACAAGGTGGTTACTTGGGAGGACAGCGTTCGAATTCGTCGGCCGAGGAATGGTAAGTAAATCGGAAATGGTCTTTATGAAGTGATAATCTCGGAATTCGAAAAAAGATGCCAAACATAAATGAAACAAGGTTGATACATTCTTTTCAACGTAAACGACGCATGCAGAACATTTTTATTTAATGTAAGTATGGGATACGTCATATTCTAATGTGAATAAAGCCACTACAGCAAAAATATCAGTAATCAGAGTTTTAATTTGAGGACTTTTGCAAATAATATACGACATACAGGCTAACCTACATAGAGTGTAGCCTTAATGTACGTAAAGTTACGCATTGTCATACAGCGATCACGTCTGTAGGATACTATTTTACAACATTTTTAGTTCGTTATGAATCTTACAGGTATCATTTCTCGTCTCTTTTGGGTGTCCCAGCATTTACTGCCTAGTATTAAAAATGTTCCTTATTCAAACCTTAGTTCTTCTATCATTTACGAGCCGTTCTGTTATTTAAAAATGATGATATGGGCTTTCCTTACATCACATATGTTGATTGCCAGCTGGAATAAACAGTGTCAAAATCTCTGTGTAAGGAACAGATGTCCTCTCTTCAATTCCGAATTGTAGTTATCCGTCACTTCGTCTTGCTGCAGAACTTAAAGAAAAGTCACCATCTTTGTTGTATGCTGTTCATACCTCAAGACTTTGTGGCACCTGACAAGCAAAACGTCCGCTTCTACGAGTACTTTTAGATCCATCCCCTGTAAAATAAACAGTTAAGCCTGGCGAGATTATCCGTGTCTCGATATCTGATGTAAACCAACCAAAGCACTGGTTAGCAA
Organism: Vandiemenella viatica; assembly: GCA_031002005.1. NCBI lineage: Eukaryota > Metazoa > Arthropoda > Insecta > Orthoptera > Morabidae > Vandiemenella > Vandiemenella viatica. Next base: position 7,346 of record JARYHS010008226.1, read on the forward strand.
GCTTTATCCTCTATTATTTCAATCATCATCCATTTTCCACTGTAACATTCATTCCAACAGCAAAATGAATATTTCTTCCGTGGATTTATTTTTATATTAGCAACTAGCAGTTGCCGGCAACTTTGTTTGTGTGGACCTACGGTACACACTGCTCTCTAAAACCAACATGATCAACAACTACATAATCCGTTCTCCCTGTGGCGCCCTGAACGCAAAACCTTTTTATATGAACGGTCTCCACGATAAATTGTAACTTCATTCCTCGGAATAATATGATGCCGCTCGTGCGCTGAAATCACGATTAACATTATACTGCCGGACGTAACTTACCTTTAAATCGATACTAATTAATGGGATCCTTTTTTTAATTTCTCAGCTTTGCGACAACACATCAGAATCAAATATACCCCATTTTGTCGGCGGAAACACTCCTTGTACATTAATCAAAATCCAATCGAAATTAGACCATTACTTTTTTCGTAAATTACGATCGTAGAAAAATTATCTTAAATTTTTCAGCTTTATCACATCAGAATTAAGCATACAGGCTATCCATTAATCGAAACTGCATCGAATCCGAACAGTGCTTTTTGCTTGAATAGCGTTCAAAGGAAAATTGATGCAAATAAAAATTTCTCAGCTCAGTAAAATCGCATAAAAATGTAACATACCCCATTTTACACACCTCACCAAAATCAGATCAAAATATTTCGTGGATCGGGTTCAACTAAAAATGATAATAATTTGGGAAGTTTCTCCGTTTTATGACATCCCATCAAAATGAAAAATGCTCTATTTAATCCACGTCACCACAGACTGAACATTAAACAAAACTGCATCAAATTCTGACCAGTATTTTGCGAGAATCACATTCAATGAAACATTATAATATATTTCTAATTTTTTGACGTCACATCCAAATGAAACATACTGTTTCACCCGCGCGACAATAGGCTGTACATTAATCGAAACCTCATCAGGTTTAAAAAAAAAAAATCGCGTTTAGCCAAAAATGATACTAATTTATTAAATTTTTCTAACATCGCATCAATATGAAACTACCCTATTTTATTCCCTAAAGCAGTGGCTGTAAAATAGAAATCCGACCAGTAGTTTTTGTGTGAATCGAGTTCAACGAAGGAACTACCCTAATCATCACTTTACGATGTCATGTCAAATTGAAACATTCCCTTTGATTTTTTGCTGGGACCAAGGGCTATACACTAATCGAAGCTCCATCAAAATCCGACCAGTAGTATCTTAAATTTATATCAAATTGCAATGTACCATATTTTACCAGTGGGACCAAGTCCTACGTTAATCGAAACCCCTCAGTATACAACTTTTTTTTTTTACATTACATAAAAATCAAATATACAGCCTAATTTATCCGCGGGATAACAGGGTAAGCGCATCAAAATCCATCAGTATTTTTTACGTAAAACCCGTTCAACAAAAATTTATCCAAAATCTCTGTCATTTTTCCAAACCCTATTTTACCTCCTGGACCATGTGCTGTTCATTAATCGAAATCCCATCAAAATGTGCATTCAACGAAAAACTGACACTAATTTTCCGAATTTCATATGTTTTCAACGTCACATCAAAATGAAACATACTCTATCTTAACCACGAGACCATTGGCTGTACATTAATCCAAACCCAGACAGACACACACACAGTTTGGCTTTTCAATAGTAAGATCACATAATTTTTTAAAAATATATAAAATGTTCAAACTTTTTCCTGGTTACAGTTTTAATATAAGTGTAGATTATTTGAGTTTTGCATCGTACTGATGTATCTACCACCATCGCGGATGACAGCACGTAACATATTTATCGACTTCCAGTTCTGAAATAGATAATCTTTTATAGGTTACGGCTCTTAAAAGTACTTCACAAAAGTTTTCGGGATGAAGTTAGGAGAGGAGATTACTTGTTATTAGAATCACCAGCAAACAGCTAAAAGTTAAGATAATCTTAATTTTATCCATAATAAATGGATTTATGAAAGTCTTTAACTATTTCAATTGACGGGTAAGCAAATAATTATACTGCAACACAGTTACTTTTGCACAGCGTAAATTAAAACATCAGCAAAAGTAACTGTGTTGTAGTATAATTATTTGCTTACCCGTCAATTGAAACAGTTACAGTTACAGTTTGCTTACCCGTTAAGATAATAAAAAGCTCAGTGTGAAAAACTAGTGTGTAATCTGGACTGGAATGAAGATAAATGCCAAAAGTATCAACTCATTAGGTACACAGATATTACATATTTAGATATAAAGGTCTGGGTGATTATAAGATGCAATGTAAATTGCTTGTCCCAAGCGTAAAATGTAAGTATCTTGGAATATTTTTTTTATAGTAAACTCAGTTGAGTAGCACACATCGGGAAAGAACTCAGTTGAGTAGCGCACATCGGGAAAGATTTCACTCTCGCCTTTATTGGAAGACATAAGGGAACTTGGATATAAAACGTTAATAAGGCTCTTGCTGGAGCATGATGGGATAGTATAGGACCCAAATTATGGGTACACTAACAGCGATTGATATGATAAAGAAAGGTTAGTCATTATAATCGGGAAAGGATTGTGGTAACGGAATGGGAAGAAATTTGGGCTTTTAAAAGAACCATCCCTACATTCGCTTATAATAGTTTAGAGGAACCATAAAAGAAAATAACGAAATCTAAATGATCGGATCGAGGATGGAACGCGCGATACAGAATGCAATACCCAAACGTTACCGATCACCCAGAACACGAGGGTGGTCTGAAAAGTTTCCGACCTCAACGTGAAGATGGCAACACTCGTAAATAAAAGCTATTGAATTTTGTTGTTTATCTGTTGACAGTGTCAGCCATTTTGGACGAGCAGTTGTTATGTAACAGTCGTTTGAGTGAGTTTATGTGGGTGTTTTTTGTGAAAATGGACAAAATCGAGTATCGAGCTGTCATTAAATATTTGTTTTTGAAAGGCAATACGCCTACGCAAATCAAAGATGAGTTGGATTCTGTGTATGGGGACTCTGCACCATCACTTACCACAGTGAAATTTTGTGCAGCTGAATTTAAACGTGGCCGTAAGAGCTTGGTAGACGATGAACGTTCGGGACGTCAAAAAACTGCAACTACCGACGAGAACATCGCCAAAGTTCACCAATTGGTGCTAGACGACCGCCGAATTAAAGTGAGAGACATAGCAGAGGTTATTAACATTTCAAAAGAACGTGCTTGTTACATATTAAATCAACATTTAGGCATGAGAAAGCTGTCCGCGCGTTGAGTGCCGCGTTTGCTCACATTAGACCAAAAACGTGTTCGAATAAACATTTCCAACGCTCTGTTGGCGCAGTTTAGGCGCAATAAATCCGAGTTTTGGCGCCGATTAATTACTGTAGATGAAACTTGGATACACCATTATACGCCCGAAACAAAAATACAGTCCAAACAGTGGACTGCAAAGGGGGAACCGGCTCCAAAAAAAAGCAAAAACTGTTTTTTCTGCTGGGAAACTACTGGCGACTGTCTTTTTGGGATAGTCATGGAGTTATTTTAAGATTACCTTCAAAAAGGAAAAACCATTACAGGAGCATACTACGCATCAATACTTGACAAACTAAAGGCAGAACTTGCGAAAAACGGACACATTTGCAAAAAAAGAAAATCGTGTTTCACCAAGACAACGCATCGTCTCACATCTCAGCGGTTGCCGTGGCGAACATTCACGAATTACGGTTTGAACTGCTTGACCATCCGCCTTACTCACCAGATCTAGCCCCAAGCGACTTCTTTTTGTTCCCTCATCTAAAAATTGCGCTCGAAGGACAGAGATTTTCGTCAAATGAAGAGACAATCACCTTCGTGAACAATTATTTTGCAGAGAAGAGCGCCGAGTACTATTTGGATGGGTTACAGAGATAGGAGCATCGCTGGGAGAAATGTGTAGAGTTACAAGGAGACTATGTTGAAAAATAAATTAAAAAATTCTGAAAAAATGTCTTGTATCTTTGTTAGGTCGGAAACTTTTCAGACCACCCTCGTATTTGTCTCTCTTAGATCGATTCAGCTCTTCCTACTCTCTAGCTGAGGCATAAAACATAAATTCTTCATTTCTCACCATGTACTGACGAAGAAGGATATCCTAAAGTGTATTATTTCATCTCTTGGTATATGCCACCGCATAAAATATTACTGATTGTTACACTTATTCCATCACACTTTTTTCGGTTACTTAATACTGAGGAATATTCGCCCATAATTTACGTTGCAATTATTGTAACATGCAGTTAGGATTAAAAACAGTTTTATATGTGTGTAAATGTTCGGGTAGTGTTGGAGCGGTGCATGTTTCAGAAGGCAGCGTTCGTGTGGGGCGGCGAGTCGTCGACGGCGCACCACCAACACCAACAACAGCAGCAGCAACAGCAACAACAGGCGCAGCAACAGCAGCAGGCGCAGCAGCAAGCGCAACAGCAGGCGCAGCTGCAGGCGCAACAGCAGCAGCAGCACGCGCAACAGCAGCAGAAGGCTGCAGGCCTCCACGCGCCTCCCGCAGCACAGGGACTAGTGCACTGGATGTCCGTCATGGCGGAGCACATCAACACGCCGCACCACGACTCCATGCACTACATGTGGAACGGTGTCGAGGTCAGTATTGATGTGTGAGTGCAGATTTTCCCGGCGTACTGATGCAATATAATCCTCTCGGATGTCCAGCCGATGGTGTTGTATAAACACGACGTTTCGACAGCTAGCTCTGCCATCCTCATCAGGTGTCAGGTCTCTTCTAGCTGTCACAAGCTGGCTGTCTAGGCAGTCTAGGTGGTGAAAGTCAGCTTGCGACTGCTAGAAGAGACCTGACACCTGATGAAGACAGCAGAGCCAGCTGTCAAAATGTTGTGTTTGTACAAAACCATTCGTCTTGACACCCGAGTGGATTATATTTCATCAGTCTTACTAGTTGAATACATCCTTAACAAATAAGTTTTCAGAATGTCGTAAGAAATATATATTGCAATCGGGGTTTCATGAAATTTCTTGATATGTTGATAGCTTCACCATCTATGTTGATGGCTGAGAACTTTTCGTAACATCCTCGCAATTAGTAAATTAAATGGTGAAGGTCTGTGATTGAGATACTCTGGAAAAAAGATTGCGCCATTCTGAAGAAACGTTGCATAGTGCTTTGATGGCGAAGTTATACGAATAGGCTTGGAAAACTGTAGTGTCACCAGTTAAATTCACATTGTCAGATAACTGTGATGAAATATGAGAAGCATTGTATCTAATTTGTTATTAGTTATTTATTCAGAAAGTAATTCCAACAAGTGATTTAGTTACTGTTATTTTTTCAAATAAGTCCAAACAGGTTTTTGTTAGTGCAAGTCAGAAATGGAATCAGGGTGAGATCTGAACCCGATCTTGTCGGCGTGTATGTAAATTATTTTAAACATAAGTTAAATGTAGTATGTTGCGGGAACCAGCCAGCGTAGTTCGATGGTTCCACATCTGATTTTACGATTTTGGGGGATAAGCAGTTTCGGCTCTTGTGGATTAAAAGTCAAACCACCTTCAGAAATCTACCATAGTATCTTTCAGTAGCACTGCATTCTTTAATAACTAAAATAGAATAAAGTAATTTAGTTTATATTTGTTTCTAAGTTGACGATCCATGTAACCGTTTTTAAACTCGTGTAAAAATATTCTCACGCGTACATTACCAAAAACATAGCTAAAACAGATTAATTGTACGAGATTTTATTTCACATCGATAGAGATGTATTAAGGAAAGATTGTTGAAAGATCTACGGAACTTTTCATGATATAACCTTTAATAAAAAGTTACTTTCATACTTTCAAAATCTAAGTACATGTTGCATATTTAATATAAAAAAAATTGTACAATCTTAAAGCAGTCAACTAGCCCGATTCAGTTAAATCAAATCGTGGCAATAAGTTCATATTTATTAAATAAAAAATTGTAACTACAGTGAACACTTGCTGTCTGCTTAAATTTTTCATTTTTCCGAAAGCTGAAACGTGAGACAGCGTTTCTGTCAATTTTTAACACCTAAATTAATATATGATACCATATCAACACACTACTAGCTGTCAAGTCTGACATCTGTTCAAAAATGTTGTAATCTGCCCATACATCCCATACATCCCATACAACCAACTGCAATGTTTTCAGTTTATATTCTTCTTAAAATGTGCGATATTTTTAGTTTACATTCTTCTTAAACGTGAGATTCATCCCAGTCAAAGCATTACAGTAAAGACACCTTATGACGAAGACAATATTTAATTAAAACCAACTATGATTGAGGCTGCATTCGAACCGTCGTAACTCAGTAAATAAACTATTAGAGTTCGGGCGATAACGCTTATGCTGCCGTGGCCGGCTCGGAAATTCTTGGTGAGAAGATTTGCCACTCCTTATATGTAGTCAAAACTGTTGATAATTTTTATGACTGTTACAATAGCAGTTTGAGATTGCTGATGGTGCAGTTATTTATACGAAATAAAAAGAATTCTGCCGAAAGCTTAGTAACTCAGCGCGGTCTCTGCCACCCATAATTTAATGAATTGCAGTGAATAGATATATACGTAAATTTCACAGAAACAAAGTTGTGGTACTTGGTGTTACCAGGCGATAATAACATGGAAGACAGTAAACAGGATTATATAAATATTTGTGTCATTACATTATAATTATTTCACACTACGTTTAAATAATTCTATCCACCAAACAATATCTGCAATCGGATGTGTCAATAATTGATATTGGTTGATAATGAGCTCTGAGTGTCATAAGGAGAATTTCTGTGGTTTCTGGAAATCGCATCCTGGAAATATTCCGAAAATATTTGTAAGTGAAGGAGCGGAAACACGAAAGGACAGTCGAAGGGTTACTGAATTATGTAATATGTTAACACCATGGTAAGTAGCAGGACCGTGTAGGTGACCGTGGGGTGTCCCCTACACACTCCAACCTGTTCCTTCTTGAATATACCAGAACACGTGGGTATGTGCTTAACAGTAGCTTCCTATAATAACTAGTTTGCTCCCAGATAGGAACACTTCCTTCTACGTACTTTTCTCCTCTGGGAAGAGTGTAAAACCACAAAATGTTTCATAACAGTGAGCCTTATGCAAAACATAAATCCTTACCGTACCTCTGCAAAACATTATGCAGTGGGAAAGATGATGTGGTTGCGGGAAAAACTCAACTATAATCGAAAATGTCAGTTTAAAAGATATTTTAGCATTGCCATCGCATTCTCATAGCCTCTACACAACGAAAAAAATTTGAATTTTATTTATTTTGTGTATTATCCAATAGAGTATTCTACTAAACGTTATGGCTTGCTATTGTGGATCTTGGCCATGTTTCCATATTGGCTTGATCGGATGGAATGGCTATTGAAACAGAAAACGTCGACTAGAAACTGTTTTTACTTTCCACATGAGCAAAAAGTGTGATGGTAAAACAAAATGTTTATAACATTAACTGCTATTCCAAACTTTTATATTCCTTAGTTTTATTTTACTACCCCTTTATGTATAGTTTAATCTGCGACATCAAAATTGTATATATTTTGGCCCGTTTCCATAAACACATTTTAAACTGATGACAACTCAGTTCTGGTACTTTCAGTAATACGTATACGTTGGTAATACGTGCAGAAAATTAAATTAAATTAATAGCCTAGAATACCTCGCTACTGAAGAAATTTGTTTGATTTCTTTTTTCAATACACGAATTAGACCATTTTCTTCGTCAGTTCGAGCTAACTGAAATAACATTCAACCAGTTTTCTCTCTCCTCATAGCTCCACGTTAAAAAGAGCTCAGATTAAAAAGATACAAAACCATACTACAGATTAGTAGCGTAGAGTATAATAAACAGTAAAGAGTAACATGAGAGCAGCTCTATGAAATCCCCGCTAACATCTCATTTCAAAGAGGTGCCAGCAGAAATATATTGCTTTTACTTGTTACTAGAAGTTGCCCGCAACTTCATTCGATGCTTGTTATGACACACATTCCTTTCTTACATCAACATCGTCAACAACCACATTATCCCCGCCCCCTGTGGTTCACTGAACACAAATAGTTTAAAAAAAAAAAAATTATGGCATTTGGCCTAGTTAGCCATACAGCCAGCTCAACGTGTGTGGTTCTCTCACAATGTATACACTTCATTTCAGTGTGATTATTTTCCAGCTTCTGTAAGGACGACACAAGATGAACACAACATTTAATTAAAACCACCCGTGCCCTCGGCCGGACTTGAACCGGCGACCCCTGCAGCGCGAAGCAAGCACGCTACCCCTAAGATGCCGAGGTCGGCAACGCAAATATTTCGTCTGAATTATATGATGTCTCTCATACGCTGAAATCACGATAAACTTACCTTCAAATCGATACTAATTTATTTTAATTCCTTAGCTTCTGGAGGTCATATCAAAATGCAACATAGCCTATTTTACCCAAGGACTGATCTTTTTTAAAATCTAAGTAGTAGTTTTTTCGTAAATCATGTTCACGAAAAATTATTTTATCAGCTGTATGACAAAATACATACATTAAGTTCTCCCGCGAGGTACAGTAATCGAAACTCTATCAGAATTCGGCCAGTAGTTTTTCCATGAATTGCATTCAATCAAAAACTGACATTAATTTTCCAAATTTCTCACTTTTTGGCATCCGGCCGAAATGAAACGTAACCTATTTAATCCACAATGGGCTGTACATTAAACGAAACGCCGTCAAAATCTGACCAGTAGTTTTTGTTTGAATTCCGTTTATCCAATCTGAATTTATGTCTGTAGATTATTAATAGCACCCCGAACTCATTTTTTTTTTTTTAAAAAGTCTCAGATGTACAGACTTTTCCTGGTTATAGTTTTATTATAAGTAAATATCTATCAACACTATACGCCAGATGAAGAAATATATGGATCTGTAACATTGAAACTTCCGTTTATCATACCTTGGAGACTGCTTTCAGTATCATCGGAATGTTTTAAAATAATTCTTTGGCTTTATTTAAATCATAAAATACAGTAGGTGTCAAATCTTAAGAGCTCTCTTCACAATTCCAACGATTCTCTTACTGTTAAGGTTAAACGGATAAATCTCCGTAGACCGATGGTTCTCAGTTAGTTCTAAACTTTGTGGAAATACCATTATTTCAAAACAAAAATAGTAAGAATCCTCGTCAGTTCAATTTGATCATGTGATCATAATTATTACGTACTTCATATGTCGTAGTAAGTTAGTCGTAACGCCTTGTCGTACTGGAGTCGACCCAGGCCCAAACCTCCCGCAATCATGGGGGATGATGGAACGGTACACACTTTCCATCTCAAAGATAACACTTACCACACATAAAAACTTACACTCATCACACAAAACATAGCTTACAGGATTCACAGACAGATGGAGACATTAGTGTTATTAATTGTTAGGTGTGTCTGGGACGGTTCCACACGGAAAAGAAGTAAATGCTGTAGATACTATCACTGCAGTTTTCATAATATCACTGGCGCACTAGTCTCTACTGTTGCTATTCCATCTTATGATGGAAACAATCATTCTAATATACTAACACATGAAACGTTCTTATAAGCTGACACAATTTTCTAGACAACTTCTCTATCTTTGTATAGAAATTTCACTCAAGTCCTAGAAGCAGACTATATGAAAAAGCTTAAAACAAAACAAAGAACTTATATTTACCACACACGGTACGTTCACCAAAAAACAGTTTAAAATCCGTTCATCACTAATAAGAACCGATCAAACAAAATCACTTTAAAATATATTTTAACTGAAGCTTAATTGAATAAAAACTGTTAACCACATGGCACCAACCTCAATTTTTGTGAATCAAGTTGAAGTTGTAAGCTTAATCATATTCAGGTGTGGGCTAATACAAGAGACCACTGGTACACCACCATGTAACCCGTCTGAAGCTGTCTTAGTCTCTTCCCGCAGGTACTGGTTACACGAGTGTTACACACTTAAAAATATCACAAATTCAATTAACTTACCGCACAGTAGTTTTTAAACCAGTATACGTAAACAAAGCAGTCTACTTATCTTAAATTTACGTAGGAATATTACAGAAACATTAAGTTACAGCGGTTTATTCTCACCCATACGATCTCAAAAAGGAAAATAACTCGTACAAACTTTTTTTCCGGAAATCACTCCAGGTGAATACCGTAATGGTTCCTTCATAGGGGCCATGAGCATTTCCTTCCCTACCTACCTACCTAGATGTCAAAGATCTTTATAACTCCAATGTTAAAAAGTAAAAATGTTGAAGTTTACAAACAGTAACAGAAATTCGTCACATACGCACCGAAGTACATAAGATATTCCTCAAATGAAAGCAGCACCTTTCTTCCCCTCTAGAGATTAGAACGTGCTGAGACTTTCAATTCGCTTCTCTTACAGCATGAGACGGATCTGGTCATAACATAGAATTTACTATACTCCACATTCGCCAAGCACATTTTGTAAGAAATGAGGCCTCTGGAGATTTCAAAATCCCTTTTTATTATTATTAGTAGAGCTTTTCGGCTCCTAGACAATAGTCGGGATAGGTTTGTGAACAAGGTGCGGGAAGAAAATCGGTTACGGCCTTTTGTGAAGAACTATTCCTACATTTTCCTGTACTGACTTCGGGGATCCCTGGAAAACCGAAATCTCATCCATCCATCACTGAGCTAGTAGTTAAACAAAACAATTTAATAATTCCTACATGTAAACTTCCAAGCCCAATTTCATCATTGTTTCTAATTGTGTAAATTAACATCCATTTTAATAATGTCTGAAGTCTAACACGCTAATTTTGTAAGATCAATTGTTGAAATTTTGGAAAAATATAAATTAGCAGTAATAAAAGAACTCATGAAAAAACAAGAGTAGACAATTTGGAGCACAGTAACCGGAGACAAACTCTCATTAACAGTCTTCCTGTAGTGCAGTCGGGGGAGCGGCAACCAACAATTATACTCTTATCTGATAAGGTAGCATCTCATTTCAAACTAAATTTGCACAATTTTCGAATCCCTTCATATTACTTGCTCCTGTTCGCTCCCGGCTTTATAATTTCAACGCCAACGAATCGTAAAACCCAATGCAAAAACAAAAAGAAAGTATATATTTTTGAACATGTTTATGGTGATAGTAATGCACTGAACGTATTGAATTCTCCTAAAAAAATTATAGGCATTTTTTTTTTTCATCAATGTTATAATGCACCGTTAATCTAATTCAGATTCTTCGTATCTCCAATCTGCTGCAACCTTCACCAATTTAAATAGAAGTAAGATTACAACACTTATAGAGGAATACCGTAGAGCCTTCACTGTTAGAAATTGTTCAGAAATTGGCATTGCCACTGAAAATAATAATTCAATACATCTTGTATCAATTTCAAAAAAAAAAAAAAAATTAAGACACTAAAATTTTAAAAAATGAATAAATGTTAAAATGAAAAAACTCAAATTTCTCAGAGAATAGTAACGATATATATGAAAAAAATTAAATCCCTGTCAGTTAATTTAGGCTAGAAAAGTCACCGACGTCGTAACCTAAAGATTGAAACAACAAAGAGTCGTAAATTTGCAAAAGTCATTTTTCATTTGTGAAGAATAAATGTGCAAAATTGAATAAAAATCGCTGGGAAACTTTTATGGTCCTTCCCTTGTTATTCGAATATTTCGCAATAACAATTTATCATCGGATGATGCATATTGCATAGGAACGTTATTCTTCGACAGCAGTGTAGAAAAATAAACATAGAGCTTCCCCAGCATTGAGATAGTTATAATATTGATGCAAGTGAAAGTAGCATAAATCAGAGAATAGTTACAAAAACTGGCACAACTTATTTACTTGGGGCTACCTTAACCTAACAAAGTTTAATGGGAACAATGAACATTATTGCGTCTGGTGACCAACATAACACTGATTTGAATTTTGCCTGTTAACACCTTCCCAAGGACTACTGCAGCGTAGGCAACAGTATGTGGTGTTAGGGAACGATATGTTTAATGGAACACAATTTCTACCTTAACATTTTAACTTGGACGCCATTAATAAACAAAAATGTTTGGAGCTCCACTCCTGTTTGTAAAACCGAAAGTATTTCCGCGCCAGGTTTTTTAACGGTTTAAATGCCCAGCATTATTGATTCGTAATTAAAAACAAGCTTGTGGCATTTATTTCAAAGTAACTTTCTCATAATAATATTTTTGAACATATCACGTAACGTGTGATCCAAGCAACATAAAGCGAATTGTGATAGTTTCGCTCGTAACTACAATTAACTCTGTAAGAAAACGTTACAATCACTAACAATTTTCGGCCACTAAAGAACGTCCATAAATAAATGATTGGCCCAAACATTATTAGAATAAATACCTGAAATGTGAAATTTCGTGTCGATCTGCATAACATGTGATAAGAAGCAAGCTTGTTTCATCTACTAAGAAAATAGATTTGTAGTGGATGAAAGAACTGTTATTTTCATAATCTCCATGCAACTCAAGGCTAAAGGAAAATAGATCCTCTTATAATTATAAAAATTAGCATCATAAATGCATTGGATTATATTGCATATCATTTGTGTAGAAAGAAATAACAACCCAATATACGTTTTCATAGCCTTGACGCACATAAACCAAGGCGAGAACGAGTAGTATAAGAGTCATCTCACTATTTTCACCTCATTATTAATTTAAATGCAGTTTCGTTCAATAATAATTGTGGTTTTCTACTTCAGCTGCCAGAACTCGAAAGTCCCAACATAACATAACAATTAATACCTCATAGCTGCCGCGCCCACATTTACATCAAATTTTTATTTTCATGGGCCATTAATTTGCTGACGCGATAGTTCAATGGTAAAGTGCGTCCCTTATTTCTTTGTTTTAAATAATTAAGTTCACCGGTTCTGGTTCTATTACAGATATGGACGGTAATTTTTACAGGATTATGTCTGCGAAGCTAGCTGATTATCTCGTTCGTCGGGTTGAGGGTGATTTTTTAAAGCGATTAATATACATTTTTTTAGGCAGATGAAAACATCTCCATAGTTAACTCGCGTTTACAAAATTAAGTAAATTTTCAGAAATTGGAGCCATGAGGGGTATTCAACTTGTAGTGAATTACTTCTTCATGATAGGAAGTATCGGGTAAATATCTTAATAATTAGAGTTTTAAGTTATTATCTGAAACCATTAACAACAATATCAATAAAACAGGACTTGAAAGCCCGCATCATGACTAAGGTAACAGTTGATACGAAATGATGCAACATTCAGTTAACATTTTCACAGTACCTCGCCACAAGTAAAAGTAGTAGCAATCAGTATCTTCCATTCCACAAATTGTTGTAATAAAAATACTATAATTTAAAGTTTCGTGGACATTTATTTCAAATTCCTGATATGTTACCAAATCACGAAATAACTGAAAAAAAAATATATGACCTGACTAGCCTCGTACCCGCGACTTCGTACGCGTGGATTAAGAATTGTTTTGCCAGAATTAAATATAGAAAGTTGTAGGTAACGAAGGATTGGTCCCAAACAATATCGAGTAGGCATAATATGACAGGGAAGCTATCACTATATCATTCTACCGTCGAACCCGCCTCTTGAAGAGAATCAATTTCCAACATATTTCTGTCACTATTCGATAAGATCTCAAAATTTCGTGACTACAACTGTTAATCATACTGGAAAAAAATATCCTGTGCTCTTCATACAGCTTTCCTTATAAAATTCTATCACAACGATATAGCCATTTAGTCGTCAAAACGTAACAAAAAGACAGAGACTTACTGCCGTATTTATATTAGTATTACTGTGGTTCTCACTCACACACTAACTGCGAACAACACCTGAGGAATCATTATAACGTAAAAAAGTGTACACCTACAAAATTGCAAGACTACCTACGATTTGCCTCGCATTGCACCCCTAACTTTCTAATATCTACAGTTTAACATTCAATCCGAATAACCTACGGCCCATTTTAAAAATCTTAGCCTCAACGGAGATTTGAACCGGAGACCACGACGTTCGTAAGCAAGCTCTTTAGCCACTGAGCTCCCAGTTCACTACACGGAAAAACGGTCTGGAGACGTCCACATCCAACGTGTCTGTCTATCGCCGTATTTCGAAGTTATGAGACAACATGTGTTATTTATACAGATAATTTTTCAACCAAATGTAGACAGTATTTTTCTCCTTGTTTCAAAGGATAAGTGTGCAAAGTTTCATCGAGATCGGATGAAAACTGTGGATTTGTATGAAGAACAAACAAACCAACAAACAAACAAACATACATTCATCTTTATATATAAAGATTGATAACTCATTACCGCGAAAGTTTATCTGAAAATGAAGCAAATAGCTTCCCGATTACTATTGTTATCGTGTCAGAGACAGATAAAATTCGAACTAAAACTGAAAAACAGACTCAAAAGACCACAGGAAGTAAAGAGCTAGCGAAGTATCCTATCATTACAATGATTGTAAAAGTATGCTCATGTTTTCTTCAGAACGCTCTTAAAAGATTTCTTATATCGGATTACTCGTCATTAATATCTTATATTCTTCACTTGCTTCATAAAGAATAATCTAAAAGGTAACTATTTACACATTTCTTGGTTATTCCTGACTATCAGACCTCTCTCAGCGGAAGCACATACAGTAAGCACTCGTATGGACTACGACAAACTGGCAGGTAGAGGAGCTGAGGACTATCTCCCCCCACCTAGGAGCCACGCCTCAACGCCCCGGCTCATTCAGCCTTCTTTTCAAAGGACACTGCTTTTTTTAAATAGTAATAAAGACTCTCGGATCTTATAATGAGCATTACGCAGTGTGCCTCTGGGGGGGGGGGGCGGTTAGTTTTACTCTGTCCGTGCTCCATTATTGTAAATTTAGACTTTTTTTAAAAAAAAAAAAAAAAAAAAAAAAAAAAAGATAAAAGAAAGGTTACGTCGAAGTTAGCTGAATGTTTATTATCGTATGGTCTAACGCATGTTTTTAAAAAAATTAAAAAGGTCTGATAGCAACTGAATTTTTCAGCAATAGTCAAATTGCTACATGAATCCAATTCAAATTAGCTCTCGTGAGAAATTTTCTGGTGACTACGTCTAGTTGACATTTAGTAAACCTGACAGCTGTTGACGGGTCATAAAAATGAGAAATTAAATAAAAATCGGTAGAAATAATCAGCTTACGAAAGCTATTTCCACTTTGAAGCCAGTTCACCGTGCTAGGTGGTGAGCTCCAGGCAATCGAGTCTGGTCATCCTGATTTCGATTTTCCGAAATCACTCAAGGCGAAAGCGGTGAGATCGATCATTCAAAAGTCTGCGGCCGATTTTCTTCCCATTTCTTGCCCAACATCGTCTTATGACACTAATGACCTCTACGTCGACAACGCGAAAAGCCAAGATATTTTTTAAAAATAAACTGACTTTTGTACTTTTAACTTCGTTGTCCTTCTGTTCTCTTCGTTCGGTTGTAATATTAAAAAGATTTGGAATTGATCCTATAACCTCGGGACTAAATGAGCAAATTCTGATTTTTTTGCTATCGGTGTTCAGTTTTTGTGGATGACTAGCGGTAGTTTTCCGCCAGACCCGTGAGGTGCAGTGAGATGCGACTTCAAAAGAACAGTAGGGTCGTGAAAGGGTTAAGAAAAAAGAACTCGTCCGCGAGATTTTTTGTAGGTGCTTACTCATCATTCCGGCCTCTCTCACGTAAACATACACACAAGATAGCGTCCCCGCGGGGGCCTTTCCGCTTGCTCGCACTTACATATTCACGCTGGTCCGCTAGTTCCTTTTGTCTTCATTCTATACACTCGAATAAAAAATAATCTCCTTTGATTCCCTTTCTTCCGTTCGGTAATAGATGGCTCTAAGAACATAAGCGGCGCACACAAAAAGAGGGGAGAAACTTTTTGTGCGCATCGCGTATGTGTGTGAGTGTGTGCGTCCAGATATGCAAATACATTTTTCTAGCAAGACGGGGCGATCGGAGAAGGCCCAGAGGGGAAAGATTAGGGTTAAGTATGCAAATGGTGTTGTCCTATACAAGATGTTTACTAAGGGTCGAAGGTATACGGGGGCTAAGATAAAAGGGCTGTTTTCAAAAGCGTTAAAGAGAGGGTCCATAAGGGAAGGATTAGTGGTCTCGGGGAGAACCCCCAATCAACGAGGGAAGGGTTAATAAATGAATAGCGACGCACTCATCATTTATAACGCATGCAAAGTAAGAACTTTGGAGCCTGGGGCCTTGAGAACGGGGAAAAAATCCGCACAAGGTTCTCACACCTAACGAATCCCAACTGCCATCGCATTGTCCTAGGCGTACATTTTATTTAAATGTTCATTCAAGAGACGTCTTCGCGAGGCTTAGAACGGAACATCTCCAACGGTGAAACGGCAGATGGAACACTGAAACGGTACAGCGAATTAATTACACTTCCACGACTCGTCCCATCTCGGTCAGATCTGACCTTCAACATTATGCCACACTGACCTTCCAACCTATAACTAAACTAAAGCCCTCTTCAGTTCCAATCTTAATAATCATTTTCATATTAAATTGTCAGAAGATTACTGTGAATATTAATTTTCAGTTAATTGTCCAATAGTAAATGCTGAACTTTTTTTTATGGTTCCGTACCCGAAGATAAACGGAGTCCTGCAGCGGCTGTATCCGCTGTCACAGGCAACTAGCTCGTAAACGCTTCAAATTTCCACAAAACGAAATATCGTATTTAAAACTAGGGAGCCCCAATCCAAATAAAGAAGGCTTAATATGTTTTCAGGTCGTCTAGTAGAGGACTAAACTTTTTTCAAATTTTTTCACTGGGAAATTAAGTTTTGAGCGGCCGTAAAAGTAGTCAGTTTGATTAGGTAAATTACAGTTTTAAAAAAAATTAAAATTTTTTTAAAAAAAATATTAAAAAAAAGAAGAAAAACACGCTCTTACCTAGAAATTTGAAATTTGTCTCCGAATGGATCATATATAACAAAAAAAAATAATTTAAAAATATTTAAATGTAATCAGTTTGAAAGTTTCTAGGTGAGCGAGGGAGAAGATTTTATTTCTCAGTAACCATTCATTAATACTCCTCTATTCAAAACACTATGAACTGGAGGTACATTGCCATCCATATTCTAACAAAACGAGGTACTATTTGCAATTGATCGGTTCTTATTTTTGGTGCCACTGGAAGCTAAAATGCTAGAGCAAATGTACATTTTTGCGCTTGTTAAAGCTGTAATTGCACTAATGTCTATAACCACATTTCCGATGGTATACGTATTTCGCTGTAAATCTTATCGTCAACGAGGGCGTTAGAAACTATTAAACCATTAGCGATCGAGAGTGTTGCCATCTGTCTGCGATTAATGTAAGCTTTGTGCAGTGTGTTTAGTGTGATTACATTTATGTATCCCATAGTTTTAGAGCTGAAATATGTGGTCCACCTTATTATTTACCGCCTAAAAACCGGAATCACAACAGCCAGTACCTTTGGCTGTGTTTTTCAACCAATAGCCATATGGCGGTGTCTAATTGGTGTTTGTAAATAATGCAGTTTTCCTTTATAGACAGGTAGTTAAGATATTGCTCAAAGAAACTTTATTCCAAGTATGATTAGAGTTGTCTTATGCCTCTCGTATATTATAAATTATTTTATTTTTGAACGTGACCTGGGGTGGGCGGAGGCATTGTTCTATTCTGTCACATAGTCAGTTGGAATTGTTTTCATTATAATCGCCACGGTATTCGGTAATCAGTGTATATTACAACACTGATTTAAGAGAATTAATACGCTATCAAACCAGAGACATTTGCAACTTGAGGCTTGCTTGGTAGCCAGTAGGCTACAGTGACCGGAAATAGTATAGAAAAGATTTTCTTGGACCTCGACTGTTGATGAAGGATTTGCCAGCCAACTACGAAGCAGGAATACTCTAAAAGCAGATTTGAGTTCTTATAGCATTCTATAGATATGTTTAATATTAAAACATGAAATAAAGTGTAGTTGCACAGATGTGGCCAAGAAGTTTATTCGTGAGAGTCAGTCGTAACCTCACATCTGATGAATGTATTTCTCATACTGAAATGGTGCGATGGAGCATCATACGAGACCATTTAGCAATGTAAATTCTGTTGTGGACAACTAGGTCACCTTGCGGGCGTTCTCTGAATGTATTAAACGTTCGGGCCAGGTAAAAATACGAACACTAGACTTACTGACAGTGCCTATTAAAATTTTCAGTTTTTTTCAAATGCTAGCAGTGTGTTTTAGTTTTTAACCAGTGTTCGATTAACTTATCGGACAACCTAAATTTTGGGATTTATATACTTCCCCGAAATCAGACGAGACTGTTGCTTCTTAACTCCATGACCGATTCACTTGTCATTCCTAGTCCGAAATTCTCTTAAACTACGTGTCGACCACATGTAAAACGGCAATAAAAACAATATTAATTTCTAAATATAATTTTTCGTTCTCTTAAGAACAACAACAGTTTTATGCATATCATCCAGAATATAACAGAATGTATAGCCACAGGGAAATAAGTCCTTTTTTTCTGTGAAATCATTCTTTTTGACCTAACGCGAATTTTCGACACATATTTAATGTAAAAAAAATGTATGGGCACCCTTTTAACCCGCCACGGAGGCTTAAGTCATTGCGCCACCATGAAGTTATACGGCGCCTAACACGGGGTTATGTGGTTCGATATGGTGGATGATATTTTCACTTCCGGGTATCAGTAGCCAGGGTAGACGAGATGCTAATGCACGATTCCTAATCGCCAGATTGTTTTATAAAGTATTAGGCTAAATCCAAAACATCTGTATAATGCGTATGAATTGACGGCACGCATACTGTTGATTCGCCCTTCAGATAGGGTTGTAAAATTCGGCAGCCCATTGCTGCCTTTCAGAAGAGAAGACCCGATTCATCATCTATCATCCTGAACACACACAATCGTCACAGTCATCCAGACTTGCAATAACAAATGCGAACACACTGGGAAAGCCAACATAATATTGTTTGTCTTGTTAAATTATTAAAAAACTGCATGCTGTCTGACTGGCTGTGCAGAATTTAGGATTTGACGCTGCTCCTTCTGAAAAAAACCTAATGTGTAGGGGAAGTTAAAGTAAAACGTTTTGAAAGTGAAAGAGCTACCATACCAGGTATCAGGACGTAGGCAGTTAGTATGTAGGTTGTTACTGTGGGAGATTTTTTTTTTTCCTTTGAGTTTTATGCCTCGTCGATGTCGACTTCATTAGAAGCGGGAAGGATTAGAGATAAAAACAGGAAGGAATTCAACCACGGCATTTTCAAGGAAACATTTGGCATTCTCCTGGAGTGATTTCAGAAAATAATGGAAACTTAATCTGGAAGGTTAGACTGAGAATGCCGAACTCGGTCCTGGCCTCTAATGACCTTAGCCGTCGACAAGGCGTAAAGCAAAAGCAATTACTAAAAAAAAAAAAAAAAAAAAAAACAAGCGTCAATAAACTACGTCAGCTTCCTTTGAGCCCTCCTTCCCTTTTCCACGTAGCCCTAATGACTTTTGCCTCTAAACCCCCCCCCCCCCGCGTAGCACGTAGTCTTTTTTCCCCTATTGATTCCACTCATTTTGTACTGTTTCCTCTTGTCGAACTATGGTAAATTACATGCAGGGATAATTAAATGACGAAAATAAATATTCACATTGTGTGTTATGTAGCTTTGTAACCTCTCCCCCCTCCCCCCCCCCGGCTAGACCGAGCCACGTAGTTTATGGACGCAACTTGTCTGATGTAGCGGTTAGGGATTGTGCACAAACTACGTGGCTCGGTCCAGGGGGGGGGAGGGGTTGGCTGGAAGGCTACGCTGGGCTACGTGGGGGGAGGGGGAGTTCCGAGCCAGGACACGTAGCTTTCCTTTCATAACATTTTTTACGGTTAAAATGAGGAACAGAACTCACAACAGCATGTGAATATTTATTTCCGTCATTTAACTATCTCCGTATGTAATTTACAATAGTCTGACAAGAGATAACAATACAAAATGTCTTCTAGAATCAAAAGGGAATAAAGCTACGTGCTACGTGGCGGGGGGGGGGGGGGTAGAGGCAAAAGCCACGTAGGGCTACGTGGGGGGAAGGGGGGGTTCACAGGAGGCCAAAATGGAGCTACGTGGTTTGTGCACGCTCCCTTACTGTTCGGATCGCCCTCAGCACATAGGAGGCGAGATCACATGTTATAGTTAAAGGCGCCCCAGACCATTGCACTTCGCGTTTGTTACTACGCCGCTCACCATGGTAACGTCTCACACGTTCGGACAATTTGCAGCGGGACTCGTCCCAAAACATTACGTTTTGCCACAGCTCGTCAGTGATGATGTTCACGTGCCCATTGCAGTATGAAGCGTTGGTGGTTTCTCGTACAACACTCAGCAGACGGCGTACAACCGTCCACATTCAAATTTTTCTTATATTTCCTCTGCAGGCAAGTTGCTTCCGGCTTTATACGTCGCCGTTGAGGTACCGAACCCGGCATTCGGAAGGATGAGGGTTCCAATCCCCGTCCGGCCATCCAGCTTTCGATTTGCCATAGTTTCCCGAAATCACAAGCCGCCACTTTATGTGATGTCACAATCGCGATGGTAACTGTTCCACCAACGGCTTAAAAATACCGGTAACTGAAATTGAAAGGAAGCATAGACCTTGTTTTCTTCTATCAGTGCTTCTAATTATCTCCATATAGCAAATATATTTTTTTTATATAGAAATTGTGATGAGTAGTAGAGGTTCCATGAAAATACAATTTTCTCGTATTAACTCTATGCACATTTATTTAAACAGAGAGCAGAAATATTGAATCAAACTAAAAAAATAAATAATAAAGAAGTTAGAAGCAGGCTTTAGACTTTATTAAGGTTCAAGACTAGACATCAAATTGGTAAGCATTAACTTCCATGAAGAACGAATCATCATTATTATCATAATGGTATTGATATAAGCCTTTTTCAGAGATTAGAAATTCGTCAAATTAGTATGGCTATAAACTTCTCTGTCAGACATTCGATTCATCTAAATAATTTTGATTTTAGTAAGGTTATAAAAGGTAGTTTTTGTAAAAAAAAAAAATGAAGTTATACATACATATATCAAATTCTGATCAGCGCGATACTCCCTAACTTGACATTTAAATGCGAAACTGGAAATAGTTGCGACTGTCGATAACTCCACCAATTAATTGAAAACATAAAACTGTTTGAGGGATGACTAGCAATTTATTTTATATTCACTGAGTTTACAGTTAAAACCGTTGGTGAAAAATTTTCCGCCAAGAAGCTGCAGAAGAAGTTTTGTTTCGATAGAAAAAATCTGCTAGACAAAATTGAACTTCCAGAATCTAAACGTCAGCAAACATATTCAAGATATAGGTGCTCGCTGTGTAAAAACATAACTCAATATAAAAATCGTTTATTTTCAAGTTTTTTGTATCATAAGAATTTTATTATCAATACAGATTCCCTGTTACCTTGTAAAGGAAAAATCACTATGTGTGATCATTCCGATCTGATATTTGTCAAGCAATTTGAGATGTAAGACGTGCGTGAAATCCGTTGCTGGTGCTCAAAAGATGCATTGTTAGAGAAATTGGTTTGAGTTAAGTTTTAACTAATTTCAATGTTATGAGTAAAAAAAAAAATCATTTTTTTTTTTACTTTATTGTGCGACGCAGCAATTAGGAATATGTTTCAAGGAAGCCTGCAAACCGACATTCATATACAAGTGTTTTGAAACATATCTGTCTTCATTATGTGTGTTTTTAACACGTCATAGACATCTTTAGTAGGATGAAAATCACTTGGCACCGAAATTAGTCTATCACTACAATAAGGCCGTTTGTGTGGGATTACAGCTCCATCCCTCTGATGGACGCTCGAGGCATAATAATTAGGCGGATGGATCCCCCAGACATTGATGAATTGGTTTCACTACTTGTGTATGCTAAAGCTCTTCAAGTTATGCGAAAGACGCGGAAGGGTAGCAGGATAAAGGAGGTCCCAGACGACCCCTTTGGAATGGGGTTATTAAGCACAGTTAAACCTACCGTTATTTTTTCACATTCAGAGTCCGCACGTATCTGGAAGGATAAAAAGGATTCGGGCAAGCCTTCAATGGGGGAACCCATCTAATAGTAATTACGCCATTCCCTTTGTCGTATAGACACTGTGAAGCCTTCCAGAAAAACTGTTTTCATATACAATCGTTTGAAAAAAGTATCTTGATATTCAGTTTACTACAGAATTGTAAAAGTATTGTCACAATCGGAGAGCTATTAACATTACATACTTCGAACCTAACAGTATCTTTATTTTCCTGATCGCTTCATTGTATTCGATAATATACTGTCAGTTTACACAGTAGTTCCTTAAAATAGTCAAATTAGTGGTAACCAGTAGCGAAGTCAGAAGGAACATTGCGCTTGCAGTCTGAAAACGATGTTTATTTTATAGGAAATAACAAAATCGCAAATCAACACAGCAGATGCGTTGACGGGAGATATGTTTGAGACCTAGTCAAGACAGAAATTCTTGCGCTTTTATGCGCACTTCCTTAGAATGAGCAAATGGCAAAGAACTGATATGATTTCAGCAAAAGAAAGGCTTAGGTTGGAGATACGAGTTCGTAGTGTGTGGGAATGATCTGAGTTATATAGTATCCTAGAAAACTTAGGAACAGAGCTGAAATTATACGAGAGTTCGCCAGCGTACGGTGTTTTGAAGTGGATGCAGAACCCAGAAAACAGAGAGGGCCAATGTCGGAAGCCTTGGCAAGATGTCAAAACCGGAATCCGAACAAGATCTGTACACTAGAAATGAAACTGAAAAAATAAAATCTTTTCGGACAGGAGTATTTTTTCTGTATTGAGTCGTCCATAATCGTACTGTCGACTAGGAAAAAAACTGTTTAGCAGAAGAATGTTTTGTATTACATGGTTTTCGCGCGAGTCTCTAAATGCCTAAGTATCAATTAAGTTAATTCGATTATGTACAATTTACAATTTCGTGGAATGGTCTGCAGTATTTGAAGACATGCTTCCCATTTTTTCATTCGTTTCTGTTAGCGTATCAAAACTTTTCATAATTTTACTGTATGTTTCTTTCATTCGGTTGCGCCATCGCAAATAATAATATTATTTAACAATTTTATTCTCTAATAAGTTTTTTGACTTTGTATTACCCTGTTAAGTGTGTTCCCATTTTTATTCCCTTTTGTCTTTTTACAACCAGGTTACTCGAATCATATGTAGTAATTCAAACATTCGAACTGATTTTTTTCTTTGCTTCATGAATTACGCCTCGTCGACGTCAAGGTCATTAGAGGCAGAAAGGGACTGGGGGAAAAGAATGGGAAGGAATTGGGCTATGGCTTCTAGAAACAACCATCCCGGCATTCGCCTTGAGTGATTCTGGGAAACCATGGAAAACCCAACAATGGATGCTCAGATTTGAATTCATTATTGCTTACACACCACGCTCGGACCTCAGATTCTCATTCATATTATACACATTCAGATTTACCCCAACACACAGCCCGAGTCTTGTATTCCGTATCAAATCCTCGTCCTGCTATCCATATTTCGGTTTTCAACGCAGTACGGAATGTCGGGATCGTTTCTACAAACGGCCATGTCCAGATTCCCTCTCTTTTCTTTCCCTCCATCACCTTATTACTCTAATAAGGGATTGTGCATAAACTACGTGGCTCGGTCTAGGGGGGGGGGAGGTGTTGGCTGGGAAGCTACGTTGGGCTACGTAGGATGGAGCGGGGGGGGGGGGGGGGGGTTCGAGCCAGGCCACGTAGATTTTCGTTCATATTACCTCTCATAGTTAAAATGAGATATAGGACACACAACAGCATGTAAATATTTATTTCCGCCATTTAATTATCCCCGTATGTAATTTACGATAGTCTGACAAGAGAAACAGTACAAAATGTCTTCTGGAGTCGATAGGGAAAAAGGTTACATGCTACGTGAGGGGGGGGGGGGGGGGGTTAGAGGCAAAAGCCACGTCGGGCTACGTGGGGGGGAGGGGGGGTTCACAGGAGGCCAAAATGGAGCTATGTGGTTTATGCACGCTCCCTAACCTCCACGTCGACTAGGCATAAATTCCCAAAGAAAAAAGAAATCAACAAACAGACCTTATGTGCTTTAGTACGTTAACGTGATAGATTTGGACAGATTCAAAACACTTTGATGGGTCGTCATCACCATCATTAACACTCTTCGCTAAGTAAAATTAAGCAGCGTTAAACGTAATGTATTCATCATACGAATTTCTGCTTCTCTTGACTCGATAATAATAAGGCGTAACCACGTATTGTCTCATGTAATCTGAAATTAAGTTTTATCAATAAAAATTGAGCCGTGGCGACTCAGTTATATCCTCTGCCACTATTTCCACTTCTCATTTTAATTTTTTGTATTCAGGAGTAACTAAAGAATATATGCAATAGAAGCCTACAATATTTCATGTAAATTTTGAATTTAAACTCATTAAACTTCCAGATTTCTTAGTTATGTTAGACATCTGCGCCATTGATCCTCTTTGCATTAATATGAAATTGGAATTGCATTTTTTATTTACTAGTAAATATAAAAATAAAATGAGAGTTAATATATCACTCTTGTAATTACTCATTTTTTATTGTTGTGTGGGACCCGTATCACAAAGCATTAAAGAGCGATTTTTATACTAATATCGAGAATATCACACACTCAACGTGCTAGAATAATTTTACATACAGACCACGCAATTTCTCCTCAAATTCACCATATAACTTCTGATCATCAATTTTCTTTTCCGGCTGCAATGAAATATATCTCTCACCAACGTATTTGGATAGACAAGGGATAAGATCATGGAGATGTTTATTGGTATATTTTTTGTTTGTTTGAAATTTACCTTACATATGAATAGTAATCTTTTTTCATCACTTATTTCATTCGAGGTAACTGAAATAAACTACCTGTTGGTTAATGGAAAAGATATGAATTAATGTTTTCCTCTCATAGTTAACTCTATTCTCTTAAAATTAAAATAACCAGCCCCTAAAATAATTTTAGATAAATCACTAAATTAAAATTTTATTTAACTAATCTTTATTCATCTGAAAACATTTGACGTGTAATAAATGTCACCAGAAAATACGCTGCACAGCAGTGTACAATCAGCAAAACACAGAGAACATACATAGTTAATTCTGTCAGTACGTCTGGAACACGGATGATGTTGAGAAATTATATTTAGTAATCAGTCATGGTTCATGGCTTATGGCTATCCAAACAATCTCCAACTACTGTATACAGACTATGAAATGCCTTGCGTCTTCTGTCACCTTCAGTTTTTCAAAAATTTTCGACTGATACGGTATGAGTTGAAACGTATAATGAAATTAACAATGATCTTGCTTTGAGTAACTATATTTTATTTCATACTCAGTTGTTACTTCACTGAACCAACAGTTATCGAGATTGTGAATTGGTGTTACCGTTCAGAAGAACTTTGTAGCCTGCTGTTGGTTGATTCTTTCACTTCCGAAAAAAGGACTGTTTTTAAAACATACTTATAAGGTTTCGTATTTAATTTTAAGGTGTGTATTGACCATCAGAGAAGAAAGACGTCAAACGCCTCTTTATGATGAAACTTCTAAAGAGCTATTCCTTTGTATCAAAAATCTAAATCTTATTCAAGCGACAAGGATATGTTATCAATTGGTTATTGGATATTCTTCCGCAGTTGTTTGTTAAACATCTGTAAATGAAAATACCGTCTCTTAACAACAATTATTTTATTCCTGTACATTCAGACACGTTTCGCCCTTGTGGACTGGGCATCGTCAGTGAGATTTTTGATACAAACAATCACATTTTGATCAGGAAATAGCTCTAGTTGCGCCTTTCGTAGAACACACATTGCTTCTGTTTTGCATTGCTCCTTTTTTTGAAAAGTCACTAATTCACTGTTTTTAAATGGTTCCACGTTGTTAAGAGACTTTATTTTCATTTACAAAAAAAAAAAAAAAAAAAAAAAAAAAAAAAAAAAAAAAAAAAAAAAAGTATCCTACTTCGACTCTTGATCACGATGTTTTTCGTGGAGTTAGACGTTCCACGGTCACAAGCTCGATAAATCAAGTCTATATACCAAACGCGTTAAAATTACTAACATAGCTTTTTTGTGTCTTCACAACTGGTTTGATGCAAACATCCCTTTATTACTGTCCTAAACTAATCACTTCTTCTCATCATGTCCATCACAACTTAATTCTGAATGATATTCTTATTGTTATCTTCCTTTACAGTTCTTATCTTCGACTGTTTCTTCCACTAGCAAATTAAAAAGTAAAATATGACATACTATGCTGTCACGACTTTCTACAATTCTCTGATTTCCAAAATATCTTCATTTTGTACTTTACCTGTCCATTTAATAATCAACATCATTATATAACTATTAGCTCAAATTCTTACGGTATTTGATATCATTCAGTTTTTCTTGTCGTATCTCTCTTCATACAGACAAAAGCAGTTTAAATAAACCAAATAAACGTTTGGTGATTTTTTAGTTGGGTCTCCTGAGAATATATAGTATTCTAAGCCTGCATATACTTATTCGTATCGCCATCCACTGGTTTCTGTTACTAAGACGCTTTTAAGAAATATGGTTGGACCATAATCCTCTCTCAATGACGCCATCCGCTTTGTCTCGATGCATGAGAGGGACGTATAAACCAAAAACGGATCTCTCCATTATCTTGCCGTAACGATATGCAAGCCCCAGGGTCCTCCTCAAGCAGACGTATCGAATTGTTCATCCCAGCTTCCTCCTGCCTGAGTGTGAATAAAGGAGGCTCCCGTATTTAATATTCTGGTCATGGTTTTATCTGCATGTGTTCTGAGGGGTCCTGTGGGAAGGATGAGCGAACTCAACCCTCCGTCCGTTACCGGGTCAACCGCCGACCTACGCCTTAATTAACATTCGTGCTTGCCAGTATTCCGCTCAATTTTGTCCCTCCTACTGGGTTCAACAGTAATAACATTTTCAGTTGTTATTTCCATAAATATCGCTAAAATAGGTGTAAAGAAATTTTTGACAGTTTTTTCAAAGATTAATCAGTTATAAGGATACTGTATATAATAATTAATAGTAGATCATGTGGAAAGACGCTTTACTTTAGGGTATGCACAAATTTTAAAAAAAAAAAATGTTCTGCAAGAAACTGGAAAATTTTACTATAGTAATCATCAATGGTTTTAAATTATAATAAAAATAAGATCTTTTTTATGCAATAGCCACAAAGAAATATCATCTAAGGGATAAGACGTGATATATTTACTGGCCTCTAGCCATTCTCACTATATTTAGCACCAACAACTTGACGAATCTTCTATGTCATAGTTCGAGTGTATTTGCTTTTCCATTTCTTTTTATTAGATGTTCTCTTCTTGTCGGACAAAGCAGTTGTGAAAATAATAATAATAAAATCGATTTTGTCTTACCCTGTCATAATGCTTACTGCCGCGGGCATTTCACTTGCTATTT
The DNA here is from genome assembly GCA_031002005.1 of Vandiemenella viatica. Lineage (NCBI taxonomy): Eukaryota > Metazoa > Arthropoda > Insecta > Orthoptera > Morabidae > Vandiemenella > Vandiemenella viatica. The sequence goes on from JARYHS010008226.1 coordinate 35,038, forward strand.
AAATAGTTATCGGAACATTAAGTTTAGTTTAGCAACATCTGTCCCTATCCCCTCTTGACCCTCTTTTCCGCTTCAGAAAGTACAAAGATTTTTTTTTATCTGTATATTCGGCATGAGAACATTTGGCCAACTAGCAGTTAATGAGTTAGTAATGTCGTCTATTCATGAGGTTTACCGAGGCATTTTACACTATGTATGCGTGAAAAAAGATTTATATTAGCACAGTTGGAGACATCAACAAACTTCAGATGAAGTTGAATGTTTTAAGTCCTTAGTTTTGCATGTTGAATGACTTGTATAATTACTTAGTAAGTCAGAATTTTTTTAAAGTGAAAACTTCTATACGCGCGTTGCGTAATGTTTGGACGGGGGTAATTCTGTGAGTTCGTGACGTCACGTTAACGACAAGCAACATGCTACCTGTTGCGCGTATGATATGCGCGTTGGACGCTTTTCGCAAAATATTTATGCAAACACACAGCTTTTATCAGATTTGGATGGAACTTTGCATACGTATACTTTGAAACAAACAGAAAAACACTTTACGTTTGACTTAAAGAAACATAAACCCTCTCCTCCTTTCCCCCATCACCTTGATTTCTGTCACCGCTATTCATACAAACCCACAGTTTTATCCGATTTTGGTAGTAGTTAGCACACGTATACTTCCAAACAAGGTGGTCTGGTAGCTCAACAGTGAAGGCGCTTACTTCCGTAAGTTCTCTCTACGGTCGCGGGTTCAAATCCCGCGGTGAGTAGGAATTTTTAGGAGTTGCATTTGATTATATGAGCTACGCCGGAACGATCTGTTATTCTGATTCCACGTTAAACTCCAGGCTCTTGAAGAAAGGAATTAGCTAGATTGATACATCTTCGGGAAGATTCGACGAACCGTCGGGTTGTGGACTAATTAGTTTTTTAGTTTTTGAAGTCTTTAGTCCTGTGGGACGATTTTTGAATAGGTAAAGTCTTATGAGTTCGCATTACCGACATGCTAATGTTAACAGAATATCAGTTGTGATATGGTGGCTCAGTGGTTAAGGTGTCTGACTAGTGAATGAAAGGACACCGGTTCGAATCTCTGTCTTGGCGGGAATTTTAATCGACCATTAACCCGGCCTTTACCTGTGTCACAGCTTGCTTTGTAATGTGAAGTACGCCAGAACGCTTCCGTGGTTCGGACTTAAGCTGTAAGTCCCTTATCGGGTTGGGTCAAGGCGGCTATGACAGGGGCGGAAAGCGCAGCCAACAGAAACTCTGTCACCAGGTCCTTACGTCCACATGGAATTATTATTATTTAGTATATCTGTAGCTATAAATATGACGTGTTGTGCGTATGATAGTAATAGTTTTAACTTTTCACTCCTGTCGGCAGTCACCAATCACTGCCAATTAGTTGTTTTTTTTTTTTTTTTAAAGAAAAAATTGATATTTGGCTTCGAAGCCACACAGTCAGCAGTATGTATTTATGTAATTCGCAAGTATTGATGCGTGTACTCAATATATACTAGAAGGTATACACGACACAAGACAAACACAACACTTAATTAAAACCACCGATATCCCTGGCTGGACTCGAATCGGCGACACCTGCAACACGAGGCTATCCTTCGCTACCTAGTCGGCCAAGTCGGAATATTCCCACTATGAATATTGCAACTGATATTTGTCGGGAAACTAACTGGGAGGTTTTATAGTCGTCTGTAGAGCTGAATACGTTTTGTTTGATATCTGGAACAAGAGAACATGATGATGAGTTGAAGCAAGAGAGGATTGAATGAACGAACACCTTGTCTGTTATTTTTTGTGGATAACAACTATGGCCAAGTGTCATATAATATGCCTTCTTGGTCTGTGAAGTTCGGTGGTTATATTGCTGTTATCATTCACGGTACCTAGAAAAATAGAATGTTTATCATTTCGTAGTTTGGAGGCTTTCTGTACCAGCCCATAAAAATGTTAATAATAGGAAGATTTCTTTGGAAAATTCCGGTTGAATTATACGCGTAAAACTCTAATTCATAAAAAATACATTAATCTTGTTCGTAAGCTATAAAGAAATCATACTTAACCCATACGATATTGAAGTTTATACTTAGAGATGATTCGTGTGTTTTACATCTCTCTCCTAGTTAAATGAATTTTCAGAACTATATTTTAAAGTATATTATCAAACATCATTTTTATCAACTAACTTTCGTTTCATTTATTTTATGTAGGTATGGAAGCATAATAAGGATTAAAAATTAAACAGAATTAGAAATAATATAGTAGATATCCGCAAGAACATTGGTCTGAAGATGAAACCGAGCGTGGTGGTGTAACGGCTAGCGTTATGGCCTTGCATTCGGGAGGACGGCGGTTCGAATCCCCGTCCAGGCATCCAGATTTGGGTTTTCCATGGTATCCCAAAACACTCCAGGCAAATGCCGGGATGCTTCCTTCAAAAGGTCATGGCCGAATTCCTTCCCATTCCTTGCCCCCCAATCCTTTCCCGTCTCTAAAGACCTCGCTGTTAGAGAGACGTTAAGCAGATTACAAAAAAGATGAAAAATATCATCTTAAATTAATGGCTTGATCTTTCCTTGAATACTGGCAGAAACATTGCTAACAATTGTAAAAAAAAAAAAAAAAAAAAAAAAAAAAAAAAAAAAAAAGTTAATCTTTTAAATGCAGTATGATCACTTGAAATCCCTACAGACAAGTAAGATTACAATAACTCAGTCAAACTGTAATGTGTACGTTTTATCACCATCCATAGTATCCGATATTGTGTCAAAAAATTGAGTAATTCGAAGAAAAAAAAAGGTATTAGCAGTTTTCACACAGAGCTGTTTGTGTTAATACAGTGTCAGAAGTGGTTTCATGCTCTCCTGTTAAGTTCACTTATCAGTTGTTGTTACCAAAACAATATTTGTTTCCCGACAGTTGCAAATTATTTCCGCTTAGTAAGAACCGTACTTAGTTCATCAAGATGAGCTTGTAATTCACATAAAGACTTCACAGTGATATTGTTCTGGGAGGGCGAATACTTCGGCTGTAGCAGCTGCTCACTTGTACGCACTGTAAAACTTTCACCCACCTGATCCCATGTTCTATTCCGGTCTCCGAAGTTGATGTGTTGTGAATTTTTGTGATTGACCTGTGATTTCTGAGTATGATTGAATAATTGCGTATACGGATCGATATACTGTACATCGAAAGACAAGCCACGGCTGGCAAAATTTGAAGACATTTCCTCGTAGATTAATGTTATGAGCCGACATTGGCAGCTTAGGGGATAGAGTTGCAGGAGTCGCCGATTCGATTCTGGTCTCCTGCACGGGTGCATTCAATTAAGTTTTGTATTTGTCTTGTGTCATCTACACTATGCAGAACCTAGAAAACGACGAGTGGTCGAATAAATAGCTGCAAATTATATAATAATATAGTGCTAGTACATGTTCTTTTATTTTCTTTTTTGACCTTTCGACGTCAACACGGGGAGAGGATTGGAGACAAGAAACAGGAAGGAATTCGGCCATAGCCTTTTGAAGGAACCATCCCGGCATTCACCTGGAGATATCTCGGGAAAAATATGGATGACCGGACCGAAGATCGAACCTGCGTACCACCAAAATCAGACACGGGGGTATCTCTCTGCAGCTTAAGTTTTGTAGAAAGCAAAGCTAGTTATTTTAAAGTGGTATGTTAAAAAAGGACGAGTCACCACTTGATTAAAGTTGGTGATAAGGAATTGCGAGGTCCATGATTTAAATTCTGTCATCGGCAGGAATTTTTATGGTCAGTTAAACTGACCTTCACACCTGGAAAAGTTTTCCTTTGTTCCTTTGAAGTATGTTGGACTCCCCGCTTTCAACTTCCGCATATTTCGTGAGAGAGAGGGGAATCGTTATTCAACAAACGCGGGTTTGTATCCCCATCCGGCGGTCCATATTTCCCGAAATCACTCCAGGCAAATGCCGGGATGGCTCTTTCAAAAGGCCATGGCTGATTTCCTTGCCATTCAGTTCAAAACAATTCACTTTCTCGAATTAAAAGAAAAGTTCTAAGTTTTATTTGAACAACTCATCGCCAATTACTAGCCAGACAACATTTTTTAAACTTCCCAAGTATTACTTTATACAAAAACACAGTTTCTCTATCTGAATTTCTTTCATTTCATAATATCTTAATTGTCTGTGCCTTTCTGCAACATGGTAATCTCAATTAACTCTTCAGCAAAATTATCTTTTCGTGTGCCTTTGAAGATCCGCTCTTTTTTACGCTCTCCCTAATCAACAAGCAGAGACCTGTTACTACTCAGTTTTACCGACGTTACTGAGCAGTGACCCTCGAATCTGGAATCCGGGAAGACGCGGGTTCCAATCCACATCCGGGTATTCAGATTTCAGTTTTACACGGTTTCAACGGTTTCCCGAATTTATCTAAGGTCAATGCTGGGATAGTTCCTTCAAAAGGCCATGGCTAAATTCGTTCCCTCTCCTCCCCCCCCAAACCCCTCTCGTCGACGAGCCGTAAAACCTGAAACAAAAAATAGAAACAATTCTTGTGTCTTCTCAGTTAACATCCCATACTGAGATGTTTAATGCGATAAAGCAGAAATGGCAAAGATATTTATGATCTACATTTAAAATAGCAAATAGGTGGTGAACATATATTGATTACCTCAGACTGTCCGATGCAATCTAATCAGTGTCAGCAACGGAAAACGTTATGCTGTTTCATCCGACTGTTTCCAGAAGATACCATTTTTATTTTCTCCAGTTTGAGAAGTGGATCATACTTGCACCAACTGAGATTTCAGGAAGACAGTGTCTAGGAACACATATATTCTCATGTATATCCCTGACTGACCAAGGTATCTGTCTTACAAGAGGGAGGCTGTCACGATAGAGGGTAGTTACCAATTATTCATCGGGTTTGGCTCCTATCTGTCCCCTAAGGCCCTTCTCTTTTTCCACTTTATTTCATTCACACTGGACACCGCCCTAAACATTTTTCTGTCTTTGCCTTTTTGAAGTGCATGTCTATCATCATCTTTGGTCAGCTCAAAATGATGGAATCATCACAACAAAAATAACTGTGCTTTTGGCCATTAGTACTTCTAAACTCTTTAACAAAATCCTTATATAATATGTGCAATTTCTTCCTAATACTCACCAGATTATTCATTACATTCTAAGTGTGGAGGAAAGGAGCATAAAGAAAAAAATTGAATAACCCCCAATCAAAAAATGTTTAATATGCCTCCTGCATAAATGATGCAAAGAAATTATAAGCTCACTATCACTTACAGACTGTGGTTATGTTTGATAGCAGGATAACATGTCGTCCTGTGGAATGGTTATTGAGATATTGTAACCAGAAAATAATGGAATGGAAAGGGTAGTAGAAGAGATATTAGGTGAAGATCAGTTTGGGTTTAGCAAAAACAAAGGGAGAAATTCTGGCTTTAAGACTAATGCTTGAAGGGGGATCAAGATAGTTTTATGACGTTTGTTGATTTAGAAAAAGCTATTGATAATGTTAGGTGAGACAAAATGTTCATAATTTTAATGGCGTCAGGTCTAAAATATCGAGAGAGAAGAGTACTTTATAAACTATACAAGAACAAATTGACTATAATAACGGTAGACAATTATGAGCAACATCCATCAGTGAGACAAGGTTGTAGTCTATCTTCATTAATATTCAACTTGTATGTACAGGAAGTGAAAGAAAAATTTGAATGTGGCATAAGTGTTCAAGGATATAAAAAAATCAGTATGCTACGATTTTCTGATGACATTGTCTTGTTGGCAGAACAGTCTGAAGATATTGAGAAGTTACTAAATGGCATGAACAAAATACTAAAGGAAGGTTTGGACTGAATATAAATTAAAGCAAGACAAAAGTGCTGAAATGTAGCAGAAATGATACTAATAACAGTAGATTAAATATAAAAAACAGGATCAGATGCTATAGGAAAAGTAGGCTAATTCTGCTACTTGGGAAGCAAAATTACAACCCATGGCCGAAGCAGGAATGATGTTAAAAGCAGAATAGCACTAGCAAAATGAGCCTCAATGAAGAAGAGAAATCTTTTACATACAAATATTGATCTAGGACTTAGAACTTGTTAAAACACTATGTGGTACACAGCACTTTATGGTAGTGAAGCGTGGACTTTAGGAATACCAGAAAGAAGGAAAATTTAAGCATTTGAAATGTGGTGATATAGAATGATGCTGAGAATTAAGTGGACAGATAAAGTACGAAATGGACGAGTTTTGGAAATGATGGGTAAGGAAAGAAGTTTGTGGAAGAAGCTCACAGAAAAAGGAGACAAGACTGTAGGTCAATATTTTGAGACATGCTGGGTTAGTTAATTTGCTAGTGGAGGGAACGGTCGTGTAGAAGAAAACAGAATCTATGAAGCAGAGAATTGAGGACGTAGGTTGTAAGGGGTAGGTAGGCATGGAGAGATTAGGAAAGATAAACCACTTCACGTATATTTTCAGTGTGTTGCGACGAAATGCTGAGACGAATCAGTAGTCAGCACAAACAAGGTACAGCCGGAGGTGAAAGGGGATCGCAAGGTGAACTGGAAACTGCCAGCAAATAATACGTCCTCAAACTGGGACAAATAATTAGTGGGAATTACAAACGATGTTAATGATTCCACACAAATATTGATTTTTCACTGTTTATCCTCTTATCAAGCCGAAGGCTGACCGAGCCAGGTGGTAATCGGGAAGATGCGGGTTCGAATCTGGCCATCCAGATTTTGGTTTTCCATGGTTTCTCGAAATAGCTCCAGGCGAATGCCGGGATGGTTCCATCAAAAGACCATGGCCAAATCCCTTACCGATCCTTACCCCCAGTCCTTTCCCGCCTCTAACGACCTCGACATCGACGAGGCGTAAAGCCCGAAACAAAAAAAAAGTGATTGTTTGTATTCTTTCTTTCCTAGAGCAGTTATGGATCGTAAAGCACATAGGGTAGAATAGCTTTAGCACAAAGCATCTTCTCCAATCTGTAGTTTTGTGGTTCCCAATGTAAGAATATTGATTTACATAAAAAGGTGGAAGAAATTTATATTTCGTTCTGGAGTGATTTTGTAGTTTCCTGATAGCTATATCAACTATAACTTCTCAGACAACCCTCGTTGTTCGCCTTTTTAAATCTGTTCCAAGAAAAAGTGAACCGTGCCTGAGACCCTGGTTCAAACCCACGTCAAGCTGTAGTAATTTGATTTTGATAGGTTTTAGAAATCACTTCATTTATGCAATAGTTATCTAAGCCTTTGGCAACTTCTTCCCTGAGTCTTGTCAATAATCATAAGTGGTAGTTGTAGTGGTCACGCCATGGATGATTTGTCAAGTAGACAATAGATGCCTTGTGAAGTAACCAATTGTTTTAAATACATATTTCATGTTTACCCCCTGTGCAACGTTGCTGTTGACGGTATCATGGCTGCCAACTAGTATCGTGCTGGCAGTCCCGGTTAGAATATGTATGGTTTTAATTACTTGCTCTCTTCGTCTCATAAAAAATAGAAGATCGAAGAAAATGAGGGAAAAATCTGTCTTATATCCTTGGCGACAAGGCATAGCGTAGAAGTAGCACTTGAGAGAAAGGGACCAACATGGCATCTCAGTAGAAAGCTGGCTCTGTGTTTTTGAAGAGCTAAATTTGGAACAGAGTAGCAGTAAGATCTATTTGTAGCTGATAAAGATATGAACGATAGCCAGGTTTTACTAAGAAGAAAGCAATATGGAATGCATTCATTTCAGGCTGCTTGAAAGCCAATTTAAAATATGTGGGATAATCGTTACCTGATTGGTAAATATTAGATATTAACTGGAAAACAATCGAGGAAAAAGCTGTATATATTCTGAAACGTACTGAATTTACCGTTAACTTTTCAGATATCACTATAATTTCGGTTCAGCATAATTTCAGTTCACTTAAGTTTAGTGAAAATAAACTGATCACTGCATGTTTGTTATCTCGTATCTTATATGACAGTACGTTAATTCATAAACTGACAATTTAATTTTTCTTTCTGAGACATTCTGAAGGTGCACACTTTTTATTTCACAGAGAAATAGAACGGTAACAATGTTAACGCCGTTTGTTTAAAATTTTCTAACACCTGTGTTTCTTCTCCTTTTTTTTTTTTTTTTTTTTTTTAGCATGTTGCTTGGTAAATAAAATGAAAGAATACAGAATTATCTTTTTTTTTATGTCACAGAGTTCGTCTAGGTGCTAGTGTTGAGCAAACCTGCAACTATTGTTTCCAACTCAAAACTTGGTTCGTTGTTACTGAGGTACCTTCGCATTTTATCTCTATGTTATTATCTTCTAGAAGAAGTATACAGAAATCATCTCTAGTAAAGCATTACAGCGAAAGCGAAAAGTATTTTCTTGAAAAATAAAATTTCATTCACTGACATAGAACTCAAGCTCTATAAGTGAAGCCTAAAACATTTTTGAAGCTAGAAATGCAAGAAAGAAGGACTATTGAAGTATGCGAAATCTAGTGCTAGAGAAAGACTCTAAAAATTAGGGAAGGGATAAATTACTAAATGAACATTTTTTGGGAATGATGTGCATGGAAAGAAGCTAGCAGAAGCCTCACAGAAAGAAAAAACAAAATTATGGGTAATATTTCGAAACATGAGGGTTGTTAGTAGTCAGAACAGTTGAAGATAAGAGCTGTTGATGAAGACAAAAATTATAGAGTGGAGAGGGTAACTAAGGAAGTAGGTTTTAATAGGTGTGCATAGATAAAGAGAGTAGCGTAGAATGGGAAGAGATCGAGGAGTAAATCAAAAAAGTAGTACGTCTGATGACAGGGAACATACAAATTTCTGCATCAAATGTTTCGAGAGTAATACAATAAAATTGTATATATATTCTATAGTAGTTATTTTCTCGTGTTGGAGATGTTATGTGAATTCTCAGGTACAGTAAGTTCAGCACCTCAGCTAGCTCAGAACTCTAGGTAAAATCTTAATCACTCTTATTTTTAAAAGGCCATTTAGCTACATTATGTATATATGTTCGATGAGGCCAAATAGGCCCTTCTCGAATTTGATGGCAAGATTAATTTTCTTTTGGGTCCAGATGTTCATCTTTCGTCTTGAGTGGGCTTGTTTGCGCTCTTCTGTCGCCCCTCTTTTTGTATTGTTCGTCTCGGTTCATCCCATGTATCACAACTTCTTGCGAAACAAATCTCAAAGGCATCCTTGGGTTTTAACCTTAACAAATGACTTTTTGTAGGTATTTAGGGAAAGACATTTTTTGTTATGAATCTTGCAAAATTTTGTAGGCTATTTTTAGTTTTTGTGTCCTTTCCTGGATAGCTTCTTTGTCCAATGCATTTTTCATCATGATCTCACCCAGGTACTCAAATGTTTCCACTTGTTTTATGTTTCTGTATTGAGTTTGAAGTTTTGGTTGAGCATCTTCCATGTTGGTCATTACTTTTTAAAGGATACTTGTAAACTGGTTTCATTGGTGATTTCTTTGAGCAGATCAGTTTGGAGCCTAGCAGTTTTTAAGCTATTTAATAGGACGGCGATTTAGTTGGCAAAAGCTATAGTGTCTGTTTTGATCCCTTTAGATTTATTTCCCATTCTGAATGGACTGTAGTCAGTTGCTTCTAACATCACTCACCAGATCCGAATGATTTTTCAAGAACGCAGTTAAAAGGTAGTGGAGGAATACCGTCACCTTACCAGGCTACATTATTTATTATATCAGTACACATAAACTTTTGTAATATTGTATTTATCGTATCAACGAATATAGACGAGTTTTATTAGTTTATTATTTCAACATAGAAAATACAGCAAAAGACAGATACATCACTTAGTTAAAAAAGCTTCTGCTCAATATCCGTCCGTATCGAATTTATTGCATCAGAAAAATGGCGGTTATGCTAATTAAAGTTTCTCATTTCATATGCGTCTGATAGTATTTCCTTCGGTCTTGATACTTCACTTCATTGTTACGAAGCAGCAGTGGATAAATTTTCCGTGTCGTATATGAATGAAATATTGTCTGAAACATTTTCCGTGGAACATAGAAATCCACAAACTAGGTTGAACAAGGAATTTTGTATCCCCCGTTTTAATATACAACAAAAAATGATTTTTCACGTATGAGTGCGTATGGCACAAATCGCTTTCTCCTAATACAGGGCTAGTCAAAATGATTGCAGTGATTTCAAAAAATTACTACAGATTTATTATTTGACATATAAATACAAGATTACACAGATGAATAAACAAACTTTGAAATTTTTTTTGATTGTCTACAGATACTCAATATGTGCACCTTTAGTGACTCTGCACACACCAAGTCTATAATCGAGTTCTTCCCATACCCGATTCAGCATGTCTCTGACAATGAGAGCAAATGCATTGGTGATGCGGACCCGCAGGTCTGGCAGATCAACTGGTACTGGTGGCACGAACACTGTGTCTTTTACGAAACCCCAAACAAAGAAGTCGCAGAGGGTTAGGTCAGGGGAACGAGGAGGCATGACATCAGCTGACGATCAGTATCCCCAGGACGACCAATCCATTATAGACTTGATGTGTGCAGAGGCACTAAAAGTGCACATATTGAGCATCTGTAGACACTCAAAAAAACTTTCACAGTTTGTTTATATATCTGTGTAATTTTGTAAGTATATGTCAAATAATAAATCTGTAGTAATTTTCTGAAATCACTGCAGTCATTTTGACTAGCCCTGTATACCCGGTGGAAGTCAGAAATATGAATGGTTCTTTTCGACCAATCCTGATAGTTGAGTGGCAACTTTCGGCAGTTTTCCTTGGCTTCACTTCAGGTGAATGCCGGTATGGTTCCTTCAGTAAAGCCATAACCGAGAGCTTCTGCCTTTACGCCTCATCGACGTCGAGGTCATTAGAGGTGGGAGAGGATAGAGGGCAAAGAACGGGAAGGAATTAGGCTATGGCGCTTTGAACAAATTATCTCGGTATTCACCTGGAGTGATTTAGGCAAACCATGGAGAACCGAAACCTGGATGGCCGGATGGGGATTCGAACCAGCATCCTGCCGAATGCGAGTCCGAGCGTTACCGCTCATCCACCACGCTTGGTAATATGCCGTCTTATTATGTACGTATGAAACATGGGAAGTCACCAGTTCCAACAATCATCCACTTCAAGTTTATTTCTACGGTTGTTACATCAAATACTAAACATATATTTGCACTAAGTTGTTTGTTTTTTTTTTGCTTTTGGCTTTACGCCTCGTCGACATCAAGGTCATTAGAGGCGGGATGGGACTGGAGACAAGGAACTGGAAGGAATTCGGCCATGGCCTTTTGAAGGAAGCATTCCTGGAGTGATTTGGGGAAACCATGGAAAACCCAAATCTGGATGCCCTGATGGGGATTAGAACCGGCGTCCTCTCGAATGCGAGGCCAGAGCAGTAAGTTGTATCACATTAGTAACTGTCGTAAGTCAAAAACCAGCAGCCAGCGCAATGCTAAATTAAACAATGGAAATTGAGTTGCCTTGGAAGCCAAATAGAGAAGTGTTAGAGAGGCGTGGGCAACCGAGGATTACTTCTAATGAACTGTTGAAGAAGTCTCGGATGTCTTACGCTCCATGTAGGGAGAAAGGAATTCGTCAGTCAGTAAGTCTTGTAAAATGTCTTAAGATTTAGTAAACAATAAACGCACATGCAATTTTCATGGTGAATAATAATCAAGTAATCTACTCCTTCTTATATTGCAAGTTATCCCGTACACATGAACATGAAATTTGGTATCAGGGTTTAACAAATTAATCAGACTAATAAAGCTTAGCGAAATCTTATAGTTAGCAAATGATAGTTTCCAGAGTTAATTACATCACTGAAGCCTAAATGCTGCTAAACTGACGAATTTTAATTCTTTTATTAAGGAGCATAATTATGCAGCCTAAAGACAAAGACATACAAACCAATCATGTCCATATCTTACAGTTGGCATTTTCGTTTTAAATTTCGTGTAATTCGAATGATTAGTTCATAGATTCTCAAATACATTCCAAAAATAGTCAAAACTGTTTCAAGGAACCCTGAAATGTGAGATCTATTGTAATTTAAAACTATATTTGAATACTTTCGAAGTAATATACGAAGAAAGTTAGGATCGGAACGATTGAAGTTGTTCCATTGCGTTTATAGAGTGGTATCTGGAGAAAGTCGACCTTGGCGCAGCTGAGTTTGGCCGAGTTGTGAGCGGCGAAGCGCTTGTATTGATTCTGTCTGGAACCCTGACCCAACCCACTGCAGTCGGTAGTGCGTCGCCTGCATCATCACTACCTCCCTGTCGCTCACACATACAACACTCACATACTTGTTGTCATGTTATTATCTCTCTCTCTCTCTCTCTCTATCTTTTGTTACTTATGGCTTTACGCCTCGCCGACGCCGAGGACATTAGAGGCGGGACAGGACTGGGGACAAGGAACGGGAAGGAATTCGGCAATGGAGTTTTTGAAGGAAGCATCCCGGTATTCACCTGGAATTATTTGGGGAAACCTTGTTAAACCCAGTCTGGATGCCCGGACGGGGATTCGAACCGACGTCATCCCGAATGCGAGGCCAGAGCGTTAACAGTCATTATCTGTTCTCATGGACAAAAGTTGTTAGCTTCAAGTTAAAATCACCATGGGTAACGAAGATTTATTCACTCGCGTCGAAAAAATACAGCGTATGGTACATTTGAATGATCTTTATTTATTTGTAAGCACCATAATTGTAAATTTTACTGGAGAAAGTTATTGCGAAATGACAAAACATCAATAATTTCCATCCAGTGTACTACAGCCAATTTATTTACTTATCTTACGGCATAATATTATTTGATCAAATAAAACAAAAATAGGATCAGAAACGCATATCAATGTATTTATATTATTGTGTTCATTTTCTAAAATTTTGCACTGTTTCTGACCTACTGGTATAAAATTTCAGTGTCGCCAAATACATCAAGCTACTGCCGATGCATTTTAGTGGAGAACGAATTATTGATTTGATTCCCAATTTTTGCACCATATGTTAACCCTTATTTATATCTTGAACGGAGGAAGCCTGCGGTGTATTTTCCCTTTCTGGAATTACCTCTTCATGATGATATACTTTCTCCAAACACTAATTGAACTCAGGGGGAGCCGTATCCCATTTCTGGGGCCCCTGCGAATATTCCTGGGATGAGCTTCAGCTTTGTGTAGTAATAAAACTGTTCATCAGATATGTTTTAGTTAGTTTCGTTTATTTGCTCACATTAGCTCTGTCACCGTCACATCTACTGGGAGAAGCAAGCTAGGATAGCATTTATGGTTAGCTTATTAAGTATTTCGGCGATGTTTAAAGGATTGCTGTATTCAGTCACTGGATTACGTAGTTCAGATATGTTCTCTAAGCAGAATTTTATGTCATCTTCTGAAAGAATTTCGCAAGCTCTAAGATCCTTTCCGTTACCGTGCATATCTATTATAGGTATCATGGAACTAGTTTTGTATTCTTTGGAAAATTCATGTCAAAGCTAACAGTAAATTTATAATTATTTTTCTCTCAAAAGAATAATGTTTTTTGTATTAATTTAGAGTGTTTGCTAAATATGATGTTAATGCTTAGCTAAGATAGTATTAAGTAAAATAAACTGTAAAAACTATAGTTCCTCTCAGGTAATAGTAGTATAGATGACTGTTAAATAGAAAATATAGAAAGACAAAAAATGAAATACTAGGTTACTGTCAGATGTAGCAAAGCATACAAAAATTTAAGTAGAAAGGGAACAGAATGTAAGAATATTGGAAACTTGTAATCAGCTTCATTTATGGAATATTAATTTTATTGCTGAAACTTATGTATAGCAACAACCGTAAAATCACATTCATATTCAGCAAAGCAGTTTTTTTGTTCCTTTTCACCATATCACATAAAAACTATCATATCTTGAATAAAGCCGAGTATATTTATAACTCAAATCTAACGCAAGTATTGATTTTAAAATAATGCCAACGTATGTGGGTTAAAATCTTTTACTGTATTAATCCCACAACAGAAAATTATTTCTTTGTCTCCTGTGAAACAACGTACCTCATAGATTTAAAAACTGATTTAATTTTCTATATGCAGTTATTTTTATCCTGCATGCATAAATCTTCATCTGGAAAGTGATGTTTTCACCTTATTTTCCTCCATTTTGAGAGAAATGACAGTTTAAAACACCTCTTTATCTGTAATTTCAAAAAAGAAGCTGTCTTTCATGTCGTAAGAATTGCCGGTAAACATATGGAAGTCCTGAGATATTTGTGGGACGGTACCCAAATTGTGCCTCAAAAATTACACAGTATACCAACAAATTAACAGAATACAGCTTACAGTATTCGCGAACAGATGGCGACACGTAAGATCCCCCATCAGTTGATAAGTAACCAGAGAAGAAAAGAAGAATTGATTTCCCAGGATGCTACTTGAAAGTCAAATGCATCTGACATGGCATTATAAAACACTTAACAGTGGAAACTGATTGATTTTGGAGTACTAAGTAACTAACCAATAATCATAAGTTGCATGTCCTTGAACGAGCAGTAATTGGAATCAGTATTTTTTATTTTTAAGAAGTAGTAGCTTTTTGTATCCGGATTATGGCAGATGAGCTTAGAGTAGAAGTAATTTTGTGTTGTTTGTATTTTTGGCAGCAATGCGGTCCGCACGGAAAAGAGTTGGATTACGCGTGGTCCCGGCAAGCGGTCGTCGCCAAACAAGGTTATGAGGTGAGTCTCGTAATCCACCATACTGACTGCCTGCAAAACTATATAATTAAAACAGTGCATGAATCAGCTATGATAGACAATAATTCAAAAACAGAAATCGTAATAAATGTTTTTTGATTAATTTAGAACATTGTTAGAAAATATGTAGTAGAAATAATGGTTAAATAAAGTATACGATTATACATATTTCAACGAGCGTGGTGAGAAAGTGTTAACGCTCTGGCCTCGCAGTCGGGAGGACGTGGGTTCGAATCCCCATCCAGCCACACACATTTCGGTTTTCCATGGTTTCCGGATATCACTCCAGGCGAATGCCGGGTAGGTTCCTTCCCGCCTCTAATGACCTTATTGTCTATGAGTCGTTAAGCCATAAGCAAAAACATCTGACATTCCGGAGAACATGGTTTCAAATCTCCGTCTGACCATCCAAATTTCGCTTTTCCATGATTTCCCAAAATCACTCGATAAATAGAATGTTGAGATGGTTACTTCAAAAGGCCACGGTCAAATTTCTTCCCGTTCCACTCCCGTCTCTAATGACCTCTAGGAGACGTAAAGGCCAAACCTAGAAAAAAAGACTCACGGTTCGGGTTGATAGTAAGTTTCTAGCATCCCTGAGTACCATTTTCTGGTACAGAACTAAGTATAGTTGACAATACTCTTTACCAAAAATATAAGTCATTTATTAGATTATTTGAAATCTCTATCACTACTGTAAAATTAAGATATTTACCTTCGTAGTATGAAAGTATATTCATAGATCATATTCTGTAATCATGTAAAAGCTTTTAATAAATGGCGTAGTCACTGTTGGCTAACATTTATTTTAGATTTCTTCCGTATCCACAATGCTGTCTAGTTTGAAACAGTGATAATTGCTGTCAGAAGCCATACAGAATACGACAGCTAAATGAAGAGCTTCTCACGGCATAAGAAGTTATACTTGACAGTTCAGCGTGGTAGTTAGGCCTCTGTCAAGAGTATTAAAAGAAAAACACATATTTTACTGGAAATAAATGTCATGTTTAAGTGTAGAACATGTAATGTAGAAATGTTGTCTCTGGTTTTTACGTTGCAATATGTTTTACTGGCATTGGGACTGTTAATAAACAGTGACAGGTAGCTTAAGAAATGAGTTAATGCCCATCAGACACAAAAAATTTACAAAATAAAGAAAAACTGTTTAACTCTTCCAACGATATATTTTAGCTTTTTCGCTATGATGTCAATTTCGGACTGAAGAGAAAAAAAAGATGTTACGTTGGCTGTGAATACAATGCACTTGAGTCTTTAGAAGCTATTAACTTCAACATACCTCTCATTACGGGGACAATTCAAACCAGCTGTAGTTTGTAATTAAGTATGAGTCGTTTATCAAGAAGGCAGTAAAGATGAACAAGAAGGACGTAATCGCCTTTGTACAAGTGAGTTCTGTGCTTCACCTAATATCCAGCAATAAACAGTTGCGTAAAAGCACATATACCAGTCGTAGATGTGTCTTCATACTGCAAAAGAAGTCAAAGAGAATTTTCTAAACATGCGGGCTCTCCATTCAAGGCCCACTAAGACAGATTTCAGTTTCCATGGTTTCCTGAAATCTTTCCAAGAGAATGCTGGGACGGTTCCTTCGAAAAGCCTTGGCCTAATACCTTTCCGTTCCTTGCCCACAATCCTCTCCCACTTCTAATGACCTAGACTCGACGGGCAGTAAAGCCCTAAAATATTAAATTATTACTGCGTCAGATTCTTACATGTCAGTTCAGCATAACACTACCCGTTATAAAAACGAAATAAGTAAAAGATAATTTTAGTGATTATTTTTTTCAAATTTAAGTTTTTATTGTTGTATTTCTCTCGTATTTACCCACAACATATTTACACAGAAAATAAAGATTGTGGCATTCCAAGAAAAATATTTCATCGGCGTGAAACTCATTGTTGATGGGAGCGGTTCGAATCCCCGCCCGGGCATCCAGATTTGGTTTTTCCATGGTTTCCCAAATCACTCCAGGCAAATGCCGGGATGCTTCCTTCAAAATGCCATGGCCGAATTCCTTCCCATTCCTTGCCCCCATCCTTTCACCTCTCTAAAGACCTCGCTGTTAAAGAGACGTTAAGCAGTTAAAAAAAAAAAATTGATGGGAACTCGGTTGACAAGGTGTCTAGTCATAAAATGGTGGTAGATAGACAAAAACAATGGAGTGGATGAAAAGTTGACATGCTGGGTGAAGGATTTCTAAAAATTTAGAAAGCAAAAAGTCATGGTAGGAAATGCAGTATTAAAAGAGGTAAAATTTTTTACAGGAGTGTCTCAGGAGAGCGTATTGGGACCTTTGCTGTTCATGATTCTAATGAATGATTATTTTGATTGATTGAAGTCAGAAGTTAGATTGTTTGCAGATGACATAATGTTATACAGAAGGATTAAAACAGGAGAGTACTGTGAACAGCTACAAGAGGATCTGCTAGCTGAGTAGTTAAACATGGAATGAAAATAAATGCCAAGAAGAATCACCTTAATAGGTACACGGATAAAAAGTAAAGATTTTTCTGTGATTTTAGGTTAGGTAAGGAATTGCTTGTTGAAAATCTTAACTGTAAATATCTTGGTATAACTTTTGATAGTAAACTCAGTTGGGCAGGTGGTAGGAAGTGGGTTCAGAATATTTCATTCATTGAAGAGGGTGATGAGGGGTGTACTAGGGGAGTGAGGGAATTGGGTTACAAAACCTTGACCAGACCGCTTTTTGAATATGGTGGTGTGGTGTGGAATCCACATTATGGGTGACAAATTCAGGAGTTAGAAGGGGTACAAAGGAGAGCAGCTAGATTTGTTTGCGAAAATTACCACAGAATGCAATCAGTAACTGATATGCTGAAGGATCTGGGTTGGGAGTCATCGGAAGACAGAAGGTGGGTGAAGAGAATGTTTGTTTTGTTCAAGGCTTATAATCGCAATAATGCATGATTGATATTATTAGAAGGATTAGGAGATCTACATGGAGGGGAAGAGATGGCCATAATCATAAGCTGGCATTTGAATTCAGGCAAAAGGGAGGTGGGTTGTAGTTAAGGTAGTCAGGGACTGGAATAAATTACTAGGGGAAGTAATGGACAGTTCAACAGAAACACTGAAGGAGTTTAAAATTGGAATTCGTAAAGGGCGGGGGTAGGGGGGTGGTGAAAAATAATTTCATAAGGATGTGGGGGTGTAGGAGCGTGTGTGCCCCATCACAATTGAAATTAAATTAAATTAAAAACTCTCCGAGTTATTTATCCTACTACGTCACATATAATGTAACTACCGATTATACCTACAAGACTATTCAAGTTACAGAAATATTTGGTACTAAAAAGAATGCTAAGAAATATATCCAGAAAAAAACAGAAACTAAGCCGTCAAAGGTCTTTGAAGGTTATACCAATATTTGTTTACGGAACTTTAACAACTTCTGAAATGACTTTTCGTGAGATCAGTTATCGCATCAGCATTTTGCACCTCTTGTAGGTATTTTTGATAGCTCCGCGAAGAGATGGGATAAATATATTTTAAGGATGGAATGAACAATTCTCAAAAATAGCTATTAATTGCTGTCCCAAAGACATGAGCATTGTATGACTCCCCAAGACAATGTGGAATTAGTGAAGTTGGAACAGGCCAGTATGATGATGATGATCTTATATGTATTCACAGAACAAAGAAGTTTAAAATTTAGCGTTATGTCAAATAAGTTTGTAAATCAAATGTAAACTTTAAAATAGATTCGTCGCTGATGATGCCTCGAGGAGAGGCGAAACGCGTACGGCAATAAACCTACATAATACAGTTGCATTGGCGTTATTTTATGAATTAATTTAAGTTTAAAATTGTTAAGATATAACAAGATGGCCAGAGAAGGCCTTGCTAGAGTAATATCGATTTTTTACCGTACCAGTTCTTAAGGTGATCTTAATGTGGGACAAGTTGAGTCGAGCAATTACAGTCTCGACCCGAAGTAATTTATTGCATGCGATCCAGCAGGTGGCTTTCTCGTAAGTTGTTGAGGTTTCGACGAACGATAGATTCTTGGAAAGCGACCAAATTTTGTAAGGGCCGCAGTCAAGGTTTGGTAAACATGTACACAATGTCGCGGTAGGTAGTCCTCCTTCCCATATAACACTGTCACTCAACACGTGGCCTGTTACAAAGCAATGCTCCCAAACAAGGTAGTAACAAAAAAATAGGAAAGCGGGTGCTTGGCTTTCATTACCTGCTTCCTTAGAAATGGGCCGGAACAGTAGCAGAAACCACGAATCATTTCTGCAGAAGACATTTAAATTTGTGCGATAATTTATAGATTACACTAAATTCAAAATGTTCATTGTATGTATTACAATGCACATAATCAACTTGTCCATAATTACATAGTAGGCTTTTGGTAAGGTTTATTCCCTGAACTATTATAGGAGTGTCACACACTTAATACGGATAGTAAGCAGACAGACGACATAGTTTCCGTTTAAATATATTGTCAGACATGGGAACATCCATTGTCATTTGCGGTGGCGGGAAGTGCTTGACCCTCGAACATATTTGGGTCACATTTACGAGAGACAAGTTGAAGGAAATAAGATGCCGTACTGATGCTGATATGTACAGAGCAGAGGTTTGTTTTGGTTCAGATCACCCACAATTTAGTGAATTGCAGAGGGTGTCTGTAGATCTATAAAATTATCGGAAACTGGTGATCTGTATACTGCACGGTATGTCGTTTTTGTTAATGTTTATGGCTTCACTGCTCGTTGTCACCATTACAGCCTGGAGAGTATTGCGAAAAAAGAACGGCGAGGAATTCTGTCATGACCTTTGAAGGAACCATCCCGGCATTCACCTGCAGTAATTTCGGGAAACCATGGAAAAGATAAACCTGGGTTCGAATATCCTTCCTCCAGACTGCCAGACCCGGTTTAAAATTCATTTCTGCTGCTACCGTTGCAGAGTTTCAATTTTCCGCGCAGTCAGATTGGTTAACTGAACCTGACAATCCCACTGGGTAGAGAGGCTGAACCACGGAACCGTTAACTTACACAAAACAAGCTTCGCAGGAGGTGCAAAAGTTAAGTGATTCTAAAAAATCCATGTCGAATCTGGGAGCTATCGATCTGCAGTCTGTGGCTCCTACCAAACATCTGATGATTGATTCTGACGCAAAGTAAATTTACGCAAGGCTTACCGACATCGGTAGGAAATTCCCACAAGCTGGTTTGCTGCCAATGCACAGGAGGAAGGCATTGAATTGGCTCTCTGTTGGAGAATTTCAGTTGGAATGAGATCACCTGTCGAGAATAATGGACTGCAATGTGAATGGACTGCTGATCTTTGCTACAGACATTGTTTTCATTTAGGCCTTCTTGCTTACCGAACGACTCAGTTTCAAAGGCGAGCGTTGCAAAGGAACTATGACACCAACCATCCCGGTAGTGCTAGTCTTTGAAAGAAACTGCTCTGTATTTCTAGAGGTGAAAGAATAGGTTACTATCCATGTAAATATTTCTCCTTTCAACCATGGTTTCCAGTATAAATGCCACCTTTGAGTGTATTTGCAGTGACTGCAAGTTATACGAAATTTTCAAATATTCCACAACTGACTTCGATGTCTGTGTTTTGAAGTTAAAGTAGGAGGAGAGAGAACAGTTTTGATAGAGCAAACAAGTGGTTTAAAGCAAGAAATTGAACACTCGCTTCTATTCAATTGTTTTCTTGGATGAGATGATGGGAACGAGCGTAGTGGGTGAGCGGTAACGCTCTGGCCTCGCATTTGGGAGGACGCTCACTCGAATCCCCCTCCGGCAGTCCAGATTTTGGT
>JARYHS010008227.1:0-36001 GCA_031002005.1 Vandiemenella viatica
TAAATACGAAATTATTTACAGAAATCCTTTCAAACGGTAGAAAATTGTCATGTAGACATCATAACTTACATTAATACATGTAATTACAAACATTTAAGAATTTCTCTTGCACCATTCGGTTCTTAAACATAATAAATGGACTTTAAATAATTTTCTTACATAAAACAAAGTCTATATACACTGATTTACAAGAAATTACAAAACAAACATACCCAATCACTTTCAAGCAAACTTTAGCTAACTACAAATACATCATACAGTACAATGCTATTCAAAATTCAGGTATGAGGGCTGTTACAGTACCTTAAATTCGACTGAATACCTTTAGTAACGGCTCATTGTATATTTTTATTTTTTAGCCTTGAAAATGCTTCATAAACCAAAAGGAAATGTATAAACCATAGAAGTCTTTAGAATTAACGAGGACACTAAACAGACAGAGGACATTGGAAAAATTGGTATACGTACACAACCACTCTAGTTATGTTTCGCAGAGGTCAGTTTAATCATTCATTAATTTCTTGTTCCATACCCTTGGTAGGGAACAAATATATACACATATGCAAGGAAAATAAGGCTCTTAGAGGTGTATAAAACATTTGTCTAGCATCAGTATTCATTGCTCTACCCGGAAAGATTGAAAGTGAGACAAAAATCCATAAAGTGGTATTTCACAATTTGTTTTTGCCTGTAAGCGCTTTTTTATTTCGGAAGTTCAGGTGAGAGAAGAAATGTGTCTTGCATAAATATGCCTGCTCTTAAGGAATCCTACACTGGACAATTGTTACTGAACACACCGAGGGTGGTGTGTCAGCAGTAACGCTCTGGACTCGTTTTCGGGAGCACGTGGGTTCGAATCCTTCTCCGGCCATCCAGATTTAGGTTTTCTATGAGTTCCCCAAATCATTCCAGGCTAATTCCAGCATGGTACCTCTAAAATGCCATTGCCCAATTACTTCCTATTCCAGGTCTCCTTTCCTGTCTCTAATGACATCGACGTCGACGAGGCGAAAAGTCAGAAGCAGTTATGAAAAACAACGGCTTAATTTGGAATAGTAGCTTGCATTGTTCTACCTAACAAATTATGCTGTAGTATTGCCACTGTTCTATTTGTCTTTCTTCCTCTTTTGTTCCTCTCGGTCCCTATTTATTCTTTTTTCCGTAATTTTATTTTGTTCTCCTCCTTTCCGTTTCATTGTGTTCTTTTGTGTTTACCCCTATTCTGTAATGTTCAGTTAAGCTGCGTTCACTTAATTTCTGTTCTGTTTTATTCTATAGTAGTCTGTTTCATTTCCTGCTATTTTCTTCAATTCTGTTCTTTTCTGTGTCTCTGAGGTGATTTATTATCTGTTCCATTATATTTACTTCTGTTATGTTTTACTGTATTCTCCATTAGGCGTTTCTATTCCGTTCAGTTTGTCTCTGGTTGTAATCTATTATTCCCGTCGAGAAACCTTCTACTTCCCTATTACCTGTATTTTGCTATAACGCCTCACTATATTAAGTTGTATTCGATCATAGGCACAGGTTTCAAATTTGAGGAGATATTTCAGAGAACAATTCAGCAAATGGAAGGAAGGCTCAGGTACAGTAGAGTCAAGGTGGAAAGAGTTCAAGGAGATAATAAGAAAGGGGGAAGAAAAATTTATTCCAAAGCAAAAAATAAAGAGAAGTAGAGATCCTATGTACTATAATAGGGAAGTGAGGAGGTTAAAGAGGTTGGTAAGAAAAGAACATAACAGAGTTAAGAGACAGCAGGGTAGTAGGGAATATTTAAAACAACTAAACAAGGACTTAATAACAGCAAAGAAAATGGCCAAAGATGGGTTTATGAAGAGTATTGTCAGTGCAGGGGGACCATTGACTGATGCATCTAGAAATTTCTATGGCTATATCAGGAAACTGAGGGGAAGGGAGGATGTAGAGACACTTATAGATAAGGATGGAGAAGAAGTTACTGACGATTTGAAAAAGGCAGAGATTTTAAGTAACTGGTTCAGAGAAAGCATTAGGGAAAATGAATCAGAAACAGGAGGGTCTAATTCGGAGAACGAGCTTAACAACACAATTAGAAATGACGATAGTAAAAAATTTGATATCCATCCTGAGGAAATCATGAAGGAAATAAGAAAGCTGAAAAAACATAAAGGGGCTGGTGAAGATAATATTACTACAGATATCTTAAAGATAGCCGGATGTGACATTGTACCTTATCTTGAAATATTATTTAAATTGAGTCTAGACACTTGCTGCTTACCACAGGACTGGAAAAGTGCAATAGTAGTACCGGTACATAAGGGAGGGGTGAGAAATAGAGTTGAGAATTACAGGCCAATCAGTTTGACATCAGTGGTAGGTAAATTAATGGAAAGATTGATATGCAACCACATCAGAAATATATGTGAGGAACGTAATTGGTTTTCAAGCAGGCAACATGGTTTCAGGCAAGGATATTCATGCGAATCTCAGTTGGTGGGATATATGCAAGATATTTCAGATGAAATGGACAAGGGAGGCCAAATTGATAGTGTAGCACTAGATCTGTCTAAGGCGTTTGACAGAGTAAGCCATAAAATGGTAGTAAATAAGGTAAAAACCATTGGAGTGGATAAGAAAGTGATTTGCTGGGTAGAAGAATTTTTAAAAGGTAGAAAACAGAAAGTTAGGGTAGGAAATGTAGTATCAAAAGAAGTGGAAGTAAAAATGGGTGTGCCACAGGGTAGCGTATTGGGACCATTGCTATTCATTATTCTAATGAATAATTGTGTTGCCTGTTTACTATCTGAAATTAGATTGTTTGCAGATGACATAATGCTGTATAAAAGAATCAAAACGATAGAGGATTGTAAACAGTTGCAGGGTGATCTGGACAGGATATCTAATTGGGTTAGTAAACATGGAATGAAGATAAATGCAAAGAAGAGTCAGCTGATTAGATACACAAATAAAAAACAAAAGGTTAATTATGAATATAAGGTGGGGAAAGAATTGCTTGCTGAAGACTTGAAATGCAAATATCTTGGAATTACTTTTGATAACAAACTTAACTGGGCAGGACACATAGGACAGGTGGTAGGAAAAGGTTTCAGAGTTCTGCACTTGTTGGAGAGAGTTATGAGGGGATGTACGAGAGAAGTCAAGGAATTGGGTTACAAAACTTTGGTCAGACCATTGCTCGAATATGGTAGTGTAGTATGGGACCCTCATTTTACGTATCAAATACAGGAGTTGGAGAGGGTGCAAAGAAGGGCTGCTAGATTTGTTTCTGGAAATTATCGCAGAATGCAATCAGTGACGGATATGATAAAGGAGCTGGAATGGGATTCATTGCAAGACAGGAGGAGGATGAGGAGGGTCATGGGAGTGTACAGGGCATATACTGGTGATGAGGCATGGAAAGATATTGCAGTAGGTATGAAAAGTAGTGCATGGAAGGGAAAAGATGACCATGCCCACAAGCTGGCACTCGATTTCAGGCACAAGGGTGTAGGAAGATTCTCTTTTTTAGGTAAGGGTGTCAGGGATTGGAATGAGTTACCAAGAGAAACGATGAATAATTTACCGAAAACTTTGAAGGAATTTAAAGAAAAAATTTGTAGAGGGCAAATGTAGGTGGTTGCAGGATAGGGGGAAGATAGCTGTGTAGGGAAATTGCCACCGGAGCCTGTGCTCCATTGCAATTAAATTAAATTAAATTAATTAAGGATGACCATGACCACAAGGTGGCACTCGATTTCAGGCACAAGAGTGTGGGAAGATTCTCTTTTTTATGTAAGGGTATCAGGGATTGGAATGAGTTACCAAGAGAAATGATGAATAATTTACTGTAAACATTGAAAAATTTGATGATAAAATTTGTACGGGGGAAATGTAGGTGGGTGCAGGATAGGGGGAAGATGGGAGGGGTGTAGGGAAATTGCCACCGGAGCCTGTGCTCCATTGCAATTAAATTAAATTTAAATTTAAAAAAAAAAAAGGAACTGGCCGTCTGACACAGTGGTTTAGTGTGCCTCATTTGAGAGGATCCAACCAACCTTCGGGTTGTGGACTAAGTTAAGTTTTTGTTATAATTAACGAAACAAAAATATTATTTACATTTATTCTGTCTGTTATTTGTAAGCACACCATAACTAAAACTTTTTTTTAAAAATTATTATCATCATTTTTTTACTTCATGTTCGAAATGCACAATGGTCTATTTAGCAGATTGAACTACCATAAAACAATAATTTAAAAAAACAATAAAATAATCATTCCATTTAAGATTTTGTATAAGGTTTCTTTTTTAGAATATAGTGTTAGATGACCCAAATATTTTTGAGTAAATTAAAAAAAAAAGCGTTCAAAAAGTCTTAATTTGTGGAAATGACATGGAGGAAACGAGTAAACTAACACGTTTCGAAAAAATATTTAAAAAATCCATTCCTCGAAAATGGTGAGACTTTAACTAGAATAAAATTTTGTCGTATAGCAGGATTTACCCCCCCCCCTTTGTGGCTTTACGCCTTGTCCACATCGAGATCGAGGTCATTAGAGGCGGGCTGCGACTGTAGGTAAGGAACTGGAAGGAATTCGGCCCTGGCCTTTTGAAGGAAGAATCCCGGCATTCGCCTGGAGTGATTTGGGGAAACCATGGAAAACCCCAAATCTGGATGTCCGGACGGGAATTCGAAACCGGTGTCCTTCCGAATACGAGGCCAGAGCGTAACCGCTCACGTCCACCACGCTCGGTGCCCTGTGTAGTATTAAACTGAAAGCTGGTCGATAGAATACTTGCAGCAAGCTTGTGAGCTGAAGAGACCGTCTGACTGGGGTGAGTCATTACGTTAGACCAGGCACTGTGCATCACCTGCCCGCAGAGCTGTGAGTCAGGGAATTCCTAACGGTGCTCCGGGTCATTACTGCAGGAATGTGAAGACATCTCCACGCGTCATTAGCTTGCAGTCTACGACACAGATACGACGTCCAGGAACGAAGACGGCATTTAACGAGTCCGTCCTCTGCCAAGGTGTACACCGGGGCAACGAACGACAGCCAGTGTACTGGCTCACGCGTTGGTCGTCAATTCATTAGTGTTCGGCTTCTGGTCCTCAATCAAACCGAGAGCTTAGCGCCAAGGGATTGGGCCATGTGGAGTCGCAGTTTGTGTGAAAACTTGTCGAAGTTGCTAACGTTTTATATTATAAAATAATAAGTGACGTTTTAATTACAGTTTAACCGGCTGATATTATGAGGGAAGAAGTGAATTTGACAGTTGTCGCAATTACAGCATTTATTTTACTGTAATGATCTGATCAGAAAAAACGACGCTCTCTTTTCAAAAGTGGGAAGGGATGTGGTGGCACAAAAGTAATGTCTTATCTCAAAGCTTAATAGGAATGGCGGGATCTTATGTAATTTTTTTTCGGAACGAGAGATGCAGATTTAGATTTTTAATTAATTGTGTCGGCCCAATTTTTAAAAAAAGATTATACTTTTTTTTAAGAAGTTCTGCATCTTCAGCAGAAAGGATTAATGGTCACTCTGAGATACTGGGGATTTTTATAAGCAAGTATATTTTTTAAACCAAATGTAGAAAGCATTTTTCCTCTTGTTTAAAAATAGACGTGTACAAAGTAATATCGACTGGGAATTTGTGTAAAGAACATACAAATATACCACACATCCATTTTATAGATGTATAGATAGGTGCGGTGCATAAAACAGTATTACCGTACTGCCCTTTACAACCTATCTCACCTTAAAAAACGGCATGTAACAGCCGAAGAAACCATTCATTCAATGAATTGGAATGTTTAACAACGAAAGAATTTAATTACAACTGGGTATTCCCCCTACCAATTTCCGTGCACTATAACTGTCCCATATCATGTTTTCTTTTTTTTAAATCAATTTCTGTGGTGCCATATCACCTTCGATCCCGTTTTTCCGCTCGAGAAATCCTTCAGCGTCCCAATAAAAATTTTCAAATCCCTTACATACAAAAATTAAAGTTTCTACTCCCTGACGCCTGGGAATCAAGTGTCAGTTTGGTGTCATGGTCAACTCTTTCTTTACACATACAGCCACTCATTATTCTACCAATATTCATCAGAGCTTTATCGCTAATATATGCCTGCTTATTCCAGGACACTCTTCAAATGCTTCCATGTTCCAATGACTCCAGATCTAGCTTGTTTATCTAACGAGTTCGACGATTATTCTTCTTCTTCTGGTCCGTATCTGTTCCGGATGTCGGCACCATCTTGGCTGTCTTGTTTCTGTTGGTTGATGCTCGGTTAGCTCCAGTTGTCTGGAGGTCCATGTTCTCAGATTTTTAACCAAGAAGTTTTCTTCTACAGCACTTTCTCTTTCTCTAGTATTTTCCCTGGAGAACAGATTACTCGAGTTCATAGCGGCTATTAGTCCTCATGATGTGGCCAAGGTACTGAGCTTCCGTGTTTTTATGGTGGTCAGTATTTCCATGTCTTTTTTCATTTGCGGAGCACTTCAGCATTTGTGGTGTGGTCTGTCCATGGCATTCTCATCTTTCTTCGATATAGCCACATTTCAAAAGCTTTTAGCCTTTTACTGATAGTTTCCGTTAATGTCCACGTTTCAACGCCATACAGGAGTACAGAGAACACATAGCAGCGCAGGAGTCTCATCTTCGTGGTAATTGATGAATTACGACTTTAAAATGGTTATTAATTTTATTGAAAGTAGCCCTGGCTTTTCCAATACGTGACTTTATTTCATCAGATGGATCCATTGGCTGTTTACTGTGGTGCCAAGATACGTATACCTTGATACCACATTTAATGGTCTTTCTGGTTAATCATAATATGGCATTGGGAGTTGTTGTTTTTGCCAATGACCATTACTTTTGTCTTATTTATATTAATGTCAAGTCCGTATTCGAGCTGATTTGTGATAACCCCATCTATAAGATAGTGTAAGCTTTCCTGACTGTCTGCAAAAATGACTGTGGTCATCTGCGTAGCGAATGTTGTTTTATCCAGTTTCCATTCAACAGCACTCCCATTCCCATATCACTCAACGCCTCCCTAAGATATACTCTGAGTATATATTAAATAATAACGGGGACAGGATACAACCTTGTCTTACACCACGAAGAATTTTTACTTCATCCGATTTTCTCCCTTAAGTCTCACATGAGCAGACTGGTTCCAATACAGATTAACAATAATTCTCAGATCTTTGTCGTCCAAGCCAATACTTTTTAAAATTTCCATCATTTTATGATGCTTTACCCTGTCAAGGGCTTCTGATAATCTATAAAGCAAGCATAGACATCACAATTTATATCTCTGCAGCGTTTAAATAGTACTTGTATGCTGAATCAGACCTTCTCGTGTTCCAACTGCATTTCTGAATCCGAACTGTGTAGGTGATACATATTCTTCGACGATTGTATTCTGCGATAATTACTACTAATAAATCCAGCTGCCCGCCATGGTTCGTTTAATATAGTTGACTTGTTGCAATTACTGTAGAAATTGTCAGGATTATATGGAGTACTGAACAAACAATTTGATAAAAGAACAATGAAAGTAGTAACGTAGCTGCGAGTATCATTGATTGGTATTTCTGCATTATGCGTGGGCAAACACTCAGACTTACCGATGGGCAATCACACAGACAGATTGTAAAAAATTCCAAGTTTTAGACCAATAGGTTATCAGTAGGACGCATTTGAAATAAATTTCATGTACAGAATAGATATTTTTCCTGTCTACACTATTATAAATCCGTACACCAGCTGCGTCTGCCCGAATGATCAAAGAAGCAGGAGACAAAAACTGCAGAATCAATTAAGATGTGATTTCCACAATTTGAAATCTTATGGTCTAGCTTAAAATCAGAGCTGATAGGCGTCACAGATTACACTGCATCTCAGATGAGCACTCCTTTACGAGATATGCACCCAAGATGACGCCACATAACACATAAATAGTCGACCCTTTTGGATTCTATTAATACTGTTTTTTTACAATGTAACTTAAGTTTTATAGATTACAGTACGTTACAATATACGAAAAACGTCAAATATTAATAGCCCAATTAGCGTAACGAAACAGGCGAATTTAATTTACGTTAAAGGTTACAAAGACACTACAAACATTAATGCTTTGATAGGGGAAGAAAAATAAAATACAAATGCAATACCACGCACACCTAGATCCGTGCGATTGAAGCTAGTCTATACACATAAGAAAACAGTGAAGGTATAATAGTGTGGACATCCGAGACGTTTTTGAAAATAATAAGTTCGGGGAATATGTCACATAGAATATATCAACCGTTTTTGAAAGACCGCGGTACAAAACAGATAAACACACTACCCTTTTGGTTCTGTTAAGGTTTTTTTTATTTTATTATTGTACTAAGAACTTTGGTTATTTATTTCTTACTCAAATCACTGCATCAAACACTGACATTCCAATAAGTGTAACAAAACTGTGGAATTTAATTAACGGTAAAGGATACAAAAATACTGCATCACAAACGTTTACACCGGATTTTGTAAATGACTTAAGCGATTTCGAAAAATTACCGTAGTTATATTATTTGACACAAAAGTTTAAAGTCATATAGAAAAACTCAAAAAGATTTGCTCCAACACATTTCAATCACAATTTTTGTGAATTATTAAACAGCAGATTGAGAAACCGACAGATTTGTCCTGGTGGGGATGATGATAAGCAATTCTTATCATGACCTCCACGCTCCCCCGAGATAACCCCTTGCGATTTTTTCGTGTTGTGTGGGTCATGTGAAAGGTTCCGTGTAAAGCCTCCTCTACCAACAAAGTTACCAGAAGTGCGGACTGGCATCAACACTGCTTTTGAAGAGTATTGGTAGATACATGTTTATACCGAATGTGGCAAGCACATGATTAACAACTTGATATCTGCAGAATTAGTAAGGGGTCACTTGTAACACGTCAAAAAAAACGTTTTTTTTTTATATTAATGAAAATTATGTGGCAATATATCAAATAATAAAGGTGCAGTAAATTTGTGAAATCGCTTCGTTCATTTATAATAACCCTGTATTTAGCTTCTAGAAGGAGCAAAAAAGAAAAACGAATTACTATCTTCCAGGGCTGTAACGGTTGTTATCATTGCGGATGCGGATGCTGATGTTCAATGCTTGACATCCGCGGAAGCGGATGTTTTGCGGATGCGGATGTTTTGCGGATGCGGAGGTGGAAAAATAAATTTATAATTATTTAGATTTTAATTTTTAACAATAAATTTAACATCAAGATAAGTGTATATTTTATGCCAAATTCTATATTTTTTTAATAAGTAAAGTCTATTTCCATAAATTACTACCACATTTTTTCATAAGTAAAGTCTTTGTCAATATTGCCGTATTGATTTATTTTTTACCTCTTTGGACTGCTTGTAGGACGTTTTCGATCTTGTTGGTCTCCCATAAACCAACATGGGTCCCTGTTGTCCAACAATCTATGGATACTGGAGGAAGCTATTGGAGGAAACATGCTACGAGTGTGCGATAAGGACACATGGTGTGCCGCGAGATAGTACGAGTGGAACAGACTGCTTGGCATATCTTGTTGGACCCCTTCTATTAGCGCGAAGGGGTTAGCGCATCCTACGGTAGTTCTACACGGATGTCCCATAAGTTGCACGGAGAATAGGCCGATTTACTTTACATTCAAGTTCAAAGTTGTAAATTGGTCACTTAGGTTCATTGTTATTTTTTTTGCAAGGTCGTCAGAAAAAAAACAACCAATTTGTTGTTAGCTAAGGGAGTGTGCATAAACCACGTAGCTCTATTTTGGCCTCCTGTGAACCCCCCCTCCTCCCCACGTAGCCCTACGTGGCTTTTGCCTCTACCCATTTCGTACTGTTTTCTCTTGTCAGACTATTGTAAATTACATACGAAGATAATTAACTGAGGGAAATAACTATTCACATGCTGTTGTGAGTTCTGTTCCTCATTTTAACTGTGAAAAATGTTATGAAAGGAAAGCTACGTGGTCTGACTCGGAACCCCCCCCTCCCCCCCAAATAGCCCAGCGTAGCCTTCCAGCAAACCCCTCCCCCCCCCCCTGAACCGAGCCACGTAGTTTGTGCACGGTCCCTAAGCAACGATGCTCAGAATCTCGTATAAAGAGAAAAGGACAGTGGCGTACCTAGGTTAACAAGGGCTCCGGTGAAAATATATATTTTGGGCTCTCATGTCAGATGGGCGATTTAAAATAAAAAAATAATAATAATAATAAATAAATAAAATTTGTACCAAGCCTTGTGTGAGGTTTACTGGCAGCGACTCCCTGAGCTTTAAGGGGTCCCCTGAGCTGATCTTGGGCCCCCTGAGCTGCGCTTGGGGGGCCCAGTGCACGGCACCGCCTAACCTTCCGATAGTTACGCCCCTGGAAAAGGATAATCTATATTGCAATGTAAACAAAACATCCGCTATATATCTGCATTAAAAATTGCGGATGCTGATGCGAAAGTGAATGTAGGATTTCACGCGAAACTTCCGCACTTGCGGATGCGGATCTCCGTTACATCCCTACTACCCACACAAAAGTTCACGCTGGCAAAGCAGAGGGAAAA
The DNA here is from genome assembly GCA_031002005.1 of Vandiemenella viatica. Classification (NCBI taxonomy): domain Eukaryota; kingdom Metazoa; phylum Arthropoda; class Insecta; order Orthoptera; family Morabidae; genus Vandiemenella; species Vandiemenella viatica. The sequence goes on from JARYHS010008227.1 coordinate 10,596, forward strand.
TTCTATTTTTTTTATATACATTGTGTTTAAATAGTCGATGGTTGTTTTCGGTAGCTTACACTGAGTTCGAGCTGACTCGACCCTAGTAGCTACTGTGCTAGCGGGGGCGGCGCCCCTGCAGATAGAGTTACCGCCCCCCCAGGACGGCTGGCGCTCCCCTGCCGCATGAAAATAATACCGGACTAAAAGCATATCTGTGTAACGTGGAAGTGAATTTGTGTATCGGTCGCGGGGAAAGGAGGCGGCGCGGCGTAAAACTGGGTTACCGCCCTCCGCCGCCAGGGTGCAGCGCGGTGCATCGTAACAGTATCGACAGCTGGCGCGTCCTTACCGATCACTGGCAGCCACGCGGGGGCTACAAGGTGCTCGACTGACGTCGTGAATCGTCGACACAGCACCTGGATAACATTACTACTACCACAGTCTCTAAAGCTCGACAAAGAGTTCACAATATTATTTTCCACATTCTAAATTAAATACAGAGGAGGGAATGAGCAGCGTTCAAAACAAAATTTGGCTGGTAGCTATAAGTATGGTTTTAATTAATCTTGTCCTGTCGCGGTCGCCAAATATAAGCCTTGATACTGGTGTTTATCCAGGGACATTTAAAAAAAAATCGCATTAGCCGTTGCGAACAGTGATCTCTAATCTACCAAAATGTAACGATTTTTGCACGATTTCTGAGAATACAAGGAAATTTTCCTTATTATAATATTTTTTAACGGATTTTACATTTTCAAGTTGCCAACGCATTTTTGTTTGTTTTACGGGCGATTCCTCGATATTTTATATCATAAGTAGTTATCTGCTGCACAATTTCCCCGATATCTTTCGGGGAATACCCTTGACGCCCTACATTACCGACATTTTTAAGGGATTCCCGAGCTAATTCGCTCGTCTATACCAACGAGAATTCAGGTTTCATCACTTAGGAGAGATATTTCCTCCGAGTTACCATGTCAAAATGTCATCAGACAAAGAACTGAACTCAGGAGTGAGAGTGAAAACAAACAGAATACCTTCAGTTTTATAGAAAAGAATTGGAAGTAGAATTTTAAGGTTGGCTGCAAAAATGTCGTAAGAGCATATAGCCCTAGTATGGCAGTTGTATGAGTTGTAAATAAGGACATTGATATTACATCAGGGAAAGACGCTCTCAAGAAACACAATTCTTCACAAGCACATTCGATATCATTAAATATAAAATCACAAAGATATCGTCATTTACTGCGACAAAAGTTCAAAAACCTGATATACAAATTAAACAAGGTAAAAATATTTCATTATTTTCTAAGTACCAGTAGACTTAGATTGTTATTAGCCTCGTTTTTGCGGAACATAATATGCCATTTACCATTATGGAGCACCTACCATAACTGATACAGTCCGTTTGTCCAGACTGAAAAATTGCAGAGAAAATAAAATCTTCGGCGACGAAAACTCACGCCATGATTGATCAGTTTATAGGTAAAAGAAAGCTTTGATAATTTATGTGGAGATCTGCGCTTATTTTCGCTTATTATTCCAGTGATCTTAGCACAACCAAACACTTGTCCTAACTCGGGAGAGAATGTTTTTATTATTATTTTAAAATGTTTTTATTAACTCGCTTTGGGCTTTGTCTGTCCGGGTAATTGATTTTAAACTAACTTCTGGATGATCTAGAGACTTGAAATTTTGACCACAGCTCAGAAGTTGATGACAATACATGAAAATTTTGGAAAAATGGGAATACATAACTATAAGAAGTGTAGAGAGTAGTTGTCAATGAAAGAACTTACTTATCAGTTCACATTATTTGCGGTGCAATAAAATTGTTAGTAGAGCTATTAAAGCATCAATTATCTGTTGCGTGCGCCCAGTGTTTTTCGTGACCAATCTTACAAGTATTTTAATAGCTGTAAAATATTTCCATGTATAAATTTTCAGTACAGTTTAGAAGAAGTTAGAAATCTGTATGTGTTTTTATCCTTTATAAGAATTAGAGAAATTATGTTATACTTTTTAGTCCGTTATAAAAACATGGTACATCAAAAAGTTTTTTTATTTTAATATTATTTAGCACTTATTCCACTAGAAGCTATTGATGCAATATCCTTATTTGAACACACTGTAAACTTTTTTTTTAGAAGCAATGATATTCCATATAAAAATAATCTAATGGGTTTTGCATCTAATGGGTCAAACGTAATGACGGAGTGCAATAATTCTGTTGTAATATCGCTACAAAACTAAATTTCCAATATTTTTATACTTAAGTGCACATACAACTCGTTTCATGTAACCGTAGGCTTCCGCGGCCAGACTCAGTTGATTCTTGGCTATCCGGGTGGCGCCGCGTCATGTTTCTTAAAATCTTCTTCCAGGGCAGTTCTGCCCTGGAAGAAGACCCGAGAATGAAGGTCGAAACGTCGGTTTTAAGAAACATGACGCGGCGCCACCCGGACAGCTAAGAATCAACTTGTTTCATCTTTGTGCGTCATACGCTTGTGCCAAGTTGTGGTTACTGGGGTTGATTTTTTTTTCATATACCTGTTTTGGGTACCTTTATTAGTGAGCAGCTCCACCAATTTTGCATTTTGACGTTGGAGACCACAGCTTGCGGATCACGAGACACAGCTGTCTGTTGTCTGATTCTGAGATTGGGGAGACATTTGCCCTATCCGTGATAGAACCAGATTTGTCAGGTTCGGAGCATTTGCACTATCGGAATGTTGTTTTACCATCTGCCTGCAAAACCTCTAACTATGTTCTGTGTGGGTTGCGCCTTAAGCGAAATAATTATTTACGTTTGCGAAATCTTCGTGCATTCAATCAGCCATCTTGTTAACTTTTCACTGCCCATCATGAAACCCATTATACGCAATACACTAAATAAATATGAAACCTTATAAGCAATTATGAATACTGAGCATCATTAATGGGAATTGTAGGAAACTCTGACTTGTACGGATAAACAAGACAACTTTAAATGACACTGCTTTGGAGATGTAAAGATCGGGCCTCGTTTTTGGGAGAACGTAGGCTCATATTCCCGTGAGGACATACGATTTATCCATGGTTTCGCGAAATACCGAAATGATGCCTTCAAAAGGCCATGGCCGAATTCCTCCCCGTTCCCTGCACCATGCCTCTATCGCCTCTGATGATTTCAATATCGATAAGACGTAAAGGAAACCAATATGTTACATATGAGACAGCAGGAAGTCAGTAGTTTTGGTTGCCTTGTTCTTTCGGAAACGGCCTCTTACAAGTCCTCCACCGCCCCAGTCTGTTTATTATCAATGCTGACTTTTTTCTGGTGTTTTTCTCGTGGTCATGAAGGCGAATAAGATTTCATAATTGCTTAGGTTCTAGTATATCAAAAATAAAATTCCATCAGAAACAATCATGAAAGCTTGCAAACAATTTGCCTGCTTGTTTTGAGGATGGCTGTATTAAGCACTGTGTCGCTAATCTTAAGGACTTAGCAACAGTGATGTAAATCTAAAAAAATCTATGTCACACAATGATATTTTTAATTTGCTTATGGTTTAATGCCTCGTCGACATCGAGATTATTGGGGGTGGGTGGGTGTGTCATAAGAATCAAATGATTGCATTACAAACTGTAGTTTACAATCCTCCTAGTTTTTCAGGAAATTCTAGGTGACTTCATAACTATAAAATAATACAATTCCTTACGAACACATATTTTGACTTACCGAGCGTGGTGGGTGAGGGATAATCATCTGGCCTATCATTCCAGAGGATGCAGGTTCGAATCCACGTTCGGTTTTACATTGTTAACCAAAATCATTCCAGGCAATTGTCAAGGTGCTTCCTTCAAAAGGCCATGGTCGAATTCCTTCCCGTTCCTTGTCCCCAATCGCACTCCGCTGCAAAAAAAAAAAAAAAAAAAAAAAAAAAAAAAAGAAAACTCTCGCCATCCTGATCAGGGTGTTCCATAATTTTAGTAGATCACTCTAGGTGAATGCCACGATGATTCCTTAAGAAAGTCCATGGCGCCTCTTGCCATATTCCATATATCCCTTCCCATGCATGTACGTTTAGACTTTAGGATAGGTGAAACGCAACCGCCGTTACAGACTTTGTGTTGAATCACGGAGTAAGAGTTAAACCAACTTAAAAACTATGTATCGAACATCGGTTACGGTAGACTCCATGTTTTACCTTGGAAGGTAGGCTGCTATGCAGTATAACTTAGCATTGAAGTCCGATGTCAGAGAAATTGTAAATGTTCTTGATGTTCTACTCATTAAGTATCTGCAACTTGCATGTAGAAAGCAGTTTTTATCCAACAATGAAGACTTACAAATACGTGGAATAAACATCAACTGCTATTAACGTGCATTTGTTGCGAAATAACATGTATGCATCTACCCACATTTCGAGTGATTTTACTTCATTTCCACAAATTCGAAGCTTACGTTGTACACGTTTAGTCAAATATTATTTCCTAAGGAATGTGTGTACCAAATTTCAGACCGGTAGAACAATTTCTGTAGGTACCGACGTATTAACGTGGAGCCGAAGTGGCAAATGCTTGTGTTACTAAAAGAAAGAAAAAAGGATAGTATTTCAGTGAAAGGTCGGTAATAAATTATCTAGTGAATCATAAGCAGTGTGTTTTGTTTGAAAGTGATTTTTCCTTTGCTCTCACTTCCCTTCGAATTAGATGAAATGTAGCAAATTTTACCCCGATTAAGAAGATTGGACGAGCAGTACGAAATTAAAAGAGTGGTAAAATAAAATTAAAAAATAGCGAATACGCTTACAGGGTTGACAGCGATGTCAAAAGCTTAGTTTACATTTCTACTAAAGGGAGTGTATCGACATCTATATTTCTCCCCTCTGCGAGAAGGTGCGTGAAACGTATTCAAAGTGAAGGTGGCACCTCCTGGATTCGGATTGGTCCCGCTGATCAGATTGTCGCGCGAGCGAGCGAGTGAGTGTCTACAGTGGCTAATAAGGCTGTCAGGGAGGGGATGAGGACGTCACGGGGGTGAGTGGAACCGGTTACCGGGGAGGCGCACAAAGGGTGCAGCGGGCGGCAAGGAGAGGGCTGCTGCCACAAGTGCTCCGCGATACCTCTCAGCCGGACAATAGTGGCAGCTCACAGCTGGTTTTGACTCGCACTGTCCGTACTCCGTACTGAATATAAGAAGGTCACGGTCCTGCAGGATCCGCGGAGGTAGAGCTCCGCGTTCCGATTTCAATCATCGGCAATACAACGGTGTGACGGAGTCAGCGCCACGCTGCGGCCGTTCTTTACCTTCCCGCGGAGTTTCCTCCACGGTACTCACAGGACAGCAGGCTGAGTGGACCTGGGGACGTTCAGATCAAAGAAAAACCTTTCGGCTTGATCAGGCATCGAACTCCGATAGTTCACCGCCTGCGCTATGCGACCGGGTGAGATATGCACGCATGGGTCCATAAAAAAGGTGTCGTCAGAAAAAAAACGCACATTCGAGCCCTGACGGCCTGTAAGGCTAGGCGCGCAATTTCAAAACCGTATTTTCAGTTAGAATCAGCGTACATGTGACGAAAAATATCAGCAACAAAAAATATGTAAACATTTTTTCAAAGATATGCTGATGAAGAAATGTTTTTAAAATTTAATTTAAAAAAGAAAGGTGTTATAAGATCAGTGCTGCCAGCCTCTTGGCTTTGAATACCCGTAGATGGCTGCTAACAAAAATACGGAGATTCGCTAAGTGGAAGACTAAAACAATAATTATTGAAGAGAGAATCAAAATTAAGAATACTTTTTATTTCCAGGTCTTTAAAATTCGAAATACAAAATAATGTTCTACATTGAAAGTAAAAAATATCTCTGAACATATTTTATACAGCGTCATTTTCATCTGCTGCTGTGCCTACTTTTTTTTGGGGGGGGGGGGGGGGGGGAGGGCTATACATTATAATTTTTTTTTTTTAACATTAAATTTAGTATATCTTCTGTAACAGGAAATGTTAAATACTGTGAACACTTTGACTCTCGGATATCGGTTAAGCCTTCTCGGAAGGCACTGCTTTGTAAGCCGTGCCAACGAGCGTGTCACCGTGCATAAAGAGTGCGCCGATAGTTCTGTATTACGGTCTTTTAAGATCTATAAAATCTATAAGTCAAACAAGATATGAACTTTATTTCAATCGTTGGTTCACACGAGTGGTTGCAAGGAAACGATTAACAATTATTAACAATTCTGTAATGCATTAACACTATACGCTCAAAGTTTAATTTAATTTAATTAAGTGCAATGGAGCACACGCTCCGGTGGCAATTTTCCTATCACCCATCTTCCCCCTTTCCTGCACCCACCTACATTTGCCCTCTACAAATTTTATTTTTAAATTCTTTTAACGTTTTCGGTAAGTTATTCATCATTCCGCTTGGTAACTCATTACAATCCCTGACACCCAAACACCAATATAAGGAAAAATCAACAAATAGTAAAAATTAGCAAAAATCAGTAGATATTTTAACAAAATCCTAATTTTTTATAAAAATCCGTAGATCAACGGATAAATCAGTAGAAATGGCAGCACTGTATAAGATGAAAATCTGCAGCATTTAAACGAAAAGCAGCTTGACCGTTATGATCCCCGACTAATAACATTTATACTATAACAGGTTGAATACTATAAACGCCATGTTTTAATGTATTTTCAACCAAATCTCAGTAAAATTACTTACGTATGAGTGGAGACTTTCCCGGCGTACGGATGCAATAAAAACACGACGTTTCGACAGCTGGTTCTGCTGTCTTCATCAGGTATCTTGTAGCTGTCGCAAGCTGACTGTTACCCCAGTCGAGGCGGTAATAGTCAGCTTGCGACAGCTACAAGATACCTGATGAAGACAGCAGAGCCAGCTGTCGAAACGTCGTGTTTATACACCACCATCCAACTGGACACCCGAGAAGATTTTATTGCAACTGCTTATGTAGTTATTTGGTTGTATTCCTATTATTTTGTTTCCTATTGTTATTTGTTTTTGATTTATTTCTTGCATTTTTGTGTTCACTTTAACTATTAGCTTTTCAGTATCTAATGATTAAGTCTCATGTCATTATTTGTTCCCCCCCCCCCCTTGCAATGTTTCAATTTTTCTGTAATCTTGTTTCTTCTGCCGCTTCGTGTTTTCGCCGTAATTATTTGATCTTAAGATCATTGTGTTTAGTTTATAGTTTTCATGCAATTTTGCAATTTAAAATGGTTTTTCAGCAAACATTACCCAGCCAAACTGGATGGAGTTTTGACAATTTGAAAGCTTTGGTCTAGCTTAAAATCTTAAGAATCTTCTTGACCGGGGAATGGAGGAAAGAATGATATTTTGTCCGTACTGAGAACACAAAACCATTACAGACCACATAGCATCTTACATAAAAAATCCTTTACGGGGAACTCACCAAGGATAACACTTTACTCAAATAAACACTCTAATTTTTTGATTCTGTTAATATTGTATTTTGATTATGTAACGTTGGTTATTTATCTCCTCAGTTTACTAAAATGTAGTACTTTAGAATAGACGGAACACTTTAATGAAACCACTACCTCGAAGATTAACACTCCAATAAGCGTAACGGAATTATGGAATTTGATTTAAACATTTATGTTTTGCTGCTAGAAAAAAAAAAAAAAGGCAAACGCATTGCTAGGCATACCAATGTTTGCGTGGACAAAGCAGCTTGTAAATGCTAGTAAATAAATAACATGAAATTACTGTTGTGTATAATTACCGTATTATCAATGTCCCAAAGCACTTATGCGAAAGAGAGTAGTTAGTGTGGTATTGTATGAATCCGTATTACCTTCCCTCCTATTAGTATGTTTTTTTGTTTTGTTTCATTGTCCTCCAGAGTGTTTGTTGCAATAATACATTTCTTGGTATCTTAAGCTTACCTCTTCATCTTAACATATCCCTTACAACCCACGTCCTCAATTATCTGCTTCATACCTGTCTACTTCTACGGTTCTGTTCCCTCCATTACCAAATAAACCAATCTAGCATGTCTTAAAATATGACCCACCATCTTGTCTCCTCTTCCAGTAACGAAGGTGGGTCAGTTCTCTCCATGTACCGGCAAAGTGTCATCGCAGTGTGTTTAAGTGCTGTGATTAGCCGATACGTAGTCAGTGTAGCCCAGGGAGGGCTATTTGTCGCTGTATCGTATAGTTCAGTATTGCCTTCACCTCTTCCTGCAAGGTGTCCTAGTGCGTTTTTGTGCTGTTTAATATTAATTCCGTGTGGTCGTAATGACCTGGAAATAGGGTTTTTATTGGCTGCGAATTCCGCCCCTGTCGTAGCCGCCTTAACCTAGCCCGACAATCCTGCCGGGTACAGGGGACCTACAGCTTAACGTGTAATCCGAACCACGGAAGCGTTCTGGCGTACTTCACATTACACAGCAAGCTGTGCCAGAGGTGAAGGTCGGGTTAAGAGCCTACGAAAATCCCCGCCGAGACAGGGATTCGAACCGGGGACCTTAAGATCTCCAGTCAGACGCCTTAACCACTGAGCCACCAGACCACTTCTTTTGTGCTGTGATTACGCGATACGGTAGTCAGTGTGGCATTCTCGCTGCTACTCGTGGTGGTATCGTGTAGCTCAGTATTGCCTCCTCCTCTTCCAGTGAGGTCTCTCAGAGTGTTTTGGTGCTGTGATTACGCGATACGGTAGTCAGTATGGCACTCTCGCTTTACTCGTGGTGGTATCGTGTAGCTCAGTATTGCCTCCTCCTCTTCCAGTGAGGTCTCTCAGAGTGTTTTGGCGCTGTGATTACGCGATACGGTAGTCAGTGTGGCACTCTCGCTGCTACTCGTGGTGGTATCGTGTAGCTCAGTATTGCCTCCTCCTCTTCCAGTGAGGTGTCTCAGAGTGTTTTGGCGCTGTGATTACGTGATACGGTAGTCAGTGTGGCACTCTCGCTGCTACTCGTGGTGGTATCGTGTAGCTCAGTATTGCCTCCTCCTCTTCCAGTGAGGTGTCTCAGAGTGTTTTGGTGCTGTCATTACGCGATACGGTAGTCAGTGTGGCACTCTCGCTGCTACTCGTGGTGGTATCGTGTAGCTCAGTATTACCCCTCCTCCTCTTCCAGTGAGGTGTCTCAGAGTGTTTTGGTGCTGTCATTACGCGATACGGTAGTCAGTGTGGCACTCTCGCTGCTACTCGTGGTGGTATCGTGTAGCTCAGTATTGCCTCCTCCTCTTCCAGTGAGGTGTCTCAGAGTGTTTTGGCGCTGTGATTACGTGATACGGTAGTCAGTGTGGCACTCTCGCTGCTACTCGTGGTGGTATCGTGTAGCTCAGTATTGCCTCCTCCTCTTCCAGTGAGGTGTCTCAGAGTGTTTTGGCGCTGTGATTACGTGATACGGTAGTCAGTGTGGCACTCTCGCTGCTACTCGTGGTGGTATCGTGTAGCTCAGTATTGCCTCCTCCTCTTCCAGTGAGGTGTCTCAGAGTGTTTTGGTGCTGTCATTACGCGATACGGTAGTCAGTGTGGCACTCTCGCTGCTACTCGTGGTGGTATCGTGTAGCTCAGTATTGCCTCCTCCTCTTCCAGTGAGGTGTCTCAGAGTGTTTTGGCGCTGTAATTACGCGATACGGTAGTCAGTGTGGCACTCTCGCTGCTACTCGTGGTGGTATCGTGTAGCTCAGTATTGCCTCCTCCTCTTCCAGTGAGGTGTCTCAGAGTGTTTTGGCGCTGTGATTACGTGATACGGTAGTCAGTGTGGCACTCTCGCTGCTACTCGTGGTGGTATCGTGTAGCTCAGTATTGCCTCCTCCTCTTCCAGTGAGGTGTCTCAGAGTGTTTTGGCGCTGTGATTACGCGATACGGTAGTCAGTGTGGCACCCCGCTGCTACTCGTGGTGGTATCGTGTAGCTCAGTATTGCCTCCTCCTCTTCCAGTGAGGTGTCTCAGAGTGTTTTGGCGCTGTGATTACGCGATACGGTAGTGAGTGTGGCACTCCCGCCGCCCCGGGCGGGCTACTTGTCGGCGCGCCCCAGTGTACACACACAAATCTCCCCGGAATTAAATGTTGCAGCGGCAGGGGGCGCCATATGCGAGCGAGGGCTGATTAAATGCAGATTTAATCGAGTCCTCGGGGCGGCCTTTGTACCGCCAAATGTTGTGTCAACTGCTCCTTTGGCGGGCGGCGGAGCGTGGCGAGGCCGCAGCTGCCGCTCCAGACGTCTCTATCAGGTGGACAGGCGAGATGCTCCAATCAGGAGCCATAAACGTCCTTCACCTGCTGAGCAACGGCTTATTTCCCAAGAATACTACTGGCTTGCGTCGAAATCATCTGTTCTTGACGTCCTTCTCTCTTGACCTAATCTGGCGCCTAGCTATGATGTTAAAGCGCTCGGAAAATGGTTTGCAAAGATCTGTAGATTTTCCAGGTAACCAAGTCACTTAAATCTTCGGCAAAGTTCGTGTATCTCGAAAACGCCATTAACTAGGAACTTAAAATTTGTTACAAATACAGATCATATCCCGTACTTAATTTCTTCGTTTCGAACAAAACAAGCAGTAGTTTTCGTTTTGAGGTTACTTTGCCATATATCATTCCTATATTTTTTTTCTACTTATGGCATTACTACTCGTCGACTTCGAGGTCATAAGTGGCGGGATGGGTCTGGAGACGAGGAACGGGAAGGAATTTGGCTATGGCCTTTTAAAGCAAGCATTCCGGCATTCACGTTGAGTGATTTGGGAAACCATGGTAAACCCAATTCTGGATGCCCGTACGGGAATCCGAACCCGCATCCTCCCAAAAGCGAGGCCAGAGCGTTACCGCTCACTCACCACGCTGGGTCGTATTCTTTTGACAGGTGTTCTTAATTGAGAGGTTGTCGTACACGGTTAGCCTCAATGATTCATCAGGTTTCAAAATACTGTGTATCGAAAAGTATACGACCTACAAAAACGACTTATACATATAAAGATAAAAAAACTCACCAAGTTTCTGGTACATACTACAAATGTTCAATTTGTGGGTCCTTCGTCACCCAGCACACGGTAATCCAGTTCCGTCCATATGTTCGACAACTTGTTTTGTCAATGTCTGTCGCAGCAGCAGTGACCCGCTCCTGTAATTCTTGCAGTGTTGTTGGCATGGGGGGTACATGAACTTTGTCCTTCACATAACCCCACAAGAAGAAATCACATGGGGTCAGATCTGGCGACCTGGGGGAATATCACTGGGAAGAGCGCGCCCTGTCCAGCGATGTGGCAGTTCTCAGTACTGCAGTGAGGTGGAGCCCCGTCCTGTTGTCAGTAGTCGAAACCATGGAGGAAGGAATATATGGAGACGACGCAAGGGACCTTCGCCACATACTGGAGTGAAACCGGGTGGAGACAAGTGGGGAGGGGAGGCCGCCATATTGCTTGACCAGAGAAACACGGAAATATGCACAAAAACCTCAAGGGAATCATAAGACAACCGTGGCACCGCAATTTGATGATGGATTATTATGTAACTCGACGAGACATATCAAAAATGAAGAATAAAATTTTTTGATATCGTGCTTAGTTCTCGAGATATACTGTCTCAAAAGAGTGGAGTTTCTGGTTGAAATTCAGAAGAAACGTGTTCCCAAAGTCAAATTTGGTGATAGATTCTTATGTAACACGACGATACAAATCGAAAATAAAGAATAAAATTTTTCGATATCTCGCTTAGTTCGCGAGATATACTGTCTCAAAAGTGAGGTTGTTAGGTTATGAGGGGATTCAACGATAACCGTGGAGCCGCAATTTGATGACGAATTCTTATGTAACTCGATGAGGGAAACTGAAAGTAAAGAATAATTTTTTTTGATATCTCGCTTAGTTCGAGATATTGTACCTTAAAACTGACGTGGTTAGGTTGAAATGCGGCCTGGACCAGAAAAAAAACTATGGCCATATCCATATTTGATGATGAATTCGGACGTAACTTAATGAGCAGGTAATTCTTTTTAACTTGAATAACAAACTGTTTATTTCTACAGTCCTTAAATTTTAGTTGATGTTCAGATAGGTTATATTTTCACATTCTATTTCAGTAATTGACAAGGAAGATTTCAAAATCTAGAAATATACTTGTAGACATATTTACAAACAGAAACAAGTCATATCTGAAATTTAAAAAAAGCATAAGTCAACGTTTAGAACTTTAAAAAAAATTAATACTTCATAAAACCTCATAGTTTCTGAGCTTACTTAGAAGATATTGTACTGGTAGTGGCCTATATAATTTTGCTAGAAAAATCAGTACATTCAAAAATCAGAAGCTAACAGCTAATAATAAATAAATTGTTTGTTCTCTTCTGGTGTACACCGCATTTCAACCTGCCTACATTTGCATTAATATTGCCGCTACAAAACCAAACTATGTAGACACATCTAAACACAAGAAATGCATCGCGAACTACATTTCCGTCAACAAAGTTTATTTCATCACGTTTAATAGTTCACTCAGCACAAATCATCACGATTAATTTCATCGTGCAATTTCAGTTTAAATTTAAACGTGAGTAATGCATGCAGAATACCTTATTCACTGTGTCGCGATGTAAACATGACCCGTTTAAATTAAATTTCCAACATTTGTCTACAATAAGGCTAGCTTTTCAGGTGCAAAATAGTAACATATGCTAATTGTCTACACTACACCAACAAAAATTTGAGAATAATATGATCCTATTGAGAGCAATGAATAAATTTATAGCGAATGGTACTAATGTTGCGGTTGCCTGTCAGATACTTCAAGAACGATAATTACAATGTGACTTACTTATGAAACGCTGTTCCAGGTTTTTTCCTATCTCGTCTGTTTGTGCAACCATATGCATCACAATTTGGCATTATAAAAAACTTTAGAATATTAGAAAATGAAATATTCTCAGCAGCTGACACAGTGCAAACAGCCCAATGTTTTGGTACTCCTGCGATGTCCGCCGCGCAGGCACAGTTTTTTCACGAGGTTTCACGGATTTCGCGTTATCTCGTCTCCATATATTCCTTCCTCCATGGTCGAAACAACCACACCTGCAACACATCCAGGCACACGCTCATAGCTCTGTCTCGGGCGCTCCACTGTTTCCTCTGAGTCACGTGGTCGCCACGTGCTGGTCCGTCTGACTACCAGTGTCCCGAAACTGGCGAAACCAACGTAAATGCTTGGGTGACTAGGCGCAGCTTTTTCGTACGCACGCTGCACATTCGTAACCGAAGAACACTTGACATATTCCAACTCACAAAAAAACCCTCTCCCGCTTTTCCGCCATCTCGTCCACTGCTTCCATCTAGCTTGCACGCCAGACACCAAGCAGGCTTTTAAATTTGGTGGGTTTATGTAGCTTTTCACCTGTTACTCGTCTTTGTACGTCGTATACTTTTCAATACACAGTGTTTTGAAACCAATGAATCATTTAGACTAACCCTGTGTATACAACTTTTCTCCTTCTGGGATACGCAATAGAAACATCATTAAATATGTCAGAAATCAAAGTACTAGATCCTTACGGTTTTTGTGGCCCAGCCTAGTTCTACGATCAGAATGATACGCTACAACACAATGAGCTTTATTACAAATGTTTGAGTGTGGGGACTGGAAAATTATGTTCTTATGATGGCAAAATAAAGTATTATAAATGTTTGTAATGTGTTTGATGTTAAAAAAAAATTATTAAAAAAGGGTTAAAATATGGGCCTATGTATGCTAATATCTTAAAAAATGTTTGAAAGTTAATGCTGCAAAATATTTTTAATGATGGCTCAGTAATGTATTAAATAATTTATATATGGTTTCAACTATACAATGTTTAATTTTAATGATAAATAGTATAATGAAGTACAAGTGCTCAAATGCTTTTGTTGATAAATACTGTATTACAAGTGTCTGTAAATTTTGATGTGAAGTAATGTTCTTCTGTTAGCTGGTCAAATTGGCGAAAGCCAAAGACCATAAAATAAATAAATAAATAAAAATAATATAAAAAAACCTTTTCTCTTGTTAGGCCCGGCGTACCTAATCTGCTGGAGGAAAACTTGTGACTTGGTGTGTTCCTTATGATTTAAGTGTATTTTTTGTTTGTGAAATGTATAGTTTATGAAGCGTATATTGGGGACCGTCCTAAAATTGACCTAGGTTACCGGCGAAAAACGCGCTTCGTTTTAACTCCCTGAGCGCAATGAGCCACACTAGCGTGTATCGTTGCATGTTAATATATGTACAATAAATAATTTATTATTTACAATTAATTATTATTAATAATTAATTATTATCATCCAATTTTTTTTACTGAGATGGGATCTTAGTATGCAACTGAGAATGCTAATGATTCGCTGATATGATTTCTCCATTCTTCTATATAGTTCTGAAAGATGGACCTTAGACCAACATCTAGAGAATATAATTGATACTTTTGAAATGTATTTATATCGCCGTCTCTTTACGCATACCTTGGGTGCCGATAACCTCAAACGAAGAATTACTTAAGCGGACGGGGAAACAAAAAGAACTACTGCTCAATAAAAAGCTCAGGAGAACTCAATATCTAGGACACATTATGTGAGGCGAGAGGTAACAGCTACTGCATCTCATCACTGAAGAAAAGGTTCAGGGGAAAAGGTCTGTTGGAAGGAGAAGGAATTCGTGGCTGAAGGACATTCGGAGATGGTGCAAATGCACGTCAGCAGGCTTTCCATGCTGCAATTTCCCTCAGCTATGTGGACCGCCAACCCCGATAAGAGAAGGCGCCTTAAAGGTTCGTTCCCACGGCGCTTGTTAGGCAAGACGCGCCTTTCATCTTCTACCGCCTGGCGGTGGGTCGAGGCGCGCCGTCTCTGTTAACACATGCGGCAAAGATGAAAGCGTTCCCTAGCACGCGCCGAGGACGTGCCATGAGAACGAGGCTTTAGAAGAAGAATAAATTTTATTTTAACTGAATAATTATAGTAGAGTTTTCAACGTCAACTTGGCGCAGTGTCCTCTGCATCATCTGTAAACGCGTGAATTATTGAGTTTTGAGCGAAGCGACAACTTACTGACCTGCCACTGAGCAGTCATTAGAGGACGGAGCCCTGAAGTTCGACTCGCACTTGCCAGGTTGGTAATGCAAGCTTTTTGATCAGTCGACACTTGTTGATGGAGTCCGCAGTCAGCGCGCTGGCTGGCCCGCCCGCGTCGCCCGCGGCGCCTGGCCGCGTGCCGCCCATTCCCACGCGTTGAGCCGCTCGATGAGTGCGGCGTCGCGACGCCCGGGGCAGGCGTCGTTCGCACGTGGATCAGGACAGCTGCGTCTGTCGGCGCGCCGACGCGTGATTCACCAACAACCAACAAAACGCACGATGGCTTCGCAGCTCCAGCAGGGGTCCAACAACACCCAGTGCTGCCAACCACAAAAGACGAAATGTCACTATACACCTCACAGAATTCAAAATTCCACTAGAAATAAATAATTATTGCAAATAACATCAATAAAACTTACCTGTCATGAAGAAATCTCTTGTTAAACATAGGAAATCAATAGAGATGTTAAGTTACTGCGAGCGTGGATTTCGAATAAAAGACGATTGAAGATTTACACGGTTATCGTAGCAGTAGCAGCAACACCAGTTATCGCATTAGACAAAATTCATTGGTTTAATCATGTACGTGCAGAAGAAAGACAACACTGAAGGATTAAACGATTTCATTTTTTGTATTATACTTACATTATTTATTAATCATTTTAGGCAAAAGCATAATAACAATACAACATACAGTCAGTCTTCATCAGACGAGGCAAAGGATTTAGTTCTACTTTCTTTGAAGTGATACGTACACTTACCAGATTTACAACTGTTTTTAGTTTGCAAATCTAATTTCACTCTTAGCAGATCACTTTTTGAGGATTCAAGCTATTACTTGTTTGCTCTTTATATCGCCCAGCACAGAGAAAACTTTTTTTGTACTTCTGTGTTTCCACGCAATAACACTAAGAAGTATGTTTGAAGAAACTTACTCTCCTTCAAAAGATTTAGTCTTACTTAACGCACACCTAAAACCAACAGCACCGTCTGATATTAACAACTCTTCTTTTTCTTCTTCTGAGAAATAGTATGGGAGCTTGCCGAGCACTTTTACCACTTTCGCTTTCTTAATTTTAGACTTGTCGTAAATTTCTAAATATCATTTTTTCCCCCTCTATACTTAGTTTCAGTGCATTATTTGGAACAAGAAATGACATATTCCTAAAAAGTTTGTCGTTCACTGGAAACCTTTTGAAAGATTCGCCGACACATTTTTTTATAAAACTTGACACATACTAGTCAGAATTGCTCCTTCCACTACATTCTACTAATACTTACACAGTATGTTCCCCAATATTTACTTGCTCTATAGGGAATAACATGAGAGGATAAAACACGTTCAACTTATCTAAACTGCCCTCACTACTAAAGTGAAGTGGTTTTACAAAGTTCACTGACAAAATTCTGGCAAACCTTCTGCTTTCAGAATAGAGATCTGGGATGCAAACCTTACGAGAATGAAACATGGCATTGAATTGAAGACATGTTTCAAAAAGTGATATAAGGATTTTAAAGATCTAAAAAAAATCGTGTTAGCCACACACACTGGATTTTTGTACTCAAATGCTGCATCTCTGAACAGTACTTTCCACTGCTGTAGATTACGATCAATACAGTTTGAAAACGCTAGCCATCTAGTCTTATTCGGAATTAAGATCATTAATCCAGGAGCGTGTGTAAACTTTTATCATTCCAGCTTTGCCGTTTGGGAGAACGGGAAAAATAGTAATTTTTTGTAACTAGGCTTCAACATAAATAGGAATTTCATTTGATATTGCTACTGCAACGAGTAGTGCTATGTGACATATGCTGCTGTTTACAAGAACATTTACGAGGTGGGTTTTGAATGATTTATTTCTGCCAAACATAGCACTGGCTTTATCAGAGCAGAACGCTATTAATTTGTGAACTTTTAATTCAGACTTAGGCAACTGTTGAAAAGTCTGAAGCTATATAAGATTATGAGCCGCAACTAATAAACTAAATCTTATGTCTGCTACCGTAACTTCAGTTTCTTCTGTCATTGGTTTGAAAATCTGAAAGAAGAAAAGGAACGAAAACAATGGATTAATATATCTTGTTCACATAACTGAAATAATATCAAACCATAATCGCGTAGAACTGTAGCACATACTTTTAGATTCTTTAATAACCTTTTTCGATAGTCTGCAGTACAGCTTCTAATATGTTTGATACTAACTGAATAAAGTCAAAGAAATATGAATTATTGCCGGCTGATGTTTTTTTAGTAGCTGTTTGTCAGGCTTCATTCGCATTCATGCATTCCGCATCCACATGATGTGTACGGCTGAGGTGTTGGCACGCAGACATTTTGTGGCGTACAGCACTAAGTGGCATATAGCGGACACACACACACACACACATATATATATATATTACAAGTTACATTAACTAGAAATGACAAGAAAAATAAGATAAGAGAAATCAGGGCCAGAACGAATTCATTTCTATATATTTTTTTTTCCATGAGCGATTAGGGTGTGGAATAGGGAGGAGTTATCGAGCGAGAGAACTTAGATTCCGATAGGAGTAGGTATTCATAAACCCACCCGGCCATCCTGATCTGGGTTTTCCATGGTTTTCACAGACCACTCCTCGATAATGCCGGGATGGTTCCTACAAATAGCCCATGGGCGCCTACTGCCAATGCCGTACATCCCTTCCCATGCACAAATAGATACAAATTAGAATTGGTGCAATGCACCCTCCGCCACCTACTACTTTTAGTGAATCGCGGAGTAAGAATGATAAAAAAATTATGAGGAGTTCTGATGTACTAGGTCGGATCCCCTTTCACGTTATTTTGTCAGCAAACCTGCTTCTTCTATATTACTCATCAAGCATCACTGGTGACCTACAACAACTAATAGAATACTCGTACTGAAGGCTGAGGCATGGACTAACTGATGAGTAACCATACAGGCGTTACGTGAAGAGCGGGGGAATACAGTTGCGAGCATTTACGACCATTCTGCCTGCTGTAGTTGGTTATTCGATTGAGGAGAGTAGGTAATGATTTATTTTGGCTTGTTTAGATGCCTGGTAATATACTATTAACAAAGTTAACGTTGATCGTTAAAAAATTCTTCTTCGAAAGTTATAGCAATGAACATGGCTATATGTCGCTACGTTTTCGACCATTTACACTTTTCATTGCACTGTCTCCCTAGGGATAAAACTCCGTTATGCGTAGAGGAAACTCGCTACGGTTGGGAGCACTGTTCACACCCGATAGAAAATGTAAGGGTTACTCTATCCGCAAGGTATAGTTCAGCCGTATTGAGAGAAACCGAGTCTTATAAAACCTAAACCGGCTTCTAGTGATTTTTTTTTTTTTTTTTTTTCGCTGTCTCAGTGGCTGTTGGTGAAGTCCCACTACCTTTGGTAGTATAACTTCTAGGTGTCAGGTTAGGGTGTTGTTTTGGAACACTTTTTATTTCACTTTAGAGGAAAAACCGGGGCTGTCACCATCTAAGAT
The DNA here is from genome assembly GCA_031002005.1 of Vandiemenella viatica. Lineage (NCBI taxonomy): Eukaryota > Metazoa > Arthropoda > Insecta > Orthoptera > Morabidae > Vandiemenella > Vandiemenella viatica. Next base: position 29,164 of record JARYHS010008227.1, read on the forward strand.
GGTCTTAATGGTGAAAAAACCCCTGTGGAGTTCGCGTGCTGCGCTGCTCTATGTTGGCTGGTATAGCATACTGAGGGGAACTTTGTACTTACGCCATTGCATCGGCATTGTAATTACAATAGATTCAGTTCTCTCGTCTCTGGCTTCATTTAACTTCTTATGGATTTTTTCGGTTGAATTAAATATTTCTGTATTTATTAATGCAATGTTTGTTTCGATATGTAACATTTCTACTGGCGTGTACCTTGGAGCGTTAAGTATCATTCTTCAACATCTGTTCTGCAGTAGTTGTATTTGTTATAAGATGGTTTGACTTGCCAGCCCCCATATCTGGCATCCATATAATAAAAAAGGAAGAATAACGGATTTATATAGTCTTATCTTTGTATTTAATAGTAGTTTGCTGCTTCATAATACTGGTGATAAGCTTGAAATTACTGCTAGGCCTTTGTTTTTCCTGATCATTATATGTTGTCGGAAAAGTAATTTTTTGTTCAGTATTATCCCCAGGTAACGATGTTCTTTAACTCAGGGAATATTTTGGCCCATAATTCTCAAGGTATCATACAGGTGTGGTCTTTTTTTTTTTGTTGATAAAATAAACATCTGCACATTTCCCAGGATATGATTCATCGTGTAATATTTATAAACATTAAATTGACTAAGCAACTGCGACAAAACTGAAGTACCAATGGTGGTGGTTCCATTGTTAGAGGAATGAGGTGTTTCAGGGCGTATGAACTGGGAGGCACGATCCAAGAACAGGTATTGACAGTGAGGACGAACCAGGTGTGTCTAACAGCATCACAGTCAGTGTGCAGTATCAACGAAGACTCCGGCACGACATTAAATAGAGACACATTCAGAATGAAAACCCGATAGGACCAAAGGAGTGTAATTAAAACATACAGCAGAGAATATCCTCTTGTTGCAGCGTAACAAAACAATTTGGAAACACGTATGCCAACCAAAATGTAACGATCCCAGATACTTATGTCATTAAAAAGAAGTACAAAATTTCCTTTACTGCGATATGCCTTTTATTATTATTTCAAAGCAAATTAGGTGTAAAATAGCAACAAAACATTGGTTTAGGGAGATGTGCCCAGTTGCGGAGTTTGCAGATTGCCTCGCACTAAGCTAAGCCGAGGATCGACCACTCCCCTGTGTTGCGGCCGCTAAGCAAATGTTTGGCGGGGGCGGCCCGCCCCCAGGGGGCAGCGTCAGCGATAGGTAATTATGGCGGCGGGGGCAAACAGTGGACGGGCAGCACCAGCAAGCCGACGGCCGGCGAACTAGACAGTGGTCCACCACACGCTGGGTCTCCGCGTAACTACTGCAACATACAGAGAGTGGTCTGCTTAGAGAAGTTGAATGCAGGACGGTAAACTGAAAAACTAGGCGGCCTGGTAGCTCTGGCGGCAGAGCGTCTGACGGCGGTACGGACGATCAGGTTCGATCCCCGACGAAGCTGAATGTCTGGAACGGCCCCCCAACCAGGCACACTAAACCTGCTGTCAAACGAGTACCGTGTGGGAAACTCCGCGGGAAGGTAAAGAAAAAGGACCGGACCGTGTAGCTGACTACGGCACGTCCACTCGAGTGTCTATGGTCAGGAAATAGGAGTGAAGACCTCCGCTAACCCTGAAAGCTGTGAAAATCGCCGCCTGTCAAATTGAAAAACTACCAGGAATAGTGTGCATAATATACAATTACATTCCATATCAGACCCAAGAAGTATAAAGTAGTAAAAACATATATTATAACAAGTAGGACAAGAAACAATCGTATGCATGCGATTGATATTGCGTGCATCTCTGTTTTTTGTGAAAGTATGCGACCCATATTTTGAGTATCAAATCCAGGAATTTGAAAGAGTGCAATGAAGAGCAGCTACATTTGTTTGCGCGAATTACCTCAGAACACAAGCGAATATCGTGCACTCTCTAAGTTCAGCGGACGTGTCGAGATTCGACCTTCATCGACCTCTGGGCTAACTTGGCGGGCCGCATGTCTTTCTAACGCCCGTCTTAATCGGCAAAGACGACGCGTCTCTTATTTCCAAGACTGTTGTTTTCAACTCTACCTCGGTTCCGCTGGTTCTGCTTCCTCTTTGTTACGTTCTACTGAGCGGTCTGGTGGCTCAATGGTTAAGGGATCTGATTCGAGATCGAAAGGGGGCGTCCATAAATTACGTGAAGTGAAAAAAGAGGGAGTCAGACGAAATCTCAACAAATCTCAGCAAGGGGGAAGGAAGGGGGGCAACGGAAATCTCACGTGAGTTTGTGTTGGACTGTAGAGCTAAGAAAAAGTCTACAAATGACGGGAAAGTCGATTTGGGGGGGGGAGGGTATTTAGTCGAAAAGTGGGTGTGTAACCGGCTTTGGAAGGATGAGACCTAAAAAAAGGTCTCAAAAAGTTGCAAGGCGATTACTAGGGGGGTCTCTCACGGACCAGACCTCACCAGAAGGGAGGGGGGGACCAGATCTCACGAAATATCACCTGAGGAGGGGGGGTCCAGATATCCGGAAAACATTTCACGTAGTATATGGGTTCCCGCAAAGGTCCCCGGTTCACATCCCTGTCTCGGCCAGAATTTTCATATTTCCCTAATTCGACCTTCACTCCTGGCAGAGGTTGCTGTGTAATGTAATGCTTCCGGGTTTCGGATTTCACGTTTGAAAATGTAGGTACACTGTACCCGGTAGGATTACCAGGCTTGGTAGCTACGACAGAGATGCACACGTGGCGAATCGAAACTCTGTGAATTGACTGCCCAACGATTCCGGGATATCCCATACGAAATTGTTCTTATTATTTTCTACTTTGGCATTTTCATTTTAAAACTGCAACAATTTCTCGATATTTTAGTTTTATCAATCACAAAATAGTCTTAAAACGTGCTCCTTAGTGTATTCCATTGGCAACAATTTTATTTCGGCTCAGAACCCAATAGAAACGAGCTGAGTTTGATCTCGAATACCACCTGAAGTTCGGGTAGTTGCCTTTTTTTATCTAACTAATCGCGATTCTTTTCTGAGTGGTGGGAGGAGAGAAAGGGAGGGAAGAAATGTTGGTTAATACATTTTATCCTTTCAGTATTTCACTATGCAATTCCATTAATGAAATTGTGTTCCATTGTTTAGTTTTTGTGTACAAGGCGTTTCAAAGCCCGCCCCGTTGTCTCAGTTGGTTGCGGCACCGTAATGGTACGCGGTGCTGACACGTGGTTGGCTGGTTCCAGTCCTGGGTGAGGAAGAGATTTTCATCACCCTGAGGGTATGAGATGTGTCGTGCACACTTCCAAACCACCACATGGTGCGTATGGAGCGAGGGCATACCACACTGTTGACGGTTATTCATCCGTTCGATGGGGACGTTAAGCATGGCGGTCCTTTCGTGTCTTTTGGAAGAGTAGGCGTGAATGGGCCGGCACCAGCTATGACCCTTTCCCCTGTTTCGTCTCTCACCAAGAACACCCTACACAGAACACGCACACTATCACAGACGCACTCACAAATACTGTTACACTGGGGAAGGCAACCGAAGACCATCTCCGCTTGTTTTCGCAAACGTTTCCTTAAGGCCCGTTCCCACGATCCCTTTAACGAAGGCGAGACGGGACGAATACTCGACCACACGCCATGGGAACAGGGCCGCCTCTGCTAGCGGAGACGAGACGCAGCTACCCACTCTGAGTCGGTAAGCATCACAGGCATGTGTAGCGGTGCGCTGTTGTCATCGGTTTGCAGCAACGGTGCGCACCCCTTCTGTTGCTGTAAAGTGCTCTGTGCCAAACGACACTAGGCAACGTGGTGCGAAGGTGGCGGCAAGGTAAGCTAGGACTAACCTGCGGCCCGCAGTCGTCCCTACAGTTCGGCTAATGAGGTCCCGTCTCGTCTCGCCTTCGTTACAAGGGATCGTGGGAATGCGCCTTTAGAGGGATAAACGTCCCGCATGGTAACCTCGTACGACAAGACACGGACAAGGCGTTCACGCAAAAGAAGTGATTTCAAAAAGAACTCTTCTCATGAAATTGTGGGATGTTAGCGAGTACCAACTAGAGACTACGTGCTTACTTAGACCTGTGTGTTCGATTGCGCCTCTGCACTGCTCGTGGTCCAGTGACCGCGGGTGAGCGGAACGCGTCTCGACAGTTATCGCGGGGGTCGGGCGCACTCTTCCTAATGGACCCGCCCTCCCCTGCCTGCCGTCAACATTTAATTTACAATTAATTTACGGCGCCGCCTCCTAATTCGCCGGATCCGCACGGCTGCTCCCCGGCTACTGTCGCCTCCACTCAGCGTCACGCAGCGCGGGGGAGGCTGCACTGCCAGCAGCGAGCACAGTACCAGGATCCGCACACTCTACGTAATGCGGGCTTCAAAGCTAGATGAGGTGGAGCTGCCAGTGTAAAAGGAGGTGATGATTACTGTGTTGCCAGTAGAGAAACAGAATGGACCGGTCACTAGAGTTTAGTGATCTGGAATGTGGACTAGTCACTGGATGTCACCTGGTACCAGATCCATCAAGAACATACCAACCCTTTTAAATCTGCTCAGGGTGACTGTTGGTGACGTGATTGTGAAGTGGAAATGCCAAAAAACAACAGCAACTAAACCAAAACCAGGCGGACCAAATTTATTGCTGGGCAGCGACTCAGTGTTTATGGGACCTGACTGGGGATCGAAAGGATTTTCTGTCTGGGTTTACTCCCCTAGCCTTTGAAGATCCCTCTTCACCACAAGGCAGTGGTTTCCTTCTCAATTTCCCCTTAGAAGATGGGTTGCCTCCTCCACTATCTACCCCATACCGATGAATAACTTCTCTGCCGTAGATGTTGTTAAGGTCTTCACCCGTGTCCCTGGGCATGTCTCTGCGTTATACCCCACATGAATGGGTCCCCAACTGGACTTCGCCATTCTACCATGTCTAGTGTTGTAAAAAAAAAGGTTATTTTTCTGACTTGAAAAAAAAAACATGAAAAACACGTTTTTTTTATGACATTTTTTTTATAACTACTAAATCTCAATGAACGGAAACTTCCCGAAGAGGCTAGGTTGCGCGAGAAGGAATCCCCGTTCCCCGTTGTCTGGGTTCATACTCGCTATTTGAACAAGTGCTGCCAACCCTATGAATTTATCTGTAGACCTACGGATCTTTTTTAAAAAATTAAGAATTTTAAATTTATCTACGGTTTTTTGCCTCTTTTTATTACTTATTGTGCTTTCCTTATATTCGTATACTTGTTAAAATCTCAGCGTGATACTAAGTTATTAAATTGTTAGTAATTATGAAAAGAAATAAAGCTCATATTTTGTATGATAACAGATTTAAATTCAAACTTAAAAGACCGTAATACAGAACTATCGGCGCAATCTCAAAATCTATTGCGTAAAATACAAGAACAACCAGTAAAACAAAATTATTTCTGAAGTTATGGATTTAGAGGAGACAGAAGAAGAAACAGAAAATTCTGACACCGAACGAACTAGTATTGGTGGTGCTGATACTAGTGAATGTGGTACTGACATAGAGGTAAAGGATCGATAAAATTATGTTACCTATATAGATACGCTTATGAATCATTAAGTAAGACATTATGATTCAGTAAGATTTAAAACACAAATGTAAAATGTAACTTCCGTAAATAAAACTATAATTTATCAAATATATTGTTTTCTGAAAAAAAAAATAGAAAAAAACAAGGATGCTAGGTTTTTTTCGTTTTTTTTCCAAAGCTGAAAATTTTTTTATTTTTTTTCTCAATTTGCAACACTAACCATGTCGTACTACTGAGATGGAGAACGCCCACCCCCGCATCGTGGATGCGCCAGGCAAGAAGACTGTCATATAACATTACAAGACCACCAAATTGAAGTTGTTGGCCAATTCAGCTACCTGGGGAGCATAATTGCTAGTAACGGTAGAAGTGAGAAATAATTAATAGAGTAACCAAAGGAGCCAACTTCTACAGTACCGTGCGGGGCTTACTATGGGACATGAAGGTTCCCAGGAGAACAAAACTTGTCTTGTACAAATCATACCTCATTCCTATTCTCACATATGCTTTGGAAACATGCACGCTAACATCAAGGGATCTTAGCAAGATCCAAGCATGTGAAGTGAAGTTTCTTAAGGCGCGTTCCCACGATCCCTTGTAACGAAGGCGAGACCGGACGGGACCTCATTAGCCGAAGTGTAGGGACGACTGCGGGCCGCAGGTTAGTCCTAGGTTACCTCGCTGCCATCTCCGCACCATGTTGCCTAGTGTCGTTTGGCACAGAGCACTTTACAGCAACAGAAGGGGTGCGCACCGCTGTTGCAAACAGATGGCAACAGCACACCGCTACACACGCCTGTGATGTTTACCGACTCAGAGTGGGTAGCTGCGTCTCGTCTCCGCTAGCAGAGGCGGCCCTGTTCCCATGGCGTGTGGTTGAGATTTCGTCCCGTCCCGTCCCATCTCGCCTTCGTTACAAGGGATCGTGGGAATGCGCCTTTAGAACGGCCCTCCAGAAAACTATACTTGACCACATAATGAATGACGAGATTAGATCAAACCTAGAGCTAAGGGAATCCATGGAAGAGAGACTTATGTCATCAAGACTTAAGTGGTTTGGGAATGTCAAGAGAATGTCTAGTACTAGACTACCGAAAATTTATTTGGAAAAAAAGTATAGTGGGCAAAAGACCAGTGGGAAGACCAAGAAGACAATGGACAGACCACCTGAAGGTGGACATAGAAAGAAGAGGCTAGATTTTGTCCAAGATTTTCAGGAGTGGTTTACATCGCGATACTCGTCGTGATTAACATGTTGCTCATCAAAGCAGCTTA
>JARYHS010008229.1:0-26357 GCA_031002005.1 Vandiemenella viatica
TTTTAATTTTTTTTTTGTATTTCGTTAGTTTTAGAGGCGTATAAATGTAATATAATTATTACTCTGCAGTTAACCATGGTTAGTAATTCTTTTTGTGTGATAAGCCTTGAAAAATGGTACAACACACAGTGATACATTACATGTTCTGCATTGGTTTCTCGACGCACTTTCTGTATCGAACATACAGCGCATTTACGCATTGGCGTGCTCTTCTTTGAATTTGCAATATGAATGAAATTTGGAAAATGTCTCCCAGTAAATCCTTGACGATATTCTTTATCAGAGCGTCTTCCATTGCTAGGTTCGTTCTGTTCTGTGGCATATGCTTCAACAACTTCTCTAAGGGGGCGTCCATAAATTACGTGAGGTGAAATGGGGGGGGGGGCGAAATATTACCAAGGGAGAGAGGGGGTCAACGGAAATCTCACGTGAAATTTTTTGGACTGTAGAGTTAAAAAAAAGTCTACAAATGACGTGAAAGTCGATGTATTTTCTCGAAAAGTGCAGCTTTGGAAGGTTGCGACCTAAAAAAAAGGGTCTCAAACGATTTCTAGGGGGGGGGCGTCTCACGGACCTGATCTTACAAGACGGGGGGGGGGGGGTGTCAGGAAATCCTGAAAAATACCTCACGAAATTTAAATTTATGGATGCAACAGACGAAACTCTGCAACTGGCATTTTTCGTCCGGTTACTACTCGGTGAAGAGCGTGAGCATTTAAAATGCAGTGTTCGAGAATGTGGAAAAAGAACTTTTTAAACCACTTCATAGTGAAAATATAGTGTGAATTGATTCTCGCGTATCTGTTGGTCTCATCAGCAATAGATATCATATATATTCCGTTAGAAATATCAGGAAAAATGACAAACTGCTGGAATGTTAACGTAATCCCACTTGTGTCCTGCAGCTTAATCGACAAGCACAAGCTGTCAAACGCGTCACTAAAGCATTCTCTTTTTCCACACATTTCGCTCGCACAATCTGTAGCTTCAAACTCTGAAAAATGGTCATTTACCACTAGCTGATGTACACAGCTTAGGAAAATTACATCGAGATCCTGTCGAAGGGTTATCACTGTCATCCATATCAAAGTGATCATATTCACTGTCGCTTCTAGTAAGAATCTCCATGATTTCTTCCGCGGTACAAACACGACGGCGTATTCGGGAGGACGATGGTTCGAATCCCCGTCCAGGCATCCAGATTTGGGTTTTCCATGGTTTCCCCAAATCACTCCAGGCGAATGCCGGATGCTTCCTTCAAAAGGCCATAGCCGAATTCCTTCCCATTCCTTGCCCCCCATTCTTTACCATCTCTAAAGACCTCGCTGTTAAGAGACGTTAAGCAGTTAAAAAAAATAATGACTGTATGCCATTTTCTCAGCGAAAACTAAAAGGAAAAGAGCAACACAAATTAGATCGCAGCTGCCAACGCTCAAGGGCCGAATGAGGAAAACAACTAACCACCCTGGGTGGAAATATGGCTTCATAGCCAGGCCGCTAAGAGGCTAGCGTGTTAACACGTCTGGAGCACAGACAGGGTGGCGAGGCGGCGCGTGTATACATGTCTGGAGCACAGACAGAGCGGCAAGGCAGCGCATGTATACATGTCTGGAGCACCTGGGCGCAGTAGTAGCCACGCGCGTTAAAACGTCTACAGCAGTCAAAGGGTTAACTGCAACAATGTGTGTGCCAAATAACTTATGCACATATTAACCCTTTTCTTATTATTATTTATCTTGAAATCTTTGACTGCAATTTCCACACACATCTACTTTGGGCCTTTATGAATTTTAACATAAAATTCTGTGTTTCTGGTTGAATATTCAGAATTTTCCTTCCTAAGTATTTCCACTTCCTGATTTCCATACTTACAAAAGAAAATTTTCTGCTCCCATTATGCATGAAATTGAATGCCAACTAGTGGCCATGATCATCTCTTCCATGCACTACTGCTGATTCTTATACCAATATCCTTTTGAGCCTTATTACCGATATAATCTATTCCAGATCAGTCTTCTCCCTCCTCATATGTTTCAATGAAATCCAATCCAACTCCAGTTACATACCTGCTACTTATTGTGTTCTGCAGTAACTCCCAGAAACAGATCTAGATACTCTCATTTCCATTTCCTGCAACTCCTGTATTATATGTTCAAATTTTGGTCATATCCTACACAACTATACTCAGTAATGGTAAGGCCAAAGTTTTGTAACACAATTCCCTCACTTCTTTGGTATATCTCCTCATCATCCTTTCTCATAAACTAACGAATTTTGAAACCTTTTTCTACCAGATGCCCAATATGTCCTGTCTAGTTCAATCTATTATAAAATTTTATGCCAAGATATTTACAATTCTAGTTTTCAACAAACTATTACATCCTGACCCTATAATAATAATAAAAGAAACTCAGGTTTCGTTCTGTGTACCTAGTCTTTTTAGCATTTATCTTCATTCTGTGTTAACTTTCCATTTAGGTAAACTGTGTGGGTCACCCTGTAATATTGTTGATCTCATCCTATTATTTCATATGTAAACAATGTAACATTTCTGCAAACCATGAACCCAATCATTCTTAGAATTACCATAAAAACATGGTTTGTGTATAGTACCCTATGGCATTCCCATGTTTGGATTTATACAGCATGATGCTCAATCATAACATCATTCATATTATCTTTTGAAGTGATACTAGAGGAAAAACTGAAAATATAATAGTGACATGTAAGAAATAAGGCAAATCTAATAATGTCACAGTATGAGAACAAAAAGGAAGAAATTTTAAAAGTAGTTTGTTCTAAACAAAAAATTAAATGAAGATAAAGTTAGTGAAATTAATAATCTGTTGTATAGACTAAAACATTTAGGAATTATGAAAAGTCATGATACTAGGAACAAGTACAGTGTGGTGGCCAAATTATTATACTCAATAGGTCATAAAGCAAAAAAAGTCATGAAGTTTTTTAAAAGACGAAAAAATAACCCTCTTGGATTGGCCTGTGAAATTCGCCAGACCTTAACCCTATTGAGAATGTCTGGGCGGCGCTCAAAAAAAGAAATTTGCAAGGATAAAAATTATTACTATAAAAAAGAATTAATAGAAAATATTATTACAGCATGGCACAGAACACCTGAATTACAAGAAATTTCCAAAAAGTGCATTGCCAGCATGCCGCAGCATCTACAAAACGTGATTGCTCAAAAGGGAGGATTCACTAAATATTGATTAATATTTTTTCTATTAATATAACATAATTCCTATGCTAAATTATGTTTTATTTATTTTTCCTTAATTCATTAAACCTATAAAGATAAACAATAAAAACGATATCATAGGTCTATTAGTAGATTAACTGTATAATAACACACGAAACAATGTTTTTTTTTTTCAAACGAGTATAAAATTTGGCCACCTACTGTAAATGACTTTTAGGCAATATAAATAACAAAGTATAGGGAAAAGGCTGCAATGAGTGAAAAACATACATGATGAACAAAAACTTATACATTATTTTGGTTTATACCTTATTCATGTTTTAGGAAAGGAGCCCTGTGGTCCTGGAAGTTTACCATAAACATAACAAACAGTGCTTTGATTGATTCCTGTTGTTTATTTGTTGTGCCCTGCTTATCTCATGTTATCACAACTGACTGTCTGCATATTGCTTCTACATTTTCTTGACAGAAGTCCAGCCAGATTCTCTCTTTAACACACAACTCACAATTTTGCCTCTGCTGTCTTCATCAGATGACATAGTGGATGCTGCTGTATACTACAATGCCTAATATGAAGGCATTAAGATGTTCATTTCTACATGGACCAGTGGTAGACTTTGGACACAATGAAAACTGTTATCAAGCATTTTTCCCTTAAAAGAATTCGATGGTCACCTGAATTCAATAAACATTTGGAAGATGAGAAGGATGGGGTCTTTATCTTACATTCTTGGATATATTAAATAAACCAAAATCAGGTGGTAGTCTGTTTCATAGAATGTATAGGAAACCAAGCCACACTGATTCTTAATTAGGAGCTACAAGCGAACACCATCCGGCTCAAAGTATCATATTGTTAAAATTGGTTTCATGGGGTTAGAACTCTTTCTGACATTGATACCCTATAGGATGAACTATTAGCATCTTAAAATAAGATAGGATAGGGAAAATAAACAGTTACCTGTCACTAACCACAGATGAAGGCAGGAGGGCGAGACACGTAAAAACACAAAAAACGAATTGCACAATATTTCGACTTTAGTCTTAGTCATGTAGAGCGAGACATATGGCAGCGGAAAGATGTGGTCACATCCCAACCCGCCACACAAATGATGTACAGGCGGAAAACGCGTGGTAGTGGTAGAATTGCCGGGAAGGGGGGGGTGGGGGATAGGCTTGACCAACGATAAAAGTAAAACAAATCAATATAATCTTTGTGTAGCTTAATTTAAAAAGTTGTAATTGAAAATAAAGGGAGATAGAAGAATTTAAATATATATATATATAAAAAATAAAAATAAATAAATAACAGACTGTAAAATGAAATGAGAGATGGCAAGTGACAGGTTTAACGTAGGTTTAGGCCAGGGGTGTGTCTGGTGTCAAGAATATGTTGATAGGCTAGTTCCCTTCTGCGGAGTTCTGAAGGGGTGGTGGTATTCGGAAAAACTCTAATAGCTCTGACTGAAACAGGTGTTGCGGTTGTTTGAATTATGGAAGTTGGCATGAATTGCCACGGGATGGTCTGGGTTGGAAGTATAAACAGTTTGCCTGTGGCCATTCATTCTGTAGGAAAGTTGTTGAGTGGTGAGACCAATGTAAGAGGCAGTGCAATGGATGCAGGTGAGTTGGTAAATAAGGTGAGTGGTAGCACATGTGGCACGTCCAATTACAGGGAAAGATTCGCCTGTGACAGGATTAGAGTAAGTAGTGGTGGCAGGGTGCATGCTGCAAGTTTTACAGCGGGGTCTGTAATATGGGAAAGATCCCTGTGGAGGTCTAGGGGAGTCGGCAGGTAAATACTTGTGGACCAAGATGTTGTACAGATTGGGCAGTCTGCTGAAGCAAGTGCGGGAAGCAGTGGGTAGAATTTTGGGAAGGAGGAGACGCATTTCAGGGAAGGAACGTAAGAAATCATGCCCACGGCGGATATCTGGTTGACAGATTCCAGGCCAGGAAAGAACTAAAGCTTACCGTGGACCAACACTGGTGACAAGTGTATCTGCCAATGTTAGATTGTATCCTTTTACAGCTGTTTAGATAAATTTAGAATGTGAATTTACTATTTAAACTTGATTTGGTGCCTTTGTTAACTGTTTAGTTTGATTTATTGCTTTAATTATCTGTTTAAATGGCTCTAAAGCTGTGATATTGTGTGGTTCACCTATGCCTGTGATACTGTTAGCAAACTTCATTAAGCAAATTTTTTACGAAATTCTAAGGTAGCTTACAGATTATCTGATTCCTAGTGCTTGTGGCAAAATGTACAGTAGTCAAACATTCAGAACCATAGATGAACCATGGAAGTATGCTAGAGAATAATTTTCAATAAAACTGATTGTTTGGCCACACTTCATATTTCTGGGATTTTGTTAAGAAAATCATTGGAGATAAGACAAAGGTGCCAGGGATTGGGAAAATTCATCAAGTAAAGTGTTGAATAATTTACTAAAACACCGAAGGAATTCAAAATTAAAATTTTTAAATAACAAAAGTAGATTGGGGATGAATTTAACACTCAAATTATATAAGATAATAAAAAAATGAAAGGGGTAATTATATGACTAAAGGAACTGCCACTAGAGTGTGTGCTCTATGGCAGTTAAATTAATAATAATAATAACAACAGCTTAAACAGAGGCAGCAGTCTCTTATCAGAGTGAATAATATAGGCTCTTGTAAAACATGCTGCTGTTCGGGGTTGTAGCTTACAGCAGCTTGTCTTAACTATGATCGTGTCTGGTACCCTTAAGTGATTCTATTTACGGTCACCAATTCCTCGTAATTACCCCAAGGGATAAAGGTATGTTCTTGAAATACAACTTCAGACTTCCTAATTAATTCTTTCAAATTATATATTTTGCAAAAGTTCTTACATTAACTCGGTACCAGCATAGGCCTAATAGAAAATCATCAGTCTTCTATCCGAAATAAATGATTACAGGTTATACCATCCTCATAACCCCTTGATGAAAATTAAAAGTTCATCTCGAAGGAAGATTGAGCCTGCACCATTATAACGTCACTACTAAAATTTCCTACATCTCTGCGACCAATCAACACGCCATTCTTGGTTCGATTTCTGCCAAATTACTGCCGTCCGCCTAGGCTAGCAGTGGCTCCTTATATTCATATTGGGCCAGCTGACTCAGCAGACGCTTGATTTGACAAAGGTAAACTTATTTTTTATTCCAATCATTCTGAAATTTTGATATGTTACGAAGCATATTTTAAATGTCAGTTTTAGTTATGAGAAGTTTTCTCCTAGGATTTATGGATTTCAAGTTAAAGTTGTAAACACTTTAGTTTGTCATCATTCCTACAATTCATTAGTCTGTGAAATGATTCTGTTATCAAAATATTCTATAAAAGTTTCCTCAACTTTTGACATATAACATATAACAGATCCAAAATGTATTTGATGGTGAAAATCGACTTTTGACCATAAGCGCAAAGTCAGCTAAAAAAGTTGTATGTTCATTATCTCCAAATATATAAGTGCTGCCGATCTTTAATATATCTCAAACTTTACTAAATTAATTCTCTATCTGATGGTAATTTTATTTCCTCATTATCTATTTTCCTTAATGCCAATCCTTTGTTTCCAAAATGATGCTTTGTAGCAGCAATTACGTTTGTAAGCACCTTAGAATTTTGTTAAATTCTAGCTCCTTAGCTTAGGTATAAGGGAGGAAGTAAATTCATAGTAAACACAAAGATCGATCATAAAGTCACCGAAGCTGGACTTAGAAATTTTGAGAAGAACAGTTATTAACTTTAATTAATTTCCCTGTAATCTTCCCCATAGTTACAATCCACCATAAAAATCATTTTAAAGTGTATTTATCATATCGGGAAACATTTGGTTTAAGAGATATTCCTGTTTGTTAATGTTTTGAAACACGCGATCAGATAAGTAGAAATTCTAAGATTTGCAATATCTTTAAATCGAGTAAAGCGACAACTGATCTTTTATCACCAGCTATAGTCAGCACTGTCCCCGATATTTTGGTGATAAAATTAAGCAATTTGGTAAAGATTAATTAGTGATTTTAATTAAGAGAAAAATTAAGCTTTTTTATTAAAAGAGATATTAATTTAAAATTACATTAGTAGATAGCCCTAATTGAGACGATTTCATACATTATTGGTTTCCATAAATTTTTAACATTTGTCTAGTAATCAAGTTTTTTAAAAATAGATTGTCGCGGATTGTTGTTGATGCGCGTAAAATTCCAGAGCACTTAGGGATTTTCCCCGAGTTAGAATGTGTCACTACGCAGAGTTTTGAACAGCTAAAAAAATTAATTAATCACTCTAAATTTCTCACGAGACTGCCATTGGTCTTCTAGTAGATAAGTCCAAATACTGTCAAAGTTTGAACATTTTTAATAATCTGGATCGCCAAATAAATTACAAATACTTTTGATCTCGCGGAAGCGAAAAGATGTGATACTGTTGCTTACGTCACTGATTCTAGTGGTTCCTATAAAAAGACCCCGCCGCTATTATGGTTTGTCTGTTCCGGTCTGTCTTCTGTTCTGATTTGTCTACTTGGAGTGCTATGTTTGAATAGTCTGCGCGAGTTTAGTGTAGGGAATGGTTAAATGTTCGCGCCACCGAGTCAGCCATCTTGGAACATTAGTATGATGGCATGCGAGGTTAACTTTTAACATGAACTTTTAAATTTTCATAAGGGGTACAGTCGGTTAAATTTCTCTCCACAACTTGCAACCTTTTGGAAAAGTGTGTTCGATTTGCCTACTCAACTGTGTAATGCTACTTTTGAACTTGTGATTTTTTAAAATAAACTTCAGGTTTTTCGAGTAAAGTGGACTTGTGATTTCATAGTAGACAGTAAACCTTTTCTAGATTTGTGGTTTAGTAACAGATCTAGTGGCGACCTCCAGCATTTACATTGAGTCTGTCAGGCTACATGGTCAAATCAAAAGTATTTCATAAATTTTCTGCAGAAGTTGGAATCAACATAAACTGTTAGTTGAGGCACTAAGGCTATACTACAGCCCCAGTATCGGCCTTTGACCTTACACGTTCAAACCTTAATTTCAGTATTACGGCTTATATATTGTCGGAATCTTTACGAAAATCACTCCATGTGTTCTGTGAAAGCTTCTCTTTAATCTAAATGTCATTTCTATGCCCTCAGATCTGTATGTCCGCAGAAATGTTGAATTGCAGAGTCAGCGAAATCTCTTATTTTGTCTAAAAAACCTACTTTCCTTTTACTTATTGACTCTATCTTTTAATATGTTGCGTATTATCTTATGCTGAACATTTTGAGCTCTAAATCTTAGCTGTACCTTGAAAATTAGGTGAAAAAAGTTACTTGTGCAATAATTTCCATGAGCTTGCAAGATCACCAATTTCACGATATCTCCATAATATAATTTTCTAAAATGCAAGTGTTGGATTTAATTTGAATTGTCATCTCATTTTACACCTCTGAAAATGAATGTGGCCAAAATGATTCTAAAATGTTCAAATTTCTTTATAGTATTTTTGAAAACTTACAAAATAACTCAAACTCTCCTTACTAACATGTTTTCTGACTCTCAAACTACTGGAAAATGCTTATAAAACGATCTGCTATTGGTTTTAATTTTGTTAAGGACCCTTTGAACTGTTTTTTTTGGAAGTATACTGACATAAGTAAGGTTATGTGATACCCTTTATTCATGTTTGCAGCAAAAGGCAGACATATACATTATTAATGTGGTAACGTAATTGACATGGTGCAGTGTCTGTAGCAGGTCGTCATGTACGAGACCTTGCCTAGGGAACCGCCCTATAGATGAAAAGCTCTTGTAATGTGCTTTATATGCATTTATTGTGAACCTAACATTCATAATAACTGCACATTGTGAGGCCTTCACAGCTGATGTCACAGTATAGATTGGAATTTACTATTTCACCTAACAAATACACCAGAGGCAACTGCCGAAATGTTGTTTATTAGAGAGACAGTTGGATTGGACACCTTTTCAGACTATATGATTGCTAACCTTGGTAATTGCAGAAATTCTGATTCTAACAATTCATCATAAAAACCAGAAAATTTTGATACAGCTATATGTAATTCCTCCATGTTTATTGAAAGTAAATTATTTTTCTGTGCAGTCTCAAAGAATGAAACTACATTAATGTTGATCTAGTCTGGAATTGAGTGTTGAATTGGTCAAACATTTCAACATACAGTTTTTATTTTCAGCTCTGTTTGAGAGTTTTGTATCTGTGGCTACTTCATCGACTATTTGTCTTTTTTTTTTTAATTTTTATTATTATTTTTTTTTTTTAATGACAAACTGCTCTTGGAATATTTCTGTTTCTCTGTGATTTTTCAGTACCAAGTTCTATTGCCTCTTCTATAACATAACATCTTTCCTTAAATACAAGATAAAGTGCATCTATTTTTATGATTCATTGTACAAGGCTAAGATTTTTACTTTCCAATCCAACTTGATTTTATTGTACTTTCCTGTTACATCATTCTAAATAAAAAGTTAACAAAGACAAATAAAATAACATACTGCAGTAATAAGTTTGTAAAATGCAACTCTGGTGTCTACACTATTTTGTTAATAACATAATTCTTCAATTGCAGCCAAAACATCACAATTTTTTTTTTTTTTTTTTTTTTTTTTTTTTTTTTTTTTTTTTTTTTTTTTTTTTTTTTTTTTTTTTTTTTGCTAGTACCTTTACTGCAGATGATGAGTAAGCACTTCACAGTGGTTGTTGGACACACAGAAAAATGTAAAATTAGTTTTTATATTTCTGAAAATATTGCCCAAGATGCATTTTGTGCAAATAAATGTTGGCCACCTGAATGAATTTTATGATGAGTACTTCCAATGAAAAGGGCATTTTTAGCCTTAATAATGGCTTGTGTTCCTCTGTGTACCCTGCTGATGGAAGATGCACTGTCATAACATTGAGAATGACACATTGAATAATATAAACCACCACACAAGATTCTTAAGATTTTCATTACCTGGATTAACGGGCCTGTAAGAGAGGGGAAAAAAAATAAAAAATTACAAGGTATACTTTTTTGACTCTCTCTTTAAGTAATCAGTATTTGCAAAATGAATATCTTCAGACATATTTGATCAATTGTGAAATGTTGGGAGTGCTATCAAACATAATAATTAAATATTGTGCCTATTTAATTTCATCAACATGCTTAAATTATATGTGGTTTGATAGGATACTAATGAATTTATTATGGATGTATGTGGCAGATATGATAGTTCTGATTATTAATTATGTTCAAAGTACAAGATGTACTCTTTGAGCACATCATATTTTGAAATCAGTTGGACCAGTTCTAAAAGGTTGCCTTTGTTGGTACAGCCATGTCATTCATAGTGTCCATGAAATGTTAGCTCTTTAGCCAAAAGCAAAATTATGTTCAAAAACCTATATATAACATCCTTAAACTTATCTTATAAGTATTCAATAATAACAAGGCTATGTCATCAATTGTTATATGGCATTTTAGTCTTATTTCTTAAATTTTCCACTTTTAAAGAGTTTCAAGACATTAATTTATTGTTTCATCATCTTTCTATTTAATATGTAGTTTCCATCTCTTATGCAATTCAGTCACAAATGCAGATAATTATGTTATTGACAGCAAAAAAAACAAAAACAATACAAATTGTTAATGAGGTGGAGGATATCATCTCCATTAGGCTCCTCCTTATAGAACCAATCTGTTGTAAGATGTTGACAATAACCTTTTGTTTTTCATCCTTGCCTGTATACAGTGTTAAATGGGTCTTCTCTGTTCTTGAAATAATTGATTTCTTTCTTAATGATATCTATGTGAAGAGTATCAAGACATCAATGAGGTGTAAAGCCATAAGAAACAAAAATTATCAAGAACAGATATATTCCAATGTGACACATGTTTTGTGTCCTGTTGATCAAGTTGTCAGGGACAAGCGGAGTACTGGGGTTAGGTACCCGGCTAATGCACCTGAACCAGATGTCGACACAAATATTCTATGTCCATAAGAAAGTTCTGAAACCGTGTTGAAATTATTTGTTGCTAACAGCTAAAATTGACCACAGTCGCCACTTACAGTCTTAACCTGCTGTAAGGAAGGTATTATGATAGTAATGAAAGTCACATGTCGTAATCACTGAATTATATTTTCCCAAAAGTTTCACTTAAATATTACATGTCACTGTTAGCTAGGCAATCGGAATTTTATTCTTCTCCAAAGATCACAAGTTGAGAATCCAGAGCTAAACCGCTTTAAAAACCCCAAAACTGAATTTAACTGACAGGTTACATGGTTAAGAACTGTTCACCAGAAAATTACAACATGGCTGCTGTATAGCGTTCCTTCGCCATGGTTGGTTCGTTTCCGCCTGTTCCGCCAGCCCGCGCTGACCCCGCACAAGACGTGCGTTCGCCACCGAGTTACAAATGAGACTGAAGACAACCGACCGCTCCCCCACCTCCTATCTGACTTAAATATGCCTAGGTCACGTGGTACAGTTTATCTTCAACAAATTACCAAATATGGATGTGTTACATGGACTACCACCTAAGTCAGTGTTCTGTTATCTTCTTATTTACCATCGGCTTGGTTAATTCACCTGAAATTACGTTTAAAATATTATTCCTGATTTTAGACTGTCTCTAAATATGAACTTTATTTAAATCTTTTGAGTTAAGGTAAACTGAGTAATTCTAACAATCAAGTGTAACTATAATTTATGTTTTTATTTATAACTCTGAAAGTTTATGGAATATCAAGCCGGAAAAATTATCACTGTGTAGCCCGCATTGAACGGCGTATTTTAGTGTTTATTACATCCTTGTAGCTGTTATATCTGAGACACAATAAATTATTTCGTTATTTCCATGTGTGTTTGTTACAGAGTGATTTTAAGAAAATCATAACATCGGTTCTATGGCTTTAAATGATGTGAAATTAATATGTAGGAAGCTAAAAGGATGGATTATTAAAACAAGCTAATATTTAACCCGGAATCTAAGTAGGCTTTTAAATAATAAAATGCTCAAGTTAGGTGTACAATTTTACGTGTTCTTTTAATGTTTAAAAATACTCAGAACGTTGGAAATTATCTGATTTAGATGAATTTGATTCTCTCTATGGCTATTTTAATTTATTAGCTACTTTATATCGCGTGGCAATGTTTACAATCCGTGTGGAAGCATTTTATGTGTGCAGTGTCTGTAGAAAGTTGCTTCAAAAATTGGATTACCATACAACAGGTTAGTAAAATGTCTTAAAATGTGTCTAGAAAATTAACTAAGTGTGTTAGCTGGTATTTACATGTTCTTAGCGCTTCTGAAATGGCTTAAAAGTGTAGGAATTAATTCCGAAAAGTCGAACAAATTAGTTGGTTTACCGGCTTCATGTCCTGCACTAATATCTCGTATTTTATGGTTTAAAACTACTTGAAATCTATTAAAACTGAAAGATTATTTTATTTACTGCCCGTTTTTCTACTTTTTAAAACCTGAAATTACTTAAAAGACCTCAAATTATTTATGTGTACTGTTTAAGAAAATGAGTATTAGAAATCCTACATAATTACTTGTTTTGATTATTAACCTCTTGAAAACTATCAGAAAACTGTTAATTAATCTACTACACTGTCTCAGGGATTATTCTGTTGACTTTTAGAGCTTTAAAATGGCAGATTCCATTACTATGTGATATCTTCATTCTGCTTCAGACTATTATTCAAAACATCCTGTCTATTTCCTTAAAATACTTGCTAAACTGTATTTAAATGTGAAGTTGTGTTTATAATGGTTCTAGGCCTGTGTATTATTAGACTTTTATACTCTTTACTGGACGAAAATCACTTCAGAAATACCAAAGTCTGTTATATGCCAAAATTAAAGGTTAGATTGGCCTGATATTGAAATTATTTATTTATCTCTGAAATAAAGTTTATTAAACACGATAAAAGGTTTATTTATGCATTCTACTTGCCATTATTTATCATTTACTTCGTCTAAATTGGTTCATAGCAACTCGTTAAGTAATGTCAGTATCTGCTATTACCAGTTTACTTTTACCTGGGAATACCTATTTTATACTGGAATATCACTGATTTAATGCAACTTATGTGTTATTTACATTAGTTATGGATTATTTATTCACTTTAGTGTATGGAAAGTGTTGTCAACTCGATTTAAGGTGTGGTACCGGATACTTAAGTTAACCCAAAACTCGGCCTGATTCTAACCAAATATTGTAAATATAACGAGGGATACCTTACAAAGTGACTTGGTTTTATCATCGTTGACAGTGTTAGCTTTATCTCAATATGTTCTGATTCATCTTCTTCAGGAATTATTGTAATTTATGTAACTTCAGCATCTTTTTTGCTTAGTGGAGATTAGCAAATTTGATCTAAATTGTTCCTTGCATCAGGGTGGTAATATATTCTCACCTGCATCAATTTTAGCTTTTTCTGTTTTTCTCTACTGAAATACAATATACTCTTCGATATATGAAATCCTCTAGGCATATTCAACATTATATTTATTTGCAAGTATGTTCTACCAAAAATTTGTTTTTAGTGAGCAATAAACTAATTTTAATGAAAAAAGAATATATTATTTTTATTAATCATTTGACACAGGGTAACCATGCCTATTGTAAACACATCAAGAATTTATTTGTCCATTGTAAAAGCCTCTGACCATATTGTATAATAATTATGCATTCTATAATCATTTTATATTTAATCATATAGATGTATAACAGTTGCTGGTTAATGTTAACAAATTAAATAAAAAAATAAAATAATAACCTCTGCACTTGCTTCTATAGTTGACATTGAATTAGGCTGCCAAAGTTGACACATTTTATATCTATAGTCGATCTGTAAACCTAAAATAACACCTGGTGCAGAAAATAACTAGAGCTGACCAAAGGCCCAGTGGAAGCACAAGTTGTGGGCCTCTGGAGAATGCTGTATTGTCAGAAAAGCAACTTTGAATTAAGTTCCTTAAATAGAAGAATAAATAAAATATAAACTTAACCAAAAACTTAATTTGAAAAATTATAAACAACTGTATTGATTGTATAATAATATTTATGTATAATAATATCCCTTTACAAAATCTGCCATCTTTCCATGAAGTACTTAGCAACTGATGTATTTCACTATCAGTCTATGACCGTTTGTAATAACAGGATACTAAATATGATATCGGGCCTGCCATAAGTGGTCGTGTACTGCATGCAGGTGGCACATCCAGCCGTTGGAGGCGGTGGTGATACTTGGGTTGGTGGAAACATAGGGAGGCAAAATAATGTTCGAAGGGGCGGCAATCTTATGACCCGGTTTGCAGAAAATTCCTTCCAAGGTACACCACTGGCGTAGTTAGACAGGGGGTGGCATAATTGGTATTGCACAAGGGCGTTCAAATAGCTAGTGGCAGGCCTGACGTCGTGTGTATGGATGACTGGCATCACTTGTCAATTTTAGGTTTCTAATACCACACCGTAGCACGTAAAATAATATGTTTTAAAAGGCACAAATATTCATTTAGTTTATTATTAAAACTCAATTTTTTTAGTGATGAGCCTAAATTTGAGACCCCTGTTGATTTAAGGAACACACAAGATGTTGGTATGTGTTTTCCTTACAGAGACTAACCACAATAGAAATATTCTTCTTGTCTAAACTACAGAAATGTATCCTGATTTATCTCATTTGCATATTATTGTTCAGCAGAAAGCAAAACAAAACTCTGATTAACAGAGAGTTAAATTACTTACTAACATTACAATTTCAGTAAGAAGATATGTTCTTTCATCTATGGTAAACCCTACTGACTTACGTAACCATTACCAAACATGAGGACCCTTTCAGATTGGCAACTAAAGCTGACTGTTGCTGGTTTTTTTCATGGTTTTCTGTGTCATTGTGTTTCCTTAAATTCATCTGGATATGATTTCATGTCAACTAAAGTGCAATATCTATGATAGGTACACTTACCTTATGAGTGATAACTCAAAATGTATTTATTATTTTCAATTTATAGTTTTTTATTACTTCAAGAATCTGTCAGATGACAAATGCTAAATTATGAAACATAGAAAATACTTCAAGGTATTCAAGAATCAAGTTTGATACTAACTGTATTCCAAATAAACACAAAAATTCTGAGATTTATTCATGACGAGTCTACAGAAATGGCAGCCTAGACTATGCTGTTCTTAGTTACACTTTGCTTTTTTCTTTTTCATTTAGTTTTAGGAGAAACTACAACATTTTTCTTTAAATGAATATAAGGATTTACAATTTAACTATAAACTTATTTGATTTTAGTAATTTTAGATATTTTTCCTTTATTTTCAAAACTTTCTCACTTCACTCACTAATCATCAAAGAAAACTTACATTATAGCCACTGCTACTTCTAACAAACCAAAAAACAATGACAGATGGCAAGTATGAATCTTTGATGTTATTCTTGGAGCCATAGAACTATGCCGTTTTTTATGTGCACAGTGTTGCCATTAATAAATATCATTACTTATTTAAAAAAATACGAGGGTCTTCCACAAAGTAGTTCTGTTTCTATTTCTATCCACAGCAGCGCTACGATGCAGTTCTGAGCATGCATGGCAATTACTCTGACTCAAGGAAAGACATGTACGCCATTTTCAGATCACTGCTTCTGATGTGTGCTTTGTAGTGCTTCTG
The DNA here is from genome assembly GCA_031002005.1 of Vandiemenella viatica. Lineage (NCBI taxonomy): Eukaryota > Metazoa > Arthropoda > Insecta > Orthoptera > Morabidae > Vandiemenella > Vandiemenella viatica. The sequence goes on from JARYHS010008229.1 coordinate 15,949, forward strand.
TATAATGTCAGCCGTAATTGAAAATTCCACTGCATGTGAAATCTGAGATTCGTTTTCTAAATGCAAATAAAGTTAAACCAAAGGAAATTCATTGGCTAATCTGCAAGATTTATGGACAAAATGCTATGAGTGATTAAATGGATAGAAGATGGGTCAGACTGTTCAATGAAGGACGTGATCAAGTGCACGATGAAGAACGAGGTGGATGCCCATCTGTGGTTACTGATGAACTGGTTCACACAATTGAAGAGAAGATTAATCACAACCTTAACTTTACCCTTAGTGCCCTTGCTATGGAAGTTCCACAAATCTCACGATCACTAAATCATGAAATTGTTACTGAAAATCTGAAATTTCGAAACTTTGTTCACGTTGGGTACCAAAAATTCTTACTGAGCAACACACTAAAATGCTCGGTTATCTTCATCAGGTCTATTCTTGATATTTCTTCTCAAAATCACAAAAACAGACTGGCTTCGCTGCCTCCGAAATTCGAATGTCGTTTACAGAGGGTTGCCACGACGCCCAATCAGCGCGCTGGAACTGAGGGTATCAGTGTTGCGGACTGCGTATGGAGCCAAATGGTCACCCATCCAAGTGCTGGCCACGCTCACCGTTGCTTAACCGGTCTACCGCAAGCCGAGGGTATCAGCGTTGCGGACTGCGTATTGAGCCATACGCAGTCACCCATCCAAGCGCCCCCACGTTCAACGTTGCTTAACCTGTAGACGTAAGTGCTGGCAAACTATGTCCATGGCGTCAGTTTGCTTCTATTTGGCCTTGTTGTGAAGATTTTGTTTTATAAGACATAGATCTTTAATAATTGGTCTCCAGGCTTCACTTAAATACAGTCCACTGTCCCTATTGATGTTATTATCGTTAAGTTTAATTTCTAATGCTTCCCGAATTACCGAGTCCCAGAACGAAGAGACTCTGGCCAGCACCACCGTTTCATCAAACACTATTTTATGTTGTTCATCGAACGCATGTTCGGCTATAGCGGACTTTCTACTTGCACCAGTCTCAAGTGTCGTTTGTGCTCGGTGATTACGCTCGGCGATGGTTCTGATCGTCTGTCCAATATAACTTTGCCGCATTCGCAAGGTATTGAATAAATTCCAGGAATTCTTAAGCCCAAATCATCCTTAACCGAGCGAAGCACATCATCGTATCTTGGCGGGCGGCCGAAAAATGCTCTTTATACCAGAACGCGCCAAGAGCCTTCCAATCTTTCCGGACGTGTTGCCGGCATATGGCAGAAAGGCAAGAGATTTTGGTGGTTCAATCTGTTCATTCGGTGGTCTTGGTGGCTTCTGGATAAAAGCACGCTCTATCTGTCGCCGAGAGTACCCGTTCTGATCAAAGACAGTCCTTAGATGTTTCAACTCCAGCGGTAAGCTCTCACGATCGGAAATGGCTCTCGCTCTGCGCACTAATGTGGTCAATACGGAGTGGCGTTGTGCTGGGTGGTGGTAACTGGTTGCACTCAAGTAACGTTCAGTGTGGGTGGGTTTACGGTACACACTATGTGCTAAAGATCCATCAAGTTTGCGTTTGATTAAAATGTCCAAGAACGGGATGCACCCGTCCTTCTCAACTTCCATCGTAACCGTATGTTGGGATGGATCCATTAAGATGGTCTAGAAATTCATCCAGCGCTTCCATACCATGTGGCCACACGGCAAAGGTGTCATCAACATAGCGATAAAAACAAGAGGGTTTTAGGGTAGCACTCTCAAGAGCCCTCTCTTCAAAATCTTCCATGTATAGGTCAGGCCACCATCGGTGAAAGAGGAGATCCCATGGCCACTCCATCAGATTGTTCATAATACTTCCCTCCATACATAAAGTAGGTGGAAGTAAGTAATGGTCAAATAGGTCTGCTGTACTTGGCTCAAATTGACGGCGAATCAAGTCCAAAGTGTCCTTACCGGCACACGAGTAAAAAGAGACACCACGTCAAAACTAACAAGGATGTCCGAGTCTGAAACAGTGAGAGACTGTATGGTTTTTACGAATTCAGCAGAGTTTTTGACATGATGGCAGCTACGCCCCACAATGGGACTAAGAGACGCGTCAGGTATTTAGCAAGTTGGTAAGTCGGTGACCCAATAGTACTGACGATCGGACGTAAAGGAACATCCTGTTTATGTATCTTCGGTAAGCCATAAAGTCTAGGTGGTCTCGCGGCACGTGGCCTAATTCTCTCAATCACTTGCTCGGGAGATTGGCCTTTTTGACAAGGGTCATAGTCTTTTTCACAACTTTTACGGTCGGTCAGCGTCCAACGGAACATATGACACGTCATTAAGGAGACTCATCACTTTGTGTTATATTGCTGTATAGAAAGAACAACAGTAGAGTTACCTTTGTCTGCTGGTAGAATGACTAAGTCGTCCCTGCGACGTAAGGCAATTAGTGCTTCACGCTCTGCGACCGTGATATTATTTCTTGGCGGCTTGGCTCTCTTCAAAACTCTACATGTCTCCCTCCGTATTTCTTCAGCTTCTTCGTTTGGTAAGCAGCGAACAGCCTGTTCCACCGAACAGATTATCTCCTTGGTTGGTATGTGCCTAGGGGCAGGAGCGAAATTCAGGCCTCTGGCCAGCACAGAAGTAGTGGCATCATCAAGACAAAAACCAGATAGGTTGACCACACAACGATCCGACACCACTGGTTTGCCTCTTTGTTCTGTTCCCGCCAATCGGTTAAATTTGGCGATATGTCTTGCTGTAGTTTTCGCAAGTTCCAGATTCATTTGAGCAGACGTAGCTGCGTCCACCCAGTCCCAGAACAAGGCGAGAGTCTTGTCGACAGGTAAAGATGACAAGAAAACAAGGACCGAGCGTTGCGGCCCACTCAAAGCGCGTATAACGGATGCGTTCCCGAAGAAGTGAGAGGCTGGCACGACGTAATATTTTCTTCGCGTTAATGCTGTCGATATGATGTTTCACAGTAGCGAAGAGAGGCACGATGTTACGGCTTCGGCACCTCAGAAGGAATGTCAAGGAGCTAAGCAGTCTAGCTTTCTTCTTGCGCAGTTTCTCAAACTGCCTAATATGTTGAAACATATCCTCCCCGTAAAGGTATCTGATATGTAAATGGAGACTTTCCCGGCGTATTGATTCAATGAAAGTTTCTCGGGAGTCCAGCCGGATGGTGTCATAAAACGACGACGTTTCGACAACCTGCTCGGTTATCTTCATCAGGTCTATTCTTGATATTTCTTCTCAAAATCACAAAAACAGACTGGCTTCGCTGCCTCCGAAATTCGAATGTCGTTTACAGAGGGTTGCCACGACGCCCAATCAGCGCGCTGGAACTGAGGGTATCAGTGTTGCGGACTGCGTATGGAGCCAAATGGTCACCCATCCAAGTGCTGGCCACGCTCACCGTTGCTTAACCGGTCTACCGCAAGCCGAGGGTATCAGCGTTGCGGACTGCGTATTGAGCCATACGCAGTCACCCATCCAAGCGCCCGCCACGTTCAACGTTGCTTAACCTGTAGACGTAAGTGCTGGCAAACTATGTCCATGGCGTCAGTTTGCTTCTATTTGGCCTTGTTGTGAAGATTTCTGTTTTATAAGACATAGATCTTTAATAATTGGTCTCCAGGCTTCACTTAAATACAGTCCACTGTCCCTATTGATATTATTATCGTTAAGTTTAATTTCTAATGCTTCCCGAATTACCGAGTCCCAGAACGAAGAGACTCTGGCCAGCACCACCGTTTCATCAAACACTATTTTATGTTGTTCATCGAACGCATGTTCGGCTATAGCGGACTTTTCTACTTGCACCAGTCTCAAGTGTCGTTTGTGCTCGGTGATACGCTCGGCGATGGTTTCTGATCGTCTGTCCAATATAAACTTTGCCGCATTCGCAAGGTATTGAATAAATTCCAGGAATTCTTAAGCCCAAATCATCCTTAACCGAGCGAAGCACATCACGTATCTTGGCGGGCGGCCGAAAAATGCTCTTTATACCAGAACGCGCCAAGAGCCTTCCAATCTTTCCGGACGTGTTGCCGGCATATGGCAGAAAGGCAAGAGATTTTGGTGGTTCAATCTGTTCATTCGGTGGTCTTGGTGGCTTCTGGATAAAAGCACGCTCTATCTGTCGCCGAGAGTACCCGTTCTGATCAAAGACAGTCCTTAGATGTTTCAACTCCAGCGGTAAGCTCTCACGATCGGAAATGGCTCTCGCTCTGCGCACTAATGTGGTCAATACGGAGTGGCGTTGTGCTGGGTGGTGGTAACTGGTTGCACTCAAGTAACGTTCAGTGTGGGTGGGTTTACGGTACACACTATGTGCTAAAGATCCATCAAGTTTGCGTTTGATTAAAATGTCCAAGAACGGGATGCACCCGTCCTTCTCAACTTCCATCGTAAACCGTATGTTGGGATGGATCCCATTAAGATGGTCTAGAAATTCATCCAGCGCTTCCATACCATGTGGCCACACAGCAAAGGTGTCATCAACATAGCGATAAAAACAAGAGGGTTTTAGGGTAGCACTCTCAAGAGCCCTCTCTTCAAAATCTTCCATGTATAGGTCAGCCACCATCGGTGAAAGAGGAGATCCCATGGCCACTCCATCAGATTGTTCATAATACTTCCCTCCATACATAAAGTAGGTGGAAGTAAGTACATGGTCAAATAGGTCTGCTGTACTTGGCTCAAATTGACGGCGAATCAAGTCCAAAGTGTCCTTTACCGGCACACGAGTAAAAAGAGACACCACGTCAAAACTAACAAGGATGTCCGAGTCTGAAACAGTGAGAGACTGTATGGTTTTTACGAATTCAGCAGAGTTTTTGACATGATGGCAGCTACGCCCCACAATGGGACTAAGAAGACGCGTCAGGTATTTAGCAAGTTGGTAAGTCGGTGACCCAATAGTACTGACGATCGGACGTAAAGGAACATCCTGTTTATGTATCTTCGGTAAGCCATAAAGTCTAGGTGGTCTCGCGGCACGTGGCCTAATTCTCTCAATCACTTGCTCGGGAAGATTGGCCTTTTTGACAAGGGTCATAGTCTTTTTCACAACTTTTACGGTCGGGTCAGCGTCCAACGGAACATATGACACGTCATTAAGGAGACTCATCACTTTTGTGTTATATTGCTGTATAGAAAGAACAACAGTAGAGTTACCTTTGTCTGCTGGTAGAATGACTAAGTCGTCCCTGCGACGTAAGGCAATTAGTGCTTCACGCTCTGCGACCGTGATATTATTTCTTGGCGGCTTGGCTCTCTTCAAAACTCTACATGTCTCCCTCCGTATTTCTTCAGCTTCTTCGTTTGGTAAGCAGCGAACAGCCTGTTCCACCGAACAGATTATCTCCTTGGTTGGTATGTGCCTAGGGGCAGGAGCGAAATTCAGGCCTCTGGCCAGCACAGAAGTAGTGGCATCATCAAGACAAAAACCAGATAGGTTGACCACACAACGATCCGACACCACTGGTTTGCCTCTTTGTTCTGTTCCCGCCAATCGGTTAAATTTGGCGATATGTCTTGCTGTAGTTTTCGCAAGTTCCAGATTCATTTGAGCAGACGTAGCTGCGTCCACCCAGTCCCAAGAACAAGGCGAGAGTCTTGTCGACAGGTAAAGATGACAAGAAAACAAGGACCGAGCGTTGCGGCCCAACTCAAAGCGCGTATAACGGATGCGTTCCCGAAGAAGTGAGAGGGCTGGCACGACGTAATATTTTCTTCGCGTTAATGCTGTCGATATGATGTTTCACAGTAGCGAAGAGAGGCACGATGTTACGGCTTCGGCACCTCAGAAGGAATGTCAAGGAGCTAAGCAGTCTAGCTTTCTTCTTGCGCAGTTTCTCAAACTGCCTAATATGTTGAAACATATCCTCCCCGTAAAGGTATCTGATATGTAAATGGAGACTTTCCCGGCGTATTGATTCAATGAAAGTTTCTCGGGAGTCCAGCCGGATGGTGTCATAAAACGACGACGTTTCGACAACCTGCTCGGTTATCTTCATCAGGTCTATTCTTGATATTTCTTCTCAAAATCACAAAAACAGACTGGCTTCGCTGCCTCCGAAATTCGAATGTCGTTTACAGAGGGTTGCCACGACGCCCAATCAGCGCGCTGGAACTGAGGGTATCAGTGTTGCGGACTGCGTATGGAGCCAAATGGTCACCCATCCAAGTGCTGGCCACGCTCACCGTTGCTTAACCGGTCTACCGCAAGCCGAGGGTATCAGCGTTGCGGACTGCGTATTGAGCCATACGCAGTCACCCATCCAAGCGCCCGCCACGTTCAACGTTGCTTAACCTGTAGACGTAAGTGCTGGCAAACTATGTCCATGGCGTCAGTTTGCTTCTATTTGGCCTTGTTGTGAAGATTTCTGTTTTATAAGACATAGATCTTTAATAATTGGTCTCCAGGCTTCACTTAAATACAGTCCACTGTCCCTATTGATATTATTATCGTTAAGTTTAATTTCTAATGCTTCCCGAATTACCGAGTCCCAGAACGAAGAGACTCTGGCCAGCACCACCGTTTCATCAAACACTATTTTATGTTGTTCATCGAACGCATGTTCGGCTATAGCGGACTTTTCTACTTGCACCAGTCTCAAGTGTCGTTTGTGCTCGGTGATACGCTCGGCGATGGTTCTGATCGTCTGTCCAATATAAACTTTGCCGCATTCGCAAGGTATTGAATAAATTCCAGGAATTCTTAAGCCCAAATCATCCTTAACCGAGCGAAGCACATCACGTATCTTGGCATCTTTACCTGTCGACAAGACTCTCGCCTTGTTCTTGGGACTGGGTGGACGCAGCTACGTCTGCTCAAATGAATCTGGAACTTGCGAAAACTACAGCAAGACATATCGCCAAATTTAACCGATTGGCGGGAACAGAACAAAGAGGCAAACCAGTGGTGTCGGATCGTTGTGTGGTCAACCTATCTGGTTTTTGTCTTGATGATGCCACTACTTCTGTGCTGGCCAGACGCCTGAATTTCGCTCCTGCCCTAGGCACATACCAACCAAGGAGATAATCTGTTCGGTGGAACAGGCTGTTCGCTGCTTACCAAACGAAGAAGCTGAAGAAATACGGAGGGAGACATGTAGAGTTTTGAAGAGAGCCAAGCCGCCAAGAAATAATATCACGGTCGCAGAGCGTGAAGCACTAATTGCCTTACGTCGCAGGGACGACTTAGTCATTCTACCAGCAGACAAAGGTAACTCTACTGTTGTTCTTTCTATACAGCAATATAACACAAAAGTGATGAGTCTCCTTAATGACGTGTCATATGTTCCGTTGGACGCTGACCCGACCGTAAAAGTTGTGAAAAAGACTATGACCCTTGTCAAAAAGGCCAATCTTCCCGAGCAAGTGATTGAGAGAATTAGGCCACGTGCCGCGAGACCACCTAGACTTTATGGCTTACCGAAGATACATAAACAGGATGTTCCTTTACGTCCGATCGTCAGTACTATTGGGTCACCGACTTACCAACTTGCTAAATACCTGACGCGTCTTCTTAGTCCCATTGTGGGGCGTAGCTGCCATCATGTCAAAAACTCTGCTGAATTCGTAAAAACCATACAGTCTCTCACTGTTTCAGACTCGGACATCCTTGTTAGTTTTGACGTGGTGTCTCTTTTTACTCGTGTGCCGGTAAAGGACACTTTGGACTTGATTCGCCGTCAATTTGAGCCAAGTACAGCAGACCTATTTGACCATGTACTTACTTCCACCTACTTTATGTATGGAGGGAAGTATTATGAACAATCTGATGGAGTGGCCATGGGATCTCCTCTTTCACCGATGGTGGCTGACCTATACATGGAAGATTTTGAAGAGAGGGCTCTTGAGAGTGCTACCCTAAAACCCTCTTGTTTTTATCGCTATGTTGATGACACCTTTGCCGTGTGGCCACATGGTATGGAAGCGCTGGATGAATTTCTAGACCATCTTAATGGGATCCATCCCAACATACGGTTTACGATGGAAGTTGAGAAGGACGGGTGCATCCCGTTCTTGGACATTTTAATCAAACGCAAACTTGATGGATCTTTAGCACATAGTGTGTACCGTAAACCCACCCACACTGAACGTTACTTGAGTGCAACCAGTTACCACCACCCAGCACAACGCCACTCCGTATTGACCACATTAGTGCGCAGAGCGAGAGCCATTTCCGATCGTGAGAGCTTACCGCTGGAGTTGAAACATCTAAGGACTGTCTTTGATCAGAACGGGTACTCTCGGCGACAGATAGAGCGTGCTTTTATCCAGAAGCCACCAAGACCACCGAATGAACAGATTGAACCACCAAAATCTCTTGCCTTTCTGCCATATGCCGGCAACACGTCCGGAAAGATTGGAAGGCTCTTGGCGCGTTCTGGTATAAAGAGCATTTTTCGGCCGCCCGCCAAGATACGTGATGTGCTTCGCTCGGTTAAGGATGATTTGGGCTTAAGAATTCCTGGAATTTATTCAATACCTTGCGAATGCGGCAAAGTTTATATTGGACAGACGATCAGAACCATCGCCGAGCGTATCACCGAGCACAAACGACACTTGAGACTGGTGCAAGTAGAAAAGTCCGCTATAGCCGAACATGCGTTCGATGAACAACATAAAATAGTGTTTGATGAAACGGTGGTGCTGGCCAGAGTCTCTTCGTTCTGGGACTCGGTAATTCGGGAAGCATTAGAAATTAAACTTAACGATAATAATATCAATAGGGACAGTGGACTGTATTTAAGTGAAGCCTGGAGACCAATTATTAAAGATCTATGTCTTATAAAACAGAAATCTTCACAACAAGGCCAAATAGAAGCAAACTGACGCCATGGACATAGTTTGCCAGCACTTACGTCTACAGGTTAAGCAACGTTGAACGTGGCGGGCGCTTGGATGGGTGACTGCGTATGGCTCAATACGCAGTCCGCAACGCTGATACCCTCGGCTTGCGGTAGACCGGTTAAGCAACGGTGAGCGTGGCCAGCACTTGGATGGGTGACCATTTGGCTCCATACGCAGTCCGCAACACTGATACCCTCAGTTCCAGCGCGCTGATTGGGCGTCGTGGCAACCCTCTGTAAACGACATTCGAATTTCGGAGGCAGCGAAGCCAGTCTGTTTTTGTGATTTTGAGAAGAAATATCAAGAATAGACCTGATGAAGATAACCGAGCAGGTTGTCGAAACGTCGTCGTTTTATGACACCATCCGGCTGGACTCCCGAGAAACTTTCATTGAATCAATACGCCGGGAAAGTCTCCATTTACATATGTAAATATCTTGGCATTACATTTGATAACAAGCTTATCTGGGCAGGACACATTGGACAGGTGGTAGGAAAAGGTTTTAAAATCCTGCACTTCTTGGAGAGAGTGATGAGGGAATGCACGAGAGAAGTAAAGGAATTGGGTTACAAAACTTTGGTCAGACCATTGCTCGAATATGGTAGTGTAGTATGGGACCCACATTTTGAGTATCAAATACAGGAGTTGGAGAAGGTGCAAAGAAGGGCTGTTAGATTTGGTTCTGGAAATTATCGCAGAATACAATCGGTAACAGATATGATAAAGGAGCTGGAATGGGATTCATTGCAAGACAGGGGGAGGATGAGGAGGGTCATGGGAGTGTACAGGGCGTATACTGGCAATGAGGCATGGTAAGATATTGGAGTAGGTATGAAAAGTGATTCATGGAGGGGAAAAGATGACCATTACCACAAGCTGGCAACCGATTTCAGGCACAAGGGTGTCGGAAGATTTTCTTTTTTAGGTAAGGGTATCAGGGATTGGAATGAGTTACTGAGAGGTATGATGAATAACTTAAAATTTCTAGAGGGCAAATGTAGGTGGGTGCAGGATAGGGGGAAGTTGGATATGTAGGGAAATTGCCACCGGAGCGTGTGCTCCATTGCAATTAAATTAAATTAAATTATTCTTTTGGCATCTTGCACCTGTTTTACTAAATACAAGACTGAAAAAATGACCAAACAATGGGTAAAATTTAATAAAGCAATAATACAGTAACAGTTTCTGACTAAATTTAAGGTAAAAAGATAAAAAATTGGATTTTAGTGTTTAATCTACAATGCCATATTTATTTGCCACTCTAAAAAAGTTATGTACAATTTATTTTCAAGGTGTTTTCCTAGGAGTTGATAATACATTTACATTATTAAATACTGTTTATCCATTTAAATGAATTATTGTTTATTGTTAATAGAGTATCTATGGCCTGTTGCTTCTTGCTTACAACATCGATTACCTCAAGGTACATGGTAAGTAATCCTTTAATGTTAACTTTATGCATGTCTCCTTCATTCACAATGCTAAAAGCTTTTAGTTATCTCTTCCTAGTGATTTTACAAAGCTTATTTCTGTGTTAAAACATGTGCAGGGAGCCATAGTCAACA
>JARYHS010008230.1:0-25653 GCA_031002005.1 Vandiemenella viatica
TGTTTAATAGATAAAAAAATCAAAATAAAGAAGAACTCCGACATTGTTCAGTACTGTAAGAAAAGTTAACGTTGAACTTTAAATCTGATATTGACGGAGATTTGTTGTGTGATGAAATTTTAAGTCTGCAATACTATCTCGAAGACAGTCTGGCAACACCTATCGAAACATTAGACTTTAACAAAAAGCACAATCTTCAAGAGTTGTATCCCAATACCTGGATATCGTTGCGTATTCTGCTAACAATGCCAGTGACTGTTGCAAGTGACGAACGCAGTTTTTTTTAAATAAAATTGATTAAAACGTACTTGTCTTAAATAAGATTAACTAGCTTGGCCTCGCTGTCTACTGACAATCAAGTTGCAGAAAACCTAGATTTTTCCAGTCTTATCAGAGACTTTGCCTACAAAAAAAAGCTAGAAAATAAGTTTTTGTTTTTTTATTTTCGTTTTCCATCAAATGTTTCACAACCAACTGACAGACACATTGTTTACAGGTACATTGTTTAGAGAATGAATTTTTAAACGTGCTATTATTATTAATATTAAATACATGTTTGCAGTATTCTATTAATTCAATAAAGAATATGATGCAAAATTCAAAATAAGTGTTTTTTTAAATTATAATCAAAAATTAAAGGGCGCCTAGATGGTTAAACCGGCACTGTTCCCACCAATCTGAATTGACTGAATAGGCTATGTGACAGTATTCAAAATATATTTCAAATTGTAGTCATTCGCGTAGATTAATGCTTAAGAAAGCTATTTTTGTTAAATTTGAAAAGAAAGATGGATTGTTTTTAATTAAAAAAGCGAAATAAAAATCCAATTTTTCTTGCCTCTTGTCACGTGACCGAAAACGATCTGGGATTGGAGATCGCTTTAGTGACGTCACATGCCTGCAAGCGCTGCGGCTGTGTATAGAGTGTTTTCCCGCTATCCAAGTTTTCAACTATTTGTTGCTGGTTATCTCTTGTTAATAATAAGATTTTGCGTTGAATATAAAATGAAAAACAATTTGTAGAAGCCTACAGCGGAAAAATACCGAAAATTATTTGTGGGACTAGTTATAGAAACAACCACTGACGTTTTATTCTTGAGAATGTAATAACTTCAATTAGATAATCGTTTATATTTAAACTGGAAGTTAGAGATTAACAGAAATCCTTCATAAGAATGACTAAACTTTTAAATTAAGTTAGTTGTTTTAGGAAATATTTACGAGAAAAATACAAGTGTAGTATAAGGTAAGCACAACAGTTAAATAACTGGATGTTATGGACAATATTTCTTAACTGCGGATACATAATTATAGATAAATAATATTTTTTTCCCAACGAAAACTGAATTTATTGTTCATTTATTTCCCGTCCGCGTTCACTTCATCGCACGTAGAAACTGTGATGTTAAGTATTCACTATTAACGAGAATAAAAGTAACGATGCCATGGTGACCAGGTAGCTGCAGGGTTAAAGAATGCTATAGGAATTTGAAGATCCTTTATTCGAACCTTGATTAGGATAATATTTTTTTTCGTGTATACATTTTTTTTTCTGTTTGCCATTTGTTGCTTTACAGAATCAAGTTTTTATGAGAAGAAGTTTAAAATGTCGTGCAACCGTTTGGAACATAAATTACTGTCATACAAGAAAAGATTTGAAGAAAAATAACCTCCTGCTTTTAATTTTGAAACATACCAGAGATACATCATCATTTCAACAAAACCCAAGTAATCGCCGGTGAATAATAGGATTTATTTTAACAATAATATTGCACGCTAATCTCGCAACAATTCCGGAAAATGCATCTATTTATGTGGTATTTGCTTTTAATACGCGAGTAATTTTCAGTTTTTTAAACTTTTTATTGGTGTTTATGTAACGTCCAGTTTCAGTTTTGAAGTTCTTTTTTGGTTATGTCTCAAACTTTATAATACTCTTGCTATCCAAAAATTTGTGAAACATTCGGAAAAAATTAATGTTTTGGTGGATTTAAGAAAAAGAATATGCGGCGCTACCAACAGCAACTATTATCTAAAAAAACTCTCACAAAAAACAAAACATATTCCAAAGAGAGGATCGAACCTAAAACCCTAACTTTACTGATACTGCCTTAAACAGCGCACTACATTATCTCAAAGAAATTATGGTGCAAATTATATTTACAGTTATGATATGCGACTTAGTCGCAATGTCATCTGGGTTTTCTATGAGCAAGTTGCAGGGAATTTCTTTCCTATTTCAGTTAATGCGGGAACACTAATGTTTATTTGGAGAGTTTTTATTATTGTTATTGTAGACTGATGTACGACACACTATTTACAAACCATATTTCCAACAATTTATACACAAATTCAAAGAAACAAACCAACCGTTACTTACGTAGAGTGAGCGCCCGCTGGAACGTGACGTCACGAGTATCGTTGGCCCGCGCCAGCCAGCAAAGGAGCGTTTTGGCGGGCGTTCAAAAACTCTAAATTTTAACGTTGAATTTTACTTAAAATAAGCACATTTATCAAAAAATAAATAGTATTCGGTAAATAACGTGTATCAATAAAACTATTTAAAACTATTCTCAAAAAAATAGTCAAATAGCCAATTCAAACAATTTTGAAATTTGTTATCTTTATCAGCAGCGAAATTAAAGTTATAATTGAGATTGGAACGCCCCTCGTATTTAATTTAGTGAAAAAATTGTTTCTTTAGCGTCATATTTAATGCAATAACAATTCATTAGGTTTGGGACATCATAAAAAAAAGTGACAGTAATAAACATAGCTCTATTTAATCGTAATTCATACTACTAACGTCAGATGCTTATGCCAAACATACATCATTGTTATTCCATGCTAACATCATCATAATCATCTGTTTCATGCGCAAGCCTCTCCATTTTCTTATTTATTCCCACTACTCTGTCAGCATTTCGATCCAATCCTTTCCTCTCTTCCATTCACACTCCTCCACTATTCTCAGTCATCTATCCCTTGGTCATTTAAGGGACCGCTACGGTTATCTGTAAATACTAATAAAACAAAAAATTTGTGAAGGCCATATAGGACCCCTAAAACTTGGCGGCTTATGGGGCTCTGATGAAGAAGCGACATTCATAACAGGCACGTAGTGAATTGAGCTTTCTTTCAAAGCGCAAATAAGCCTCGCAAACTAACATAGCAGTCTGAAATAAAATTGCTGGTAATTTTTATGTTCTGTTATTTTTATCAGATTTATTCATCTTTCAACTAAATAAAGTGCTTTTATTTTATGGCATACACACTTTATCTAGTTGAAAGACGAGGAATAGTAACGAAATAGCTACATGTAATTTCTATACATGTTTTTAACAGACTGCAATCATAGTCTGAACGAACCTTATTTATTCATCAATGTAGAATTATCACTGGAATCGCATGGGAATGACGTATCGGTTTAATGATCTTAAATCAAAGGCTTCACGTCATTATTGGTGATAAATATTCTGGAGCGTGTAGCCGCGTCAAGACGTCAAAATGCTGGGGATTTTTGGCTTTATATTTTATGTTCCCGCCTTCACCCAACTGTATGTTATCGCAGAAGTGTGAAATTTTGACGTGTTTTATTGAAACATTTTTTTTTTAACAGCTTTATGTCTCTCAACAGCGAGGTCTTTAGAGACGGGAAACTCAGGAAAGGATGGGGGCAAGGAATGGGAAGGAATTCGGCTATGGCCTTTGTAGAGATTATCAGTGAAATGCACAGATATTAAATTATTCTTTGCATTGTCTGTAATCTCGCTGGTCTATGTTGTCGTTGTACGTTGTATTGCGCATTGGCGTGCGAACGTGTAATAAGAATTGCTGTTCGCAATAACGCGTCCTTTACAGTTTATTTTAGTACGCTTCTGTTCTACGCTATTAACTGCCGAAATATAAGTAATAATAACATTGGTTATGGGCCCAGTTACAGCGCAGAAGTGTTATAAACTGTGAAATTGATTGCGCAATCGTTAAGTTGTAGCGTCGATTCGAAAAAGTTAGCTAGGATTTTTAGCGTGAAGGTTACGACAGGCAAAAGTTGCGTGAATCAGTTCAAAATGTCTGATCACCGGTCTACAACTATAACCAAATTGAATGGTATAAATTACGCATCATGGAGTTACCAAATGAAAATGGTAATGATGGAAAGTGATTTATGGACAGTGTTGATCCAGGTGAAGAAGAACCGGCTGCCGACGCAGATACAAATGTAAAACGTAATTACGCATCGAGACAAAATAAAGCTTATGCAAAGATCGCACTTTCTGTGTGCGACGAACAGCAGATGCATATTCAGCACTTAACGAATGCTAAGGAAGCATGGAACGAGCTGGAACGGTTGTATGCACCGCGTGACTGCAAATTTAATTTTAATTTAATTTAATTGCAATGGAGCACACGCTCCGGTGGCAATTTCCCTACACACCCAACTTCCCCCTATCCTACACTCACCTACATTTGCCCTCTACAAATTTTAACTTTAAATTCTTTTAACGTTTTCGGTAGGGTTATTCATCATTCTCCTTGGTAACTCATTCCAATCCCTGACACCCTTACCTAAAAAGAAAATCTTCCCACACCCTTGTGCCTGAAATCGAGTGCCAGCTTGTGGTCATGGTCATCTTTTCCCTTCCATGCCACTACTTTTCATGCCTATTGCAATATCTTTCCATGCCTCATTGCCAGTATATGCCCTGTACACTCCCATGACCCTCCTCATCCTCCTCCTGTCTTGCAATGAATCCCATTCCAGCTCCTTTATCATATCCGTCACTGACTGCATTCTGCGATAATTTCCAGAAAACAAATCTAGCAGCCCTTCTTTGCACCTTCTCCAACTCCTGTATTTGATACTCAAAATGTGGGTCCCATACTACACTACCATATTCGAGCAATGGTCTTACCAAAGTTTTGTAACCCAATTCCTTTACTTCTCTCGTGCATCCTCTCATCACTCTTTCCAACAAGTGCAGAGTTTTGAAACCTTTTCCTACCACCTGTCCAATGTGTCCTGCCCAGTTAAGCTTGTTATCAAATGTAATGCCAAGATATTTACATTTCAAGTCTTCAGTAAGCAATTCTTTCCCCACCTTATATTCATAATTTACCTTTTGTTTTTTATTTGTGTATCTAATTAGCTGACTCTTCTTTGCATTTATCTTCATCCCATGTTTACCAACCCAACTAGATATCCTGTCCAGATCAGCCTGCAACTGTTTACAGTCCTCTATCGTTTTGATCCTTTTATACAGCATTATGTCATCTGCAAACAATCTAATTTCAGATAGTAAACAATCAACACAATTATTCATTAGAATAATGAATAGCAATGGTCCCAATACGCTACCCTGCGGCACTCCCATTTTTTACTTCCACTTCCTTTGATACCGCATTTCCCACACTAACTTTCTGTTTTCTACCTTTTAAAAATTCTTCTACCCAGCAAATCACTTTCTCATCCACTCCAATACTTTTTACCTTATTTACTACCATTTTGTGGCTTACTCTGTCAAACGCCTTTGAAAGATCCAGCGCTACACTATCAATTTGGCCTCCCTTGTCCATTTCATCTGAGATATCTTGCATATATCCCACCAACTGAGATTCGCATGAATATCCTTGCCTGAACCCATGTTGCCTACTTGAAAACCACTTACGTTCCTCACATTCATTTCTGATGTGGTTGCATAATCAATCTTTCCATTAATTTACCTACCACTGAAGTCAAACTGATTGGCCTGTAATTTTCGACTCTATTTCTCACCCCTCCTTTATGTACCGGTAC
This sequence comes from Vandiemenella viatica, assembly GCA_031002005.1. Lineage (NCBI taxonomy): Eukaryota > Metazoa > Arthropoda > Insecta > Orthoptera > Morabidae > Vandiemenella > Vandiemenella viatica. Next base: position 5,798 of record JARYHS010008230.1, read on the forward strand.
TACTATCGCACTTTTCCAATCTTGTGGTAAGCAGCAAGTATCCAGACTCAGTTTAAATAATATTTCAAGATAAGGTACAATGTCACAACCGACTATCTTTAGATATCTGTAGTAATATTATCTGCACCAGCCCCCTTATGTTTTTTCAGATTTCTATTTCCTTCATGATTTCTTCAGGATGAATTTCAAATTTTTTAGTATTGTGCAACTCAGGCGAAAATTGTATTCGTTGAAACTGAGTGATTATAATTCAATGGAATTATACTTGGGACAGATAAACAGAACTGTTGCAGATCTTGCTAGTGTTGGCAACGCCATAGAAGATGCAGATTTAGCTATGACGATTTTGTGCGGACTTTCCGAGGAATGGGATTCTGTTGTAACAGCTTTGTGTAACCTACCAGAAAGCGAGTTTACATGTGCTACAGTGAAAAGACGTCTTCTTGCCGAAGATCAAGACGACAAGAAAAACGATAGCACGAAACAGTCTGCATTACTCTTGAAGAAAGTAAACACGAAAATGATGGACGTCAAATCTAATTGCAAAGATGTCAAACCCATCAGCGAAGATGGAAAACACTTTAAGAAAGGATTACGAAAAGGAAAAAAATGCAAAGGAAAGTGTTTTATCTGTAAAGAAATCGGTCATTTTGCAAATGTATGTCCCAATAAATCAAGCAGCAAACGTCATCTAGTGCATTGACAACGAATGTTTCATGTGGATCAGCTATATTAAATAGCGATGTTTGGCTCATAGACTCAGGTGCTACTCATCACATGTCTCCAGAGAAAAAGTATTTTTCTTGGATTAGTAAAAATGTGACTACTGAAAATGTTGTGACAGCAAATGGCACAACAACACCTACAATTGGAAAAGGTACTGTAAATGCAAAGATTATAGGTAATAATTCTGCAAATAGTGATATACAGATTAAAAACACTCTTTTAGTGCCTGGCATTAGCCATGGAATTTTGTCAGTTAAACAGTTAACTGAAAATAACAAGAAAGTTGTTTTTAATAAAAATGGATGTTTGCATTTACGATGACAGTAGGAATTACTATTGAAAGCAGAGAATATGGGTCGCTTGTATGTGGTGAGAACAGAACCTAATGTAAAGAAGAGTGTAGTAAGCTCATTACACTATGAAAATGGAAAGTTAAAAACATTGGATTTGTGGCATCAAAGACTAATGCACGTTAGCAAGAATCAGATTATAAAAATGGTCAAAACACAGTCTGTAAATGGTTTAAACTGTGAGTTGACAACTCCTACACCATGTAATGACTGTTTAGCAGGAAAAGCTACAAGATTGCCATTGTGACACATCCATCAAACAATTTGAAAAGTGATGGAATAATTTTGAATCTTGTTCATGCAGATCTCATGGGACCAATAGATGTGAAAAGCTTTGGTGGCAACAGATATGTTCTTAGCATAGTGGATGATGTTAGCAGATATGCATTCATCAGACTTCTTAAAACAAAAGGAAGTGTACTGGCCGAGTTTAAAGCATGGAAGATCCAGGTTGAAAAACAAACTGGCAAATCTTTAAAGCGAGTTCGAACTGATAATGGACTTGAATTTTGTTCAAAGAATTGGGATATCTTCTGTGAGAGTAATGGCATTGTACATGAAAAGACAATGATTTACACACCACAGCAAAATGGAATCGCAGAGAGATTCAACAGAACTCTGATGGATTTAGTGAGAAGTGAAATCAGCAGTAGTAGGTTACCTAAGGCAGCTTGGGCAGAATTGATATATACTGCAGCATATATCAGGAACAGAGTCACAAACAGTCATGACGAAGTTAAAACTCCATATTGAATTATGGGTAGGAAGGAAGCCAAGTGTCGCTCACCTTCGGGCAATAGGATGTGAAGTGTTTGTGCATATTCCTAAACAGAAACGCCACTCAAAACTTTCAGCAAGGGCCAAGAAAGGAGTTTTGATTGGATATGCAATATATGGACGTGGTTATAGGATTTGGATTCCAGATACTCAACAAGTTGTGAAGTCACGTGACTGTGTATTCAAAGAGAGCACAAGTGATGAAGCAGAACACATTAGTAAACCCGAAGATTCTAGCTTCAAACAATTTGATAGAGAAGAAACTATCAGTTTTGACTGCAGTGATGGAACTGCAGGCAGTAATCCTGAAGAAAACGTGATGATCAATTCTGAAGAAGATCTGTCAAGTGAAGAAGAAGACTTCAAAGGATTTCCAGACACAGAAAGTGAAGAAGAAGAAACTTCAGACAAAGGTGAACAGAGTGAAGGACACTCAACTGTTCAAATTAAGAAGAGAGGACAACCAAAGGGAAATTCTACAAAACATAATGCAAACCTGCAAAAGCAACACAGTATGATTCTTCGAGAAAGGTGTTCTATAAAATCAAAGAAAGATGATAACATAGAACCACAATCTCATATGGTTCATACTAATAATATAGTGGAACCATCTTCATTCAACGAGGCTATCAATTTTGCTGAAGCAGCGCAATGGTTTGGAGCAATGAATGAAGAGATAGAATCATTGAAGAAGCACAAAAACCTGGTCATTGGTTGTAAAACCTCCAAATGCAAATGTCATTAAATGCAAATGGGTGTTTAAACGGAATACAGTAGGTGAAACAGAACGTTTCAAAGCACGCTTGGTTGCAAAGGGTTTCTCTCAAAAGAAGGAGTGCATTATGAAGAAGTGTATGCGCCTGTATCAGGCTTCGATACTCTAAGGTTACTTGTTGCTATTGGTGTTGAGAAAAAGTGGTTCATGGACCAGTATGATGTTAAATCTGCTTATCTTCACAGTGATTTAAAGGAAACTTTGTATATGGAAACAACCTGAAGGGTTTATACAAAGAGGTAAAGAGAAACTGGTTTGTAAGTTGAACAAATCGATATATGGTTTGAAACAAAGTGGAAGGTGCTGGAATGAACATCTCAACAAAACATTAGAAAGTCTTGGATTCGTTCGTAATAAAGTAGATCCGTGTGTATATCAGTTGAAGAAAGGAAATGGAAAGGCCATATTAGCTGTTTACGTGGACGATCTACTTGTATTAACAGAAAATGAATCAATGAGAAGTAGTGTTAAAGAACTTCTGGAGAGATGCTTTGATATTAAGTACCTAGGAACGATTTCGCATCTACTGGGAGTAAAATTCAATAAGAAAGATAATGGTAGCATCACCCTTTCACAAGAAGGATATGTCAACAAACTGTTGAATGAATTTGGACTGCAAGACGCCAAAGGAATTAAAACTCCAATGGAGCAGAGGCCAGAGTTTTCTCGACGAGTGTAATGAAGATGACCTCAAGAACCTTCCTTACAGAGAACTCATTGGTGGTCTATTATATTTATCGCAGAGAACTAGACCCGATATTGCCTTTTCAGTAGGCAAGTTGGCTCAGTATTGTTCAAAATTCAACAAGTGTCATTGGAATGCAGCTAAAAGAGTACTTAGGTATTTAAAAGAGACACAAGACTATGGGATTACATATCACCCAACTAATGAAAGTCTTGTAGCGTATGCTGATGCAGATTGGTCTAGTTGTACAAAAACTCGCAAGAGCATAAGTGGATATGTGCTTATACTTGCAGGTGCTCCAATCATCTGGAAAAGTTCAAAACAAACTGTGATTGCACTTAGCACAATGGAGGCAGAATATGTGGCCTTGGCAGCTTGTGCAAGAGAAGTGTTTTGGGTAAAAGAACTATTAAAGTCCTTGGATTTCCAAGAAATAAGTGACAGTGCAACCACGATATGGTGTGATAGTCAAGCAGCTATTGCACATGCTAGAAATTATGTTGACAAGTCCAGAACAAAGCATATTGCATTCAGGCATCACTTTGTAAGAGAAAAGGTGATGGATGGGACAGTGGAACTTCGATATGTTCCAAGTGAACAAAATGTTGCGGACATCTTCACGAAGGCGCTGTGTAACAGACTACACGAGTCACATCGCAGTCAGCTGGTGGAGCAGGTCCAGGTGGCATAATCTCCGAAGTGCGGAATGATCATCCACAAGTCAATGATCTTCCGAGGGGGGGATTGTAGAGATTATCAGTGAAATGCACAGATATTAAATTATTCTTTGCATTGTCTGTAATCTCGCTGGTCTATGTTGTCGTTGTACGTTGTATTGCGCATTGGCGTGCGAACGTGTAATAAAGAATTGCTGTTCGCAATAACGCGTCCTTTACAGTTTATTTTAGTACGCTTCTGTTCTACGCTATTAACTGCCGAAATATAAGTAATAATAACAACTGTATGTTATCGCAGAAGTGTGAAATTTTGACGTGTTTTATTGAAACATTTTTTTTTAACAGCTTTATGTCTCTCAACAGCGAGGTCTTTAGAGACGGGAAACTCAGGAAAGGATGGGGGCAAGGAATGGGAAGGAATTCGGCTATGGCCTTTTTAAGGAAGCATCCCGGCATTTGCCTGGAGTGATTTGGGAAACCATGGAAAACCCAAATCTGGATGCCCGGACGGGGATTCGAACTGCCGTCCTCCCGAATGCGAGGCCAGAACGCTATCCGTTACACCACCACGCTCGGTTTGGTTGAAACAGAAGGCGGACATTGTGATTTTCAAGACGTTCCAAACATCAAATATTGTAAGATTACGCTTAAACTGTAAAAGTTTTTATTACGAGTGTTTTTAAGCTCTTCTCTTCTGATTACCTTATACACAATATTTGTTATACCATTCTCTCTGACTAACTTCATAACATCTTTAGATTGTATACGGTTTGAACTAGAACGTAAACATAATACAATGATTGTCTCTGATGATAGTTGAAAAGAAAACTTGAATTATTGCTGTGCATGGAATAGACAAATGATGTGGATGGATTAATGTTTGTGGTGTGTAATGAACGACGGTTTTTCGATAATCGTATTTCTTTATAGTGAATGCCTTGGATTAACATTGTTAAGCCTTTTTCAGTATAGCTGCAGCTTGTAAAGATAAATGATGAACGCAACTATTTTGCAGCAGTTTCATCCCAAATTTCAACCTCTTGTTAAAATGGTGCTCTCTGAAAAAATAGGTAAGCTACATAGAACTTGAGTATGCTGTAGCTATTACGGATAAACCGACATCTGTCGATATTTCGGATCCTTAAAAAGTTTAGTTTGAATTGTGACGTTAATTTTTGAGTAGCGGGCAAAGCGTTAATGTTTAAATTTTACGTATAAATTGACTGGGTAGGGTATTTTGCTTTAAAAACTGGTCTTTTGCGTTTTGCTCTACACATATGGCTGCAGTTTAGCATCAGCCCCCAGAGAAGAAATTACGAATTCTCAAACACCTCATAATAACGAATGATCCAGAGTACATTTAAATCTTAACACAAACGTTATAAACTAGTTATCGACACTGATGACTGGAATTGTCCATTTTCCTGAAAAGTTAGCACTAAACATGTTATGAATTTTCGAATATAAGCAGCTGAAGATGGCATGGCTGTTTCTGACACTTCTTAGAGTGGTGTCTTTAGCGGAAATACTGTAGCACAGTTGGTTTCTTACTGATGTGGCTTTGTTGAAATGATGCTTGGACCATTTGTTCTTACACCGAGGCAGATATTCAACATAATGGTTTTTGAAAATTTGTAACTTCTTTCTGGTGGCTTAAGAGCAAAATGGACAAGTAAAAATGATCACAATGATTGGTTAGCTTCATCCAAATTTCAAGAGGTTCCTGAGAATGCAGTGATGGTTTGAGTGCATGATTTTTCTTTTGTTAATTAGATCTGTTAAATTGTGTACTGGTGATCACGATTCCACTACAACAACATTGAGTATTATTGTTGGAATACTGCTGTAGTCAATCGCAAGATGTATTATTTTCAAGCAATAATTCCATTGTTATACAGCCTGGACTATTATTTTCAAGCAGAAATTAGGTTGTAATACAGCCTGGACTGCATGAAACCTTTAAATTTCCTTTGGAAAGAATTTCTAGTGGAGTCTTGCGTTTGACCACTGCAGTATTTTGATGACAACTCCTGGCGGAATCGCGACCTCCAGTAATCTTCCCGTAAATGCTAGGTAGCATATTACAGATCTCGACACCAATGGAATTATTGGTTATGCTGAAACAGAGCCTTGTGTGCAGTAATACTCAGGCCTGGCATTCAGGAGAACACAACTTGTCCAGATATCAGTTTTCTGTGGCGAATAATGGGATAGATCCTTCCAAAGGTCAGGACCAAGTTACTTCTCCACTGTACAATACAGCCAAAACTACTTTCTGCTTCTGGCAAATATAATAATTCTAGCCTATATGAAAGCCAGTGGGGTATCCAAGGTGTTGCAATATGAATATTGTTGGTGTATTGGTCATTTAAATAGTGTTTCTTGCATTATATAACATCTTTTAGATTTTTTAAATCCTTAGACAAGTTGTTTCAGCATCTAGGATTAAAAAAAATAGCACTGTGTGTATTCGGAAAAAAAAAGACCTACTTTACATGCAGCTGAAGTAATACTATTGTGGGGAAGCTACAGAAACTTTGACACATTCTTAAACCTCATGTTCTATGGAGGAATATCAGTTATAATTCAGACCAGAGAATTACTCACCTGTGTGAGGTAATGGTGTCTCATGACAAAAAAGGAAATTAAAACAAATAGGCCCTACCAAAATCCTTATTCCTAATACTGTGCCATCAAATATCATTTGTCATTTTAGTTCAGATTTCGGTTTAATTCTAGATGGGGATACCGCTGCCTCGCGACTGTTAACGTGACGTCACGTTCACGTACAATCATCTGCGTAAAATACGTGTTACTTGTCGAAGTTAACAGCAGCTTACCAGCGGCCGCCTGCCTCTGATCTACCTTCGGGATATCAGTTTATATTGATATTGTATAGCTTTAAATTATTGTGACCGAGCGTAGCGAGGGCACAATACAATAATAAATGATGACTGTACGTGAACGTGACGTCACGTTAACAGTCGTGAGGCAGCAGTATCTCCATCTAGAATTAAACCCAGATTTCTTTACAACTTGACTGCAATCGCTGAAATTTAAAACTTCGATTGCACATGTATTCATTATATCACCAGTAACCTTTCGTTACAGATCTGTTAGCTAAAAAAAAAATGATGGAGCATATGCCTTGGTGGCAGTTTCATTACCATCATCTGTCCCCAATGACACCGAGTGTGATGGATGAGCGGTTAATTTTCTGGCCTTGCATTCGGGTTCAAATCCCCATCCGAGCATCCAGATTTGGGTTTTCCATGGTTTCCCCAAATCACTCCAGGCAAATGCCGGGATGCCTCCTTCAAAAGGCCATGGGAAAATTCTTTCTTGTACCCAGTACCATCCCACCTCTTATGACATTGACGAGGTGTAAAGCCATAAAAAGAAACTCAAGTGACAAATGTTTGTTTTTAATTTTTTTGCGTAATTTTCCTATTCACTTATTAGAAGTTTTTTTTTTTTTTTTTTTTTTTAATTCCTTCAGTGTTTGAGGTAAATTGCTCAGCATTTTGCTCAGTAATTTATGGTAGTTCCTAATTCCCTCACTTACAGAATACTTCCAGAATCCTGAAATCAAATGCTGGTTTATGGTTATCTTGTCACTTAAACATACTACTTCTACCAGTAATATATCCACACTCCACACCTTTTGTGTTGTAATGTGATTCCCTGAAATAACCCTTCTTCAACCCCCCCCCCCCAATTTCAACTCGTGTGTCTTATACCCATAAATTGGATCTCGTTCTACCCAATCCGACTCAAGACATGATCTGATCAAGGTTTTGTCTCCCAAGTTTGTGACTTGGCACATCCCCTAATCACCTCACCCAGTAAATCCAGTTTTTGGAATCTTCCCTACCACCTGTCAGACTGAATTTATTATCAAAGATATTTATACTTACTGTGTTTATTATTAATTTTCAGTAGTTAGAAATAAATGAGTGGACGTCTGAAATGTGTGGAAGCGAATAATAACAATGTTCCTACTTCATGTCATCAATAAGCAATTTCACGTCCGCCATATAATTATACAAATTCAATATTCAGCCACCAATACATTATTTGTTAGAATAATGAAAAGCAAAACTCCTCCTGCTTTGATTTACCACTTTCATCTCTACATGGTATACTCTAATGGTTTCACTTAAAAGATTTGTGCCATATCTGCCATAATTTCTTATTTATAACAGTCTGAATATCTTCTTATCCTCCCAGTTTTCTAACAAAGTCTTTGACATTTCTGGATGAATCAGGGTCATTCCATGTCAAGTCACCCAGGCCTTGACACCAACCATGTCAGATTTTGATGAAACTTGGTACAATTACTTCTTTTATCATCCTGAAACCACTTGTAAATTTTTTTTGCTCTATCTCGTATAGTATTTTTTATATAAATTTTTAAAGTTTTTAGGTTTGGCGTTGTTTCAGCAGTCGGAAATCGTAACTTAAAAACGTGTCCTCACAACTAAAAAAATTTGTATATTAAAGAATACTCAAGATATCAGTATGAAATTTTGGAATAAGTTTGTGTGTTATATCTAAATGTTAAAAAAATACCATAAAGATATATTAAAATATTCCAAATGAAAAAATTTACAATTTTTTCTAACGGATGTTCAGTTTTACACAAACTGCAATATCTACTGTCTCAGACCTGATAGAAAGCTCAAATTTGTTTTAAAATACTCTTAATTGTATAGGCTATTAGATAAAAGAAAAATTATGTTGGCTTTTTAACCTGTTTAATAGTTATCTAATTTTTAAAATAATATTAATTATACTTTTAAAATAAAAAGAACCAAGTGACTTAGACACCAAAAATAAGTTTTTATCTTCTTAATAAATGATATTAATGTTGATAGATATCAATTTTCCACTCCAGTTAAGTTTAAATTTAAACTTGGTATGTTAAGTTAAAAATTCAATCAGCTGTGTGTGTTTTTACAGTACTAATAGTTAAAAAAGCTCAGTCGTCATAATAGTAACACTCAAGTCAGGTTTACCTTGATTTAGCTAATAACAGTGCCTGATTAGCTGTGCTCATTAAAATTTGCATGGTTCTGCAAGTCTGATCAGATACATTTCCTGTGGCGACATGCTCCTCCATACAGCTCACTCTGCAAGCATGTCTCAACAGGCTCTTGTCCTGTGGTGTCATGCTGTTCTTCCACAGTTGGTAATTGTTAGATTCAGTTGCTCACTGTCTTTCATTGAGTCAGGTTGTGCTTACATACAGTGACGTAATTTATTTATTATTTTTTTCATTCAGAGTTTTAAGTCTTTTAGTTTTAATTTGGTCAACAGTTATAGTTGTTATCAATTTAATGGAGTAACAGTGTAGGCTTGGATTTTGTTTTGTTACTCCTGTGTTTTGAAGTAAAAAATTATTGCAGTGTTAAATAGTGCTTGGATAGTATTTTATTAAGTTTATCCCGAACTTTCAGAAAGTACTGTTACTTAGTTTACAGAGATTCTTTTCCAATATCCTATTAAAGTAACCAGAACAGTAATCAGACCAAAAGTGAAATCAGTATGTCAGATATTCAAACCTGTAGCGTAGGGTTATTTAAAAAATCTGACTGTTTCCAAACAACCTACACACCTTCAAAAAAGTTACAACCGTTATCTGAATTGAGTGAGGAAGAAAAGATTTGATCCACTTACGATCTGGAATTAATCTGTGTGAATTTAAGAATATATGTTCACACCACAGCTACTACTTTTTAAATGTTTTTGAAAAGTATCAAACAACATGTGTAGACCCACTAAAAAAACACAAAAAGCCCATCTAAAAATCATTGAGAAGTGTAGGCTTGGATCTTTCTAAACAATTACTGACAAAAAATATTAGCATAAAACCTGGACAAAAGCTTTGCTCAACATGCTGTAACTTTTGTGAGGAAAAATTAAGGGTTGAAGTCAATGAAAGTGAAACAGATGATGAAGTCATGGTTGAATTAGAATCATTGTAATCCAGAAATGAATCCCTCGTACAAACAAACATTGCTCTTGATAATTTAGGTTTAACGCCGATAAAGCTTCATGGCTTGTCAGAACATAGTAAAGGGTCTTATTTTAAAAGGAAGGTTAGCAGTATTGAAAAGACTGCAAAAAAGGCGGTTTCAAAAGCATTAAAATATGATGCACCAAGTTCTGATGATGAAGAAGAAGATACAAGTGTGGTTGAGAAAGCAAAGGATTTTGATGTAATGATTTCTCTTATGAAAGAGAAGATTTCATCTGTTGGGAGGTCTAGAAAAATCCAGATTCTGACCTTGGCTCCGGATTCTTGGAGTCGAAATAAAGTGATGAAAGAATTTAATGTAAGTGAGTACATGGTGCGACAAGCTAGAAAGCTAAAATCTGAAAAGGGTATTTTGGAAACTCCTGGTCCAAAAAAAGGTAAAACTCTTTCTGAAAATACAGTAAGACTTGTAACAGATTTTTATGAAAAGGATGAAAGTTCGAGAGTGCTACCTGGAACAAAAGACAAAGTAAGTGTTCAAAAAAATGTGTACATGCAAAAAAGACTCATTTTGTGTAACTTGAGAGAACTCTATTCTTGTTTCAAATGGGAGAATCCCGAGGTAGAAGTAGGATTTTCAAAATTTTGTTTCTTGAGACCTAAATGGTGTATCCTTGCTGGTGCTGCAGGCACACACACTGTATGTGTATGCAGTATCCACCAGAATGTTAAACTATTACTGGATGCTGTGAAAATTGAAGAATCTTATAAAGACCTAATTAAGATGCTTGTGTGCAACACGGAAAACCAAAACTGCATGCTACGTCATTGCGACAGCTGTCCTGCAAATACTGCACTAATTGAGTACTTAACTGAAAAACTAAGTGAAGATTATGATTTGAAGAAGAAATTGTAATCAGTCAGTGGGTTAACACAGACAGGGCAGAAATGATCAAACAGTCTATCAGTGTTGAAGACTACATTTTGTTATTGGTTACGTCATTGGAAAAGCTCACCCCGCACTCGTTTATAGCAAAATCCCAATCAGCAGCCTTTAAAAGATTGAAAGAAGACCCACCACCCAAAACAGCAATTATTGTGATGGATTTCAGTGAAAATTATTCCTTTGTTATACAAAATGAGATCCAAAGTTACCATTGGAATAGAGGTGGTTGTACTCTACACCCAGTTGGAGTTTTTCTAAGAAATGAGGAAAACAATGTTTTTGTTTCCAACCACTGTTTTATTAGTGATGACCAAGAACATGACACTGGTTTTGTTAACTTTGTACAAAAAGAAATTACAAAGTGGCTGTCATTACATCATACTGACATTGACTCAGTTCACTACTTTACAGATGGTTGTGCTGGGCAGTACAAAAATAGAAACAGTTTTAAAAATTTGACTGAACACGTGAGAGACTTTAATTTGAAGGCCCAACACTCTTTTTTTGCAACAAGTCATGGGAAGTCAATTTGTGATGGTCTAGGAGGAACTATTAAAAGAATTTTAAGGAAAGCCAGTCTACAGCTTTCAGACGAAGAACAAATATTGACAGCAATCGAAGTGTACAAGTTTTGTGAAAAAAAATTGAAAACATTCATTTTCACTTTATTGACAAAAAAGAAGCTGATTTGCTACGGTTAAAACTAGAAAAACGTTTTTCAGCAACCCGAACCATTCCTGGAACAAGAAGTTTTCATAACTTCAAACCACTACCAACAAACAACCTTGAAATTAGAAGGACTACAGATAGTGTAAAACCCTCCTTTGTCTTTTCTTTCCATTCTTCTTCTGACTGGGTTCGTGTTAAACCATCCATAAATAGCTATGTGGCTGCAAATTATGATGGTAACTGGTACTTTGGACTGGTAAAAACAATATTCAATGATGAAGAAGATGCAGAAATTCTATTTCTACATCCTTCAGGACCAGCTGCATGCATCATTTATTGCCTTTGGAGCACATAGTCTGTGTAGTAGACGCACCTCAATCAAGCGGCACTGGAAGAATGTATTACTTCAAAAAAACTGTATCAAAAGAACTGAAAGCTCTTGGATGAAGTGGAAAAACAGTTTGAATCAGGATTAATGTTTATTAAAAAGACAAAATTACTCAAAAAATTCAATGTTTCAAGCAATCAGTTGGGTTATACATAAGTGTTGTAAGTACACTATCTTTGTACATAATTCTAATGTAATCTACTATAATTAATAAACATGTTAAAAAGCCATCATTATTTTTGTTTTATCAAGTAGCCTATATGTTTAAGAGTACATTAAAACAAATTTGAGCATTCTATCAGGTCTGAGACTCTAGATATTGCAATTCTTATAAAACAAAACACCCGTTAAAAAAAAAAAGAAAAAGAAAAATACGTATAATTTTTTTTTCATAGAAAATATTAATATATTTTAATAGTATCATTTTTATCTTCAAATATGTATAATAAATAAACTTGCTGCAAAAATTCATGATGTTATCTAAAAGAGTTTTTAAGATAAGCAATTTTGAAGTTTTCAATACAAATTAAATTTACCATTTCTGAAGGTTCGGAAAACGCAAAACATAAAAACTTTAAAAATTTATAAAAAAAACTACAAGAGATACAGCAAAAAAAATTTGCAGGTGTTGTCATGATGGTATTAGAACCATTTGAGCCAAATTTCATGAAAATCTAAGGAGGTGGGTGTAAAATTTATTTTTTATTGGGTGATTTGATGTGGAACGACCCATCATTCAGTGATTCCCTTCTAGCTACAATATTCTTAATTAACATATCTTTAGCTTTACTCTTTGCTGCTATAAATTTCTCATTTCATAGTGTTGCGTATTTCATACAGCCTTTTCATTTATGAAAACAAACTATTTTGTCTCTTATTTTGCTCTACTACTTGTGTAAACCATCCTTTCATCATGAAGGTATTTTAAAATTTCTTATCTCTTATGTTATTAATCGTATATCCTTCCCAATCCACATCTGATAAGTTTAAGTACCCATCAATAATGACCATCTTGTGCTAACATCTGAACTCTGAATTTAATTTCTCAATAAAGACCTCGTCTTCATCATTAATTCTACAATGGGAAGCAGTCAAGACTCTTTTCTTTCATATTTTGCGAAAAATCAATCACCTACAACTCATAACTATGACTATTTGCTAATGAGTAACAATGATTCTCCCAAAAGTTAATACTTTATCCTTGAAGTATAGGCCCCCTTACTTCACAAATCTTCGCTCTATTTCCTGCACCCATAATTGTGACTACCCTATCCTCCTCTTTTTTTGAACCATTGTAGAGGTGATTTCATATCCTCTATTACTTTACCAAGTATTAGACTAGGTTTAAAAACACTTGTGTTTTCATAACCTGTGCCTAACTCATCGGCAGAAGTGGGCCTTCACCTCTCCCATTGCTACCATATAGGATCTAAACATTTCAGCTCACCTGCAAAAATAGGGTTATGTTTTCTGAAAGTATGTTTATATATTTTCCGCTTTCCTAAGGCTAAATACTGTGATGTATTTCAGTGTATGAGATGTCATTCAACTTATCTTAACACCAACGATTCTCATAGGCTGTTCAATTATTGCACATAATATATTGCAAACTATCAGGGTAAAATATACTTACTTATTGAAAGGAAAAATCACCTGATGGCATTACTTCAGACTCCATTGTATGTATGTACATATTCACGATCGACACCTCAATCACATGTCATTATTTTCTTGAAGGAGGACATACCCCAGAATATTCTGTGTTTTTTTTTTGTGAATGTGGAGTGTTTTTGTTGCTGTTGCCCTTCTCCCTTCAACTTTGATTAGTGAAGGGTATATAATTATATGGAAGCACATTGTGTTGAATATAATTTTAAATAGTTTTTAACGGTAATTCCAAAAATATATAATTTGCAATAGTATAGATTAGATCAACAGGACAAATTTAAATTTGCTCACTACCTGACACAGGTGACCATGTATCAGGTGCATGGGACCTCAAGGCCTCGCAGCAAAGTCAGCAGCAATCACAAGCAAGCCCTGAGATGCTGAGCATGTTGCCAAAAAGAAAATGTGATTTTTTCCCCTTGTTGTTTGATAATTGTCAAAACCTTCTCAGGTACAATGAATTTCAGGTAAGAGGTCTCAGTACTGTTCACGTGGGTACTCTCTATTCTGTTGTTAGTATGTTCTTGCTGGTAGTTTACTGTATCCACTACTCAAAACATGTTTATTCTTCCCCCATTGGGTAATATGTTTGATAACTGTGTAAATAATTATAACATACATCTAAATACAACTTCTATAAATATCTTTTGCAGTCAACTAAATAGAATGAAATATAAAATCATTTTAAAAAAAAACCGTACTTGAAAAGTTAAAAACAGTTTTATCTGCACCAAATTTTTTAATTTGCTGAAAGTTATGATGAATAAATATTCCCCCTTTTTATGTTACAAAAAGATTACCAATGGTTATTAGATTGCAAGGCCATTATTTCAGTTGCTGGCGGTTATTTGCTACTAGTATATATTACTAGCTAGTGCCCACGATTTCGTTCGTGTTTGTAAAGAAAGTGTATTGAAAGCTACTGACATTTAACCACCATAGTGCATGATGGGAGTATCGAAGCTATTACCACACACAAACACCAGTCATCTGTGCTATGTGGTTCAGCCAGCAAAGTAAAATATATGGACAGACATGTCTTTGGTCGAAATACGAAAATATCCCTGATCGACAACCTTAAACCACCATATCGCCGACACTCCCCCAGTTACCGAAATTTGGCCAACATTGTGATCTATGGGTGACTCTGTGCACAAACACCAGTGATCTGCACTAGATAGTATTGGCTGAAAAGTGATACACCATGACACATACCTCTCTGGTAGAAACATGAAAGTGGCGCAGGTTGACCACTTTCAACCACCTTATCTCCACACCTCCATAGCTACCGACATCTAACCACCATCGTACACAACAGGAGACGCAATACCACTATCACACACAAACACCAATGACCTACGCTATGTAGTTGTGGCAGCAAAGTTACATATACGGAGACACATACCTTTGGTCAAAATACGAAAATATCCCTGATCAGCCACTTCCAACCACCAAATTTCCCACACTCCTACAGTTACCGAAATTCGGCCAACGTTGTGATTGACGGGTGACTGTGCTGCTACCACACACAAACACCAGTGATCTACGCTAGATAGTTTTAGCTGAAAAGTGATACACCATGACACATACATCTTTGGTAGAAATATGAAAGTGGCACTAGTCTACCAATTTCAACCACCGTATCTCCCAATACGAAAATCTCCTTGATCGGCTTCTTTTAATCACCATATCTTTCACACTCGCACAGTTGCCGAAATTCGGCCAACGTTTGATCGACGGGTGACTCTATGCTACTTCCATACACAAACACCAGTGATTTGCGCCACATAGTTTCAGGCTGAAAGTGATACACCGGGACACATACGTCTTTGGTAGAAATATAAAAGTGGCCCAGGTCAACCACTTTCAACCACCATATCTCCCTCATCCCCATAGCTACTGACATCTAACCACCGTACTACACGATAGGAGACACGATACTAATATCACACACAAACACCAATGATATACGTCATGTTATTGTGGCAGTTAAGTGGTATATACGAAGACACGTCTTTGGTCGAAATACGAAAATATCCTTGATCGTCCACTTTCAACCACCATATCTCCCACATTCCCACTACCGAAATTCGACCAATGTTGTGATCGACGGGTGACTCTGTGCTACTACCACACAAAAACCAGTGATCTGCGCTAGATAGTTTTGACTGAAAAGTGATACATCATGACGCATACATCATTGGTAGAAATATGAAAGTGGCACAGGTCGTCCACTTTCAACCATCATTTCTCCCTCATCCCCATAGCTACTGACATCTACCCCACCATAGAACATGATAGGAGACATGATACCACTACACACACAATTACCAATGATCTACGCCATGTTCTTGTGGCAGCAATGTGAAAAATACGAAGACTCGTCTATGGTCGAAATACGAAAATCCTTGATCGGCCACTTTCAACCACCATATCTCCCACATTCCCACAGTTACGAGTATTTGGCCAACGTTATGATCAACAGGTGACTCTGTGCTACTACCTCACTCAAACTCCAGCGATCTGCGCTAGATAGTTTCGGTTGTAAAGTGATACATGACACATACGTCTTTGGTAGGAATATGAAACTGGCCCAGATCGACCACTTTCAACCACCGTATCTCCCTCACCCCCATAGCCACTGACATCTAGCCACCATGGTAAACGATAGGAGACACGATACCACTATTTCACACAAACACCAACAATCTACGCTAGATAGTTTTGGCTGAAAAGTGATACACCATGACACATAGGTCTTTGTTAGAAATATGAAACTGGCCCAGGTCGACCACTTTCAACCACCATATCTCCATAGCTACTAACATCTAATCAATATAGCGCACGATGGGAAATTCGATGTTATTACCACACACAAACATCAATGGTCTATCCTATGTAGTTGTGGCAGGAAAGAGAAGTATAAGAATACACAAGTCTTTGGTATAAATATGAAAATGCCCTGCATCAACCACTATTAAGCATCATATCTCCCACATCCCCATACATATCGGCATTCGGCCAACGTTGTGCATGATAGGAAACTCCTTGCTACTTCCACACACAATCACCAGTTATCTGTGCTTGGTAGTGGTGGCTGAAAAGTGAAATATATTGAAACACACGTCTATTTTTATATATATATAAGATAAGATTTCATGGTTACTTTAGCTGCCAGCTTCCATAAGGCAGCTACCTCATTCTATTGATGGAGGTTATGAGCCTGAAAATTTCTTCAATCCATGTGTCCATGCGTTTTTCTGCATGTCCACGCCGCAACAACCTCTACTTTGGTAAGCAGTAATTATTCTCCTATTCAAATGTTCTTGCTTTATAGCACCTTTGTTTCCTAACTAGTTATATATATAGATATTATTATTATCTGCAATTGGACCCCGTCAGATCACGCATAGCCTTAACGATTCATTTTTTGTGTTTTCGTATGGCTCTCATTTTTTCTCCATGGATTCTCTTCCTTTCTTCAGTTCACTTCGTCCCCGGTCTCTTAGTGACTTCATTCTCCGGCGGTACTTCCTATTTGTTAATTTTTTGTCTTAACATGTGTATATGATTTCTGTCGAGTTGATGTGGGCTTTTTCTAGCTGATCTGCTGGACCCAGGGCATAATTTTTAGCTCTCTATGTTCGTCATAATTTTGTGAATGAGTCTTGTTGCTGGGAGTCTGTGAATACGTCCAAAAAACTTTATCTTCTTTTCCTGAAGTCTGCCGGGAGGTTTGACAGTGTTTCTGTTACTTTTCGAGATTTAAGTCTGTATCCGTCATCTGTTTTTTCTGGGCTGAGGATCTTTCTTATAATTTCGTGCTTTCCAGTTCACCTTACCTGTGCAGTGTTAAAGTTTCACTGGCACACAGGGCTTCAGGTTTGATAACTGTGTTGTAATGTCTGACTTTTGTGTATATGGACAAACATTGTTTATTATATATGTTGTAGGTTCTACCGTATGCTCTCCTAAGTTTTTGCATGTGAACTTTCTGTGTTTCTTCTCTCCTCCTGTGGTTTCAATGATTTCTCCCAAATAATTGAAGTGTGGGACTCTCTCCATTTGTCCACATTTTCAGATTTTGGGTATCTAGTTTTGAGCAGATGAACTTAGTTTTTTGAAAAGATGTTTGTGAACCTACTCTTTCAGTGCATTCTTTCAGAGTTTCTGTCTCTTCAATTGCTGTGGTCTTGTCATCTGATAGTATGGCTAAATCATTGTGAAGGCTAGGCAGGAAATTTTAATATCATTCTTGGGTCATCCGAGTTGTATGGGTTTCCAATTGTTCTAGTATTTAAGTTCTTTCTCCCGTTCTTGAATGACTTTATCCAGAACAAGGTTGAAGAGTATCGGGGATAGACCATCACCCTGTCGAACACCGGTATTGATCTGAAACTGTTCAGATATCTCACCCATGAATTTCTTTTTTGAGGTTGTGTCGGTGAGTGTTTGTTTAATGAGGTTTAGGGTTTTTGGATCAAGCCCTTGCTCTTTGAGGACGTTGAAGAGTGAGTGCCAGTTGATTGAATCATATGCCTTTTTGAAATCTGCACAGGTGGAAATGACAGGGCTGTTCCTGAGTGCTTTGTATTTCAATGTGGTTTTTAAGTTGAATACCACTTACCTTAGATGATGGTTGCATGTCGTGAACACATAAAAAACACAAGGACGGGAATAATAATGTATATTTTGGGTCTTGGCCCTTTCTCAACTCCTAGGAGAACATAATGGAAGATGGGTGTTGTAGGAGACCATCTCACAGAATGACTGTCAGTCAGGAACGTGGTGGGGTAAATTCAAACAGAAGACAGGGAGGGAGAAGGGATAGTTGGTGGGTTGGGTTGTGATAACATCTTTCCCCCCGCCATATGTCTCACATGAATAAGTTTCTCACCAAAATATTGTGCAATTTGTTTGTTTTTGTGTTTTTTATGTGTTCATCTCGCCCTCCTGCCTTCATCTGGGTAAGTCACGGGTTAGTTTTCCCTATCCTATCTAATTTTTAGTGCCCAATGGCAATTTATTTGTTTCCATTATCCATATATTGGCCCCTTAAGTAAGAAATTTGAGGCTCGTGATATCAGATCTAACTTAAAAATTTAATATCTACCTAACTAGTTGATATTTTAAATCATAATTCATATGTTACTTAGTACAACTTGCTCTTAATTTTGAAACCTTATTTATTCCTCAATAGTGCTTCTACTAAATTTTCATTTAATTTCATTACGTAAGCATTTTGGTGCTTACTGTCTACAATGACTCAATAATGAATTCCTTGAAATCCTCAATTTTTTTCCAAAACTGATAATGTGATTTTAATCTACATAATTTTATCTGTGTACTGGATCAAATTTAATTCTTCTATCTATTTTATTACAAATTTCGATATTCTTGGACTGATTAAAAATCATTTCTATAATTTATTTTATTAGTCAAATTTATAATCGGCGTATTTTTCTTGATGCCTACTACAACTTGTGATATCAAAATCTAACATAGACCTTTGCATTAATTCATAATTCCAAATTTTGTACTTTGCTTCCTCTAATCACGTGGCCTGACATGACTGAAAATCGAGAAATCTTCTTCACTAAATTTTTCAGAGCATAGAAAATACACCTTGAAATGAATGTAACAAAATCAATCATGCAGTGTTGATGTTGGCCATTTTTCCACAGTTGCTCAGTAAATTAAATGACAAAATGACACCAATGCAACTGTACTATGTAGCTTACATAATACAGTTGCATTGGCATAATTTTGTCATTGAAAATTCATTATGTTTGAAAAACATCCTTATCTGATTCCTATGTCTTTTATGAAAATGATTTCAGATCAATCTAAAGAGTACTTTACTGTTAAGAACAGTTAATAGAAATTATTTTATGTGTGAAGTATATGGAGTATGCCTGCTTCTCAAGGTTTTGGTGTGGTTATAGATATATTACATACTGGCTTCACTGTGTTGTAAAGTGTAATGGAAGAACCAGACTGTAATTTGCTGTTAACTTTGAGAATTTTTATCATATGACCTAACACACAATTATGGTTGATTAATTTTCCTGTGTATATATTGCTTGAAAACATACAAAAATCTGTATCTGTTAATTATTATACAATCCTAACTAAGGAAGAATAGGGTAATAAAACCCAACAATTACTATAGATAATGGCGGCTGGGAATGATGAACACACGTAACTCAGTATTT
>JARYHS010008231.1:0-17996 GCA_031002005.1 Vandiemenella viatica
GACTCGGGTGGTTCACCACATCATCGGCTTCAACAGCTCACCTAGACTACGCACCGTAGGGTCTGCGAGGAGGTGTTTTGGTCCCATGAGTCACATTTTCAGACGGCGCGCGCTAATGGCGAAATCTAGTGTGTAGTAAACCTCATGAGCCCTTGGATCCACCTCGTCAGACAGGCACTGATTGAAAATAAAAATAATAATTCTATCCGTAAGAACGGAGACTTTCGCGTCGTACGCTTGAAATGAAGTCCACCCGTGAAGACTTCATTTCATAATTATATACGTTTGCACTTACTAACAAGTAATAATATTTAGTAACTAGCTGGTACCCACGACTTCGTTCGTAATTGTAAAGAATTCATAATGACAGCTATAGACACCTAACCACCCTAGTGCACGATGGGAGACTCGATACTATTACCACACACTAGTACCAGTCTTCTGCGCTATGTAGTTCCGGCAGCAAGGTAAAATTTACGGATACACTCAAGTCTTTGGATGAAACACGAAAATATTCATGATCGACCAATTTCAAACACCATATCTCACACACTCCCACAGTAACCGAATTTCGGCCAACGTTGTGATCGATGGGAGACTCTGTGTTACTACCACACACAAACGCCAGTGATCTGCGATTGATAGTTTTCACTTAAAAGTGATACACCGTGACACATGCGTCTTTGGCAGAAATATGAAATTGCCGCAGGTCGACCATTTTCATCCCCCATATTTCCCACACCCCCATAGCTACAGACATCTAACAACCATAGTGCACGACAACAGACACGATTCTACTACCACACATAAACACCAATGCTCCATGCTATGTAGTCGTGGTAGAAAAGTGAAATCTGAGGAGACACATGCCTTTCGTCGAAATACGAAAATATCCTTGGTCGGCCACTTACAACCATCATATCTACCACAGTAATACAGTTTCTGAAATTCGGCCGCTGTTGTGATCGAAAGGTGACTCTGTGCTACTACTACACACAAACGCCAGATATCTGTGATCTATAGTTTTCGCAGAAAAGTGATACACCATGACACTTTTGTCTTTGGCAGAAGTATGAAACTGCCACAGGTCGACCACTTTCAACCCCCATTTCTCCCACACCCCCATAGCTACCGACATCTAACAACCATAGTGCACTACATGAGATACGATTCTACTACCAAACACAAACACCAATGCTCTATGCTATGTAGTTGTGGCAGAAAAGTGACATATGCGGAGACAGTCGAAATGCGAAAATATCCTTGGTTGGCCACTTTACAACCACCATATCTACCACAGTACCACAGTTTCTGAAATTCGGGCGCTGTTGTGATCGAAAGGTGACTATGTGCTACTACTACACACAAACGCCAGTTATCTGTGATCTATAGTTTTCGCTGAAAAGTGATACACCATGACACTTTTGTCTTTGGCAGAAGTATGAAACTGCCACAGGTCGACCATTTTCAACCCCCATTTCTCCCACACACCCATAGTTACCGACATTTAACAACCATAGTGCACTACATGAGATACGATTCTACTACCAAACACAAACACCAATGCTCTATGCTAATGTAGTTGTGGCAGAAAAGTGACATATGCGGAGACAGTCGAAATACGAAAATATCCTTGGTCGGCCACTTACAACCACCATATCTACCACAGTACCACAGTTTCTGAAATTCGGCCGCTGTTGTGATCGAAAGGTGACTCTGTGCTACTACTACACACAAACGCCAGTTATCTGTGATCTGTAGTTTTCGCTGAAAAGTGATACACCATGACACTTTTGTCTTTGGCAGAAGTATGAAATTGCCACAGGTCGATCATTTTCAACCCCCATATCTCCCACACCCCCATAGCTACCGAAATCTAACAACCATAGTGCACTACATGAGATACGATTCTACTACCAAACACAAACACCAATGCTCTATGCTATGTAGTTGTGGCAGAAAAGTGACATATGCGTAGACAGTCGAAATACGAAAATATCCTTGGTCGGCCACTAACAACCACCATATCTACCACAGTACCACATTTTCTGAAATTCGGGCGCTGTTGTGATCGAAAGGTGACTCTGTGCTACTACTACACACAAACGCCAGTTATCTGTGATCTGTAGTTTTCGCTGAAAAGTGATACACCATGACACTTTTGTCTTTGGCAGAAGTATGAAATTGCCACAGGTCGATCATTTTCAACCCCCATATCTCCCACACCCCCATAGCTACCGAAATCTAACAACCATAGTGCACTACATGAGATACGATTCTACTACCAAACACAAACACCAATGCTCTATGCTATGTAGTTGTGGCAGAAAAGTGACATATGCGGAGACAGTCGAAATACGAAAATATCCTTGGTCGGCCACTAACAACCACCATATCTACCACAGTACCACATTTTCTGAAATTCGGGCGCTGTTGTGATCGAAAGGTGACTCTGTGCTACTACTACACACAAACGCCAGTTATCTGTGATCTGTAGTTTTCGCTGAAAAGTGATACACCATGACACTTTTGTCTTTGGCAGAAGTATGAAATTGCCACAGGTCGATCATTTTCAACCCCCATATCTCCCACACCCCCATAGCTACCGAAATCTAACAACCATAGTGCACTACATGAGATACGATTCTACTACCAAACACAAACACCAATGCTCTATGCTATGTAGTTGTGGCAGAAAAGTGACATATGCGGAGACAGTCGAAATACGAAAATATCCTTGGTCGGCCACTAACAACCACCATATCTACCACAGTACCACATTTTCTGAAATTCGGGCGCTGTTGTGATCGAAAGGTGACTCTGTGCTACTACTACACACAAACGCCAGTTATCTGTGATCTGTAGTTTTCGCTGAAAAGTGATACACCATGACACTTTTGTCTTTGGCAGAAGTATGAAATTGCCACAGGTCGATCATTTTCAACCCCCATATCTCCCACACCCCCATAGCTACCGAAATCTAACAACCATAGTGCACTACATGAGATACGATTCTACTACCAAACACAAACACCAATGCTCTATGCTATGTAGTTGTGGCAGAAAAGTGACATATGCGGAGACAGTCGAAATACGAAAATATCCTTGGTCGGCCACTAACAACCACCATATCTACCACAGTACCACATTTTCTGAAATTCGGGCGCTGTTGTGATCGAAAGGTGACTCTGTGCTACTACTACACACAAACGCCAGTTATCTGTGATCTGTAGTTTTCGCTGAAAAGTGATACACCATGACACTTTTGTCTTTGGCAGAAGTATGAAATTGCCACAGGTCGATCATTTTCAACCCCCATATCTCCCACACCCCCATAGCTACCGAAATCTAACAACCATAGTGCACTACATGAAGACGATTCTACTACCAAACACAAACACCAAATGCTCTATGCTATGTAGTTGTGGCAGGAAAGAGAAGTATACGAAGATACGAATTTTTGGGCGAAATATGAAATCGCCCTGCACTGATCCAACTTTAATCATTATATCTCTCACATCCCCACAGCTATCGGCATTCGGCCAACGTTGTGCACGACAGGAAACTCCATGCTACTTCCACCCACAAACATCAGTGATCTGTGCTAGGTAGTGGTGGCTGAAAGTGAAATATAGGAAAAAACACGTCTATTTTTATATATATATAAGATTACGGCAATAAAATAAAATTTATTTTTCTCGGATTGGTAATGAAAAAATTGACATAAATCATCATATTTAATATAATTATTTAAAAAATTGAACATAATAGGAAGTACGTTAATAAGGTACAACCTTGAACTGAAAATCTTTTATTTGTTGATTGGAATTCCCTTTGTCTTATTGTTAGGCATATCTTGATTTAAAGAAGAAAATTTCGTTCATTTATTTACTATTCATTTTTAATTTCTTTATGTTAATTTCCCCTTTAAAGAGACTTTGTTTGGAGCAATTCAATTAGGCTGTGTCTCCCCTTCTTCAGCTTTTTTAGCTGCGTGGGAACTACGGGGATTAAGGCATTAATTCTTTCAGTTGTTTGAAGATGCTTTCTGTTTTTGTCTGTGCCAGCCTGCACCAATATTTAAACACCAAGTGTTTCATGAATTAATGCGCACGCGAATTTGTGTGTGCGCTTTAATTTATGTTGCGCAGTCGCTCCCCCCGTAATTTACGCCCGTGAGGGTGGGACAGCGGGCAAGAATTTCACTGCTGAAGGACTTTTTTGCGCGCCTTCTCATAATCTCTCGCGTTTTCACGAAGGAAATTAATGGCCTCCTGCCCCTCTTACTGGAGACTCATAATTCGTGTTTCTAAATGTTGCTTGGTTTTGTTTGCTGTCCTTCTCCTTTGTGATGTATGAAGCGTTTGTCTGACTACTTTTTTTTACTCACCTCTACTCCGAACGTTATATTTATTGCAATCTCTGAGTCATGGCAATTACAATTACTTAAAATTCGTCAAAGAGAACACAATGCAGGAAAGGAAAGAGCTATAATGTCAGAAATAATCGGATATTTACATCAGCTTTCAAATCACGGCCGTTACGAAAGAAAACGTTAACGGCTTTTTCGACTATGTGTCCCACAGAGAAATTTTTTTGGCTCAATACAAGATTTTCTTCGTGATGCTTGCTGTAATTTAGTTAGAATTTCAAATGTTAGTAAAACTTTTACCTGTATTAGGTTTACCATAGTAATTCACAATACATGTATTACTATTCAGTAAACAATCGGTTTATTTTGCTTGGTTTTCTGTCTTTTAAGTACGAAGTAGGACTGTTAAGTTGAAAATTATAACAGTGTGGTTTTCAGTTGCAAAGCATCAGGATTAATCTTAGAAACACTGGTGGATTAAAGTGTACGTGATTTGTGTTATGTTTTGCAGTATATAAATAGACGTTTTTGAACCTATATTTTACTTTTGAAACCACAACTACCTAGCTCAGAGTACTGATGTTTTTGGTGTGGTAGCAGCCTTGAGTCTCCCATCGTACACTATGGTGGTTGCATGTCGGCAACAGTGGCGGTGTGGGAGATATGGTGTTTGAAAGTGATCGACCAAGAGCATTTTCATATTTCGACCAAACTCTAAAAAATCTTTGTAATCTTCTTGGATGTACGAATCATCATCAAGTGTTTTCTGCTATACAACAGGTCCACGCACAGTGACAGCCCTCCACGCCTGCCTGTGTTCCGTCATTCTCTTAGTTTCTATATATCTCCCCTTTATCATTATATCATCCATCATTTTCATCCCTTCGCCGACCTCTTCTCTTCTCTCCGTTTACAGTCCCCTCCAGAGCAGTTTTAAGCAAACATTCGTTCCTCAGCACATGTACTAAAATATTGAAAAAATTTACTTGAATGATATTTTACAATATGAAACATTTTTCGGCTATTAACAAATATGTATAATTTATATGGATCTTATTTAGTGTGTGAACTGATTTTGACGGACATTCACTGGTGGGTTGCTAACTTGGCAAGGAGTAACATGACTTGACTTGACTTAGTCCACAACCCGAAGGTTGGTTGGATCCTCCCGAAGGAGGCATACTAAGCCATTGTGTCAGAGGTAGGACGGCCAGTTCCTTTCCTCTGGGACCTACAGTTTAACGTGGAATCCGAACCACGGAGCGGCCTGGCGTAGCTCATGTGATCAAACACAACTCTCAAAATTCCTGCGCCTGCCGGGATTCGAACCCGGGACCGGAGCAGCGAATGTTTTTAAAGCAAAGCGAATTAACCACTAAGCTACCAGAACCTAATTTTTATATTGTAAATATTTAAGATTCCGTACAAATACATAAAAACCAGCTAGGATTTTTTTTAAATAAAATATTTTAAAAATAAAAAAACTTATCTGGTGCCCACTACTTAGTTCCTGTATTAAAAAGTATATTAAAAAACAAACGGAAATCGCTAGCATCCTAGTCGGCAGGGAAACTTAATAATAAAGGATTTAGATAGCTTTGGTTTAGTACTTTCTACAGTGATTTTTGGTAACAAGTTTCCTGAGTTGTTTTATATAGTCACCGTACTGCCATCATTATTAGAAGATTACTCACGCTTTCACAGTTTGATTATTACGGCTTTAAGTCTAGTAAATAAGAAAAATATTTTAGGTCACCGACACACAAAAACTTTCGCACTGAAATTCAAAGTTTTATAAGTAGCACATGAGCAAAAAAGTCTTGAAACGGTTACATTCAACACAGTTATTCGGAAGACATGTTGAAGAAATAAGTACCAAAACTGTACTCACCGTGCAGAAAGAAGACTATGAGAAAGAGAGGACCCATTGTATGTTTAGTTCTGGCTGCGAAAAAACACTCAGCACATTCTCAGCTAACAACCACGGGGAGGAATATTATTCAACCTGAAATAAAAGAAAGGAAACTGTTATTAATATTTCCGTAGTGGCAGAAGAGGCACTTATCAATAAGTTACGTATTTTCGATTATCCAGAGCAGACGTTTCTATGAGCACAGAAAGTTTAATAGCTATGGGCGGTCGATAGTATTTGCACTTCTGGTAATGGTGCCAAACCCCTAACCAAGGAATCAGAATTGCCGTGAAAATACACTTTTGCTATTTCACTTTAACTTCTTACTCGTTTTTTGCTTTTCAGATACGAACCAACTCAAAGAGATGTTTTAATTCTATAAAGAGCTAGTAGTTTCTTATTGTGCGATTGGCATCTTCTTCAGAGGAAATGTCATAAAAGATCAACTATGCAATGCAAAAGTTTCCTTATATGTGATAGCATTTAAAGTTTACATTTGCGTTTACATACCATTTCTGGAATATATATAAACGCTGCTGAAAATCCTGCAAGTATTGCATATTTTTTTACGAAAACCGAGTGACATGACTTTGACAGAAGTGAAGTCTCTAAGAATTTTAAGAAATTTGATGTTCACTGCTGGTGAACAATGAAAAAGAAACTTCTGAATTATTTAACAAAGGCGAAATTAATTATTGAACACTAGGATCTCAAGAGAATTGAACACATTTTGTCCCCTCTATGTAGTAATGTAACATATCACCACGCCGTACTAAGAGAGTGTAAGACTGATTTTCTGGTTAACTACAATGAGGTACAGAGAATTTACCGAATCGCTGCTAGTCGTAAATATAATCTACACTAGCGCTTTTCTACTTTCACTTTATTATTAATTGTCCACTTTGTTTTTATGCTGGCTGTTAACACTGTATTTCTATATATCATCTTCATCAATTTTTCTAAACAAACCCGCTATATAATTGGTCTTCACAATAACATTTGGTATGTGTTTGACGCTGAACGCTTAGCTTGACTAAGAGAATAAGAGCTATGATGACATCGTGCTTCAGCAACTTAATTTTCTCGCTTTACGAATTTTTCTGCACCATTAAAATTCAGCTAAATTTTCTGTTTTTACCATTCTAAATTTTCGAATTCTATTTCAGTTTTAAAAAATCGATTCCACAGACATAGATTCTATGTCTGTTTGTTACGTTTTACTACTAAATGGCTAAACAGATCTTGATTAAGTTTGACAAGGAAATACCGTGTTTCGTGGAAGGACTTATCCGGGACAAATAACATATTTTGTAATGAAACTTTTAATCAACCGAACGATGGTAGACAGACGGATAGCGTGTGTAGGAATCTATAATGTTCTATTTGTCCCTCAGGCTTTATTTCTCTCGCAAGCGGTTTGTGCATGATCTGTTCATAAATATCATGTACAGACACAACCTAAACCACTGCCGGGGAAACTATAATAGGTAGTTTTCTAAAAAAAAAAAAAAAAAAAAAAAAAAAACATGAAATGGAAATTGGTTCTCTTTATGAGATAGTTTCAATATTAGAATGGTATGGGGATGGCTTCCCCGTCATATTATACTGACTCCGTGTTTTGTGGGACATATTTACGTAACTTTCAGCTTTCTATATCCAATTCTAGCAATAAAATTTTAAGTCCACTCATACGAAGTCACTGGTAATAGCTAGTATTCTATAAAATAATGGACTTGTCCCGGACTCAAATACTTTAAGCAGCCATGCACTTTGATTGAAGCACAGCAGTTGCAATTTTTTTAAAAAAAATTATTATAAAGGTGCCGATCTGTCAGTACGTATTTTTTTAAAGTGTAACAGGAGAAGTTAGGAACATTGATACCTACTGGTTGGACCAGCGAGCGTGTGGTTGAAGAACACAGTAGCGGCAGCTGCTCCGGGGCAAGTGCGACAGCTGAGACGTTGCCTGGCCTACTGAAGAGGACTGGGAGGTGGCTGTGAGGAGGAGGGCACGAGAACGGGTCTGTCCCATCCTGACGCAACGCGGGGCAGGTAGTAACCGTACGCAACCGTACACACATGCGTGAGCAGGCACAAGGTCGCACGCTACCTACTTGTTACGCTAAGTGATGCTACGACAGTCGTCCGCTACTCACGCGACGTAGATAACTGCCATAGACTTTCTATTGGCGGCTGTTTAGTGGAGAGAAACGCCACACTGTGTTATAGTGGTTTATGCTCACTGAACGGTGTTAAAGAAAAGCGGAACGAAGGTGTAACACCCAGCTCTTAAACAAAGCAAGCAAAGAATCTAAATGATTTCCTATTCTTACTTCCTCACTCTCACACCCTTATTAATAGTTAAACATGTGTATGAGTGTGATGGAAATAGAGACATCAAATCTTCTAGATTGGGAATGTTATTGGCGTATATTTGAAGGCTTTTGAAAGATTGTACTCTGAAAAGTACAAGTGCAGTGGTAATATGGATAGCGATGTTTGCACTATAATCGAAGTGCTTCATAAAAGATCACAAATAGGGAGCGTCCATAAACTACGTGGCTCAGTCTGGGGGGGGGGGCGGGAGGGGTTGGCTGGAAAGCTACGCTGAGATGCATGGGGGAGAGGGGGGGGGGGGGATCCAAGCCAAGCCACGTAGCTTCTTACTCGTATTATTTGTCACAGTTAAAATAATGTACAGAACACACAACAGCACGTGAATATTTAATTCTGTTATTTAACTATCTCCGTACGTAATTTACGATAGTATGACAGGAGATAACACGTATAAAATATCTTCTCGAATCAATGGGGAAAAATGCTACGTGATCGCAAATCCAAGCCACGTTCCTACGTTGGGGGGAGTTCACAGGAGGCAAAAATGGAGCTACGTAGTTTGTGGAAGCTCCCTTACCTCGCTGGTAACTAGTATTTTTTAGCACTATCAAAATTCACAAAAAAATCTACTATTTATCTAATACATCCAAGCATAGATGTCACGTTCTCATACAAGTACATGTATTGCTCTCCAAACATTGGAACCATTTCATCATTACCAAGGAATTTCTCATACTCATCCTATTTTATTAATAAAAATGGACGAATTTTGAGGTATTGATATTTCATCGGCCATAGCTAACACAACTCAAAACACGCAATATACAGTAAGGAGTTCCTACCAGAATTTGACGGATTGCTTCTTGACATATCGTTGATGTGTGTTTTTTTTTTTATAGGAAACGAGAAAAGAGGGTAGTATATTTCTCTGGCCAGCAGTGGAAGAGACAATGACACCAGTACCAAAGGTAATCCTGGGTTGGTCAAAATGGTTTTAATAGAATGTCTGATGACCAATACAAATTCCGTGCAATTAATATATCACGACTTTTAGATATTGTGCAACGTTTTTTTGCCATTGAATGACTTTATCATATTTATAGCTGTTTACACCAATGAAATTTATTTCCCGGCATAGTACCACTATTTTAAAGGATTAACAGTTCTATTCATCATTCACTATATTTAATAAATGTTTTCTCCCATTACTATTCGGTTTATTAGAACCTTTTCTAATAGTCGCATCATTCTCGATTCACAGTAATGGTGCATGTTAATATATTTTGCACAGACGATTGATGAGGCCAAGTTTAAAGTTAATTACATTATATTCTTCCAGATTCTCTCTTCCATCTCCATACTGAACTTGTTAGGTTGAACATTTGTGATTTGTCTAATAATTGTATATTTGAGTTTATGCTGTAATGTAATATCCAATTTAGCATTCAAGAGAAATAGCGCATATATTTTGGAAGTTTTACAGTTCACTTCAGCATTATTTTCCAACAATGAGTTTTCTTTCACCATTGCAGTTTTGTATCAACCGTCTGCCAATAGTTGGAGGAAACAAAGAAACCTTTACCAAAAGTATGTCATCGGATAACCATGAATTACACATAATGTGTATTAAGTGACCCCATGTTATTAGGTAGTATTTTGTACCACTGAAAAGTTCTTACAATGAAAGAAAAAAAACTCTAGTATAAAAATCAGCGGTTCTGTAATAGTTGCCGGAAAAAAAGATCGTATTATCATCGAAGTAAAAGGCATGAATAGAGAACAATAAATAATTTTATGTTCTGTGGGTGAGTAGTCGCTTAATGAGCGCCAAACAATTCCTATTTTCGTTCCCTAGCGTACGTTCTGCCTTTGCTAAGCAGTTAGCTATAAAGAGAAACAGTAATTTACCTGACTGTTACAAGTATGATTCATTTCCGCATATTTCAATCGAACGTACAAATTAATTATCGTATTTGCACTTAATATAATCATACTGAATAATAGATCTGCTCACAGTTGATTGCAGTTAGATCGTACACCCAGTCAAACGATTTAATTCAACGATGCTGTGAGCATTCAGTCAAATATCATATTGTATTGATCCTTTTTAATTTAGCCGCTGCCAATAAACGTTTAATGAACCATTTCTGCAACTTATCTGAACTAACATACTGGTTCAGTTTCATATTTGTGATACCTGACGTCCAGTAACCAAGAAAAGTATTGTGTATTTTGGAGTCCAAGTTTAACACTCTAATTTTACTAGCGATATACGTTGTTTTTTTTTTTAAAAAAAAAAAGGTAGTAAGACATCTAGGCATAGCTGCATCTAGCCACAACTATCAGTTTTCACTATTTTTCATAGGAAAAGAGTTTTGATTTTCCGTTTTGAATTAATTTTTATTTGTGAGTTATATTGGTATAGTGTCTCAATCTCCTGTATTTATTAATTAGAATTTTCATCAAACCTTCTCTGTTCACCACTATTGAACATTATATGTCTACGCGGCTTCTGAATTCTTAGTATTTGTACAGAGTTTTCATCTAATGATTCAACTTTTGAGAAAAAAGTTGTCAGGGGGCGTTTAGCTCATATAAATAGCTAACTGCTTCTGGACGTTGGAAGTTATACGACGTGAGTATTTGAGTATTTTACTTCTGAGCAGAATGTCTGGAACAGCTTATTTAAGCCTGGCCTGTTGATTAATGAATACCGTCAACGAAGCTTCTCTGGAAAGTAGGCTGCGTCTGGTAGTTGGAGTTTTGCAACGGTTTCCTATAGCCTAAAGATATTAGAGAAAAATCGACGTTATAAGCGAATTGCTGAACAAATGCGAAGAAATTAATTCGGCAATTTATTTATTAAGATCGCTTTTTTGCGATGTTTTATTTAGAACTAAATACGTTTAGTTAGCTAAAAAAGTATGGTAAAACTTAACAGCTTAAAAAAAATGAAAACCCGAAGTAAAATTGCATTTTACGATCCAATGAAGTCCTTCCATTATTTTTTGTTTATGACTTTAGGCCTCATCGACGTCGAGGTGATTAGATGCGAGGTGCGGCTTTGGACAAGAAACGGGAATGAATTTGGCAACGGTCTTTTGAAGGAAGCATCCCGGCATTCACCTGGAATGATTTGGGGAAGCCATGGAAAACCTAAATCTGGTTGCCCGGACCGGAATTCGAACCGGCGTCCTCTCGAATGCGGGACCAGAGTGTTTAACAATCACCCACCACGCTCGGTAAGTCCTTCCCGTTTTTGCCATTTTTAAATCACTACTTTCACGCAGCGTGGCTGTATATTGGACATAACACTTAATGATAAAGCTATTAAAAAGTAAACAAAGTGGGCGTTTCTTTATTACGCAGAATTTAATGTGAAACTTAGTTCGCATTTTAGTCAGGTCAGATGAACTTGTCATGACCTTTGACCCATGTCCGTATCAAAATGATGGTCACAGGTTAACACTAGTGACAAATAAATTTACAAAATGCTTCCGTAATTTTTTATATTTATCTGTAGAATGCCGCTAGCATTGACCTATATAGTTGAGGCTAACAGCATAAGAGATGCGGTAGTATGTTTCCTAGAGACGATAGAGACTGGTAGTGGGACTAATATGAACTATGGCACTTTGGTGTCAGAGGAACATTTTTTTACTTATAAAACTGCTTGATTTTGATGTAGATATACATATAATTTTACATCCTGTTCCGTTGAGAATAATAAGCGGACAACAGTAAAACTCGATTTTGTGGGCCTGCTCGAACAGCGGAGCAGCGCGCTTAGCGGCCATTGGCTCGCAGACACTTTGCACGCAGCACGCCTCCCGAGGGCCTCTGCCAACGATCTGCAGTGAGATTGCTGTATCTCTCAGGCGGCAGGCAATAGGCCGAGACCGTGCCAGGGCGATACGGAACCACACGCTTACACTCCGCTCCCACTACATCACGCCGCTGGACGCCTGCCAGGGCCCCCTGTATATGATACCAACGAGTCAACAATAACCTAAATACAGATTGCTGTCCGCCGAGCCGTAACTCACACACGATCTTAACTTGGTGGTGAATTACGTGTTACTCGTTTCCACTTGTCACTTTCTTTATTCAGTATCTCTTTAATTATTTTCCATGCAGGGGAGAGATTGGCCACTAAGGGAACTTATGAAAGGAAAATTTAAAACGGCACAGCGAGCTAAGGAAAAATCAATGCTAGATTTAAATGCAAGTGACAAGTAGAGAACAACAGACATCAGATCAGTCTTAGGGGTCACAGACATCGTGGAGAAGATATCGTCCTTGAAGTGGCAGTGGACCGGGGCCATGGTGCTCAGATGATAGACGAAATACTGAGCCCAAGAGATGACCAGAGACCGAGAGGAAGACCATCAGACCGATGGACGAGGACATACGCAAGGTTGCTGGGATTAAATAGCAGAGGATCACCCAGGATCATTCGATCTGGAGAAAACTGTTCAAGCTCTAACTGAACTCATAAATCTAATAGGACACATCATTTAATGATTCAACTGCTTGATGATGATGAGATGGTTTTGAGATGTGCGGTTTAATGCTGCAAGTAACTTTGACGAAAGGGAAATTAATGAGTCCATTATTCTGTAACTTAAGATCTACCAAAATCTCTGTTAACATGGTTTTCTCCAGTTATTAGGACATGAGTGATAAAACACGGTGAAAATTTGGAGAACTAAAATTTTGAGACTAAAGGCCACGTTAAAGGACGGTGAGCAGGTTGACGTATAAAGTGAAGAATATTATCGAAACAGTCCCAACGAAGCTGAAAATCTGAAAGGGTGGCAACGTACTCGTCTAGTCAGGAGTGTTCTGAGAACAATGATGGGATAACGACGTTCAAAAATGAGCTAAACGGCTGGTATTGACTGGGGAGAACTACAAAAAGTGCGATGTTAACTAAATCAGATTGGCATTGCAGTTCCAAATCTATTGCCTACTTCTAAAGCTCGATTTCACCACTAGACAGTCGAGAGCCAATGAATTTGTTACGTCAAGTGGGTAAGTAGGCATTACAGCATCCGGAAAAGAGGAGCAACGCTGTTTCTCATCCCGTATAACGTTTAGCTCTACGATGTTACAGCCACCTAATTGTCTCAATCCGCTGCTCTCGTCCCACTCCGTAGATTTCGTACAGAAAGTCAACGTTACGAAATTATGTGGAATTGAAGTTGGGGATAAAATAAAATGTATTCATTGTTGGCTTATAGTCTTTAATAGACCAAGGCGAATTGTGGAAATCGTACAGGGTTTGAGCGTCTCAACTAGAATCCTGTAAAATAAATTCTATTTGTCTTAATACCTGTAGACAGTAGCACACTTCACGCACTTACAATTTAATTTAGAATCTGAATCAGGGAGAGTCCTAGCATACTCATATGAATACAGCAACGTCAGAAACAAAATATCTGTCAGCAATTTGAAAGTTTTTTTTTTTTTTTGCTCAACTGTGTGTGTATCGAAAACTCCATTACTTCCAATAGCTCTGCTTCTGCGATTCGAATACAAGATCCTGAATTTTTTAGGTGAGAGCGTTATCTGTGAAGCTACGAAATTAGCAATAAATTATTACTCCTGAAACTGAATAAGATACAGTTTAGTGGTGTCGAGAACGCTAGACATTTATCGCGATTGCGGCCGAGAACAACAATTATTTACGAGTCAAAATCGATGGTATCAGCATCTAAAGAAATCTCCACAGGGTTGGAAAAAAGCATAATTATCTACTATACGTATGGTAAGAATACGCGACGAAAGAAAAGACGTATTCTGGTACAACTATCACTGTTGCAAATACAGCTCTTCCAGTTTTTTCCCATTGTTCTCTTTTCAATTTCAAGTTTACCATGTGTGTTGTTATTACTATTAACTACTTGTTGGAATGCACGAGCTGGCCTATAGTGGGAACACGCTGCTGGTCACTAGGGGCAAGAAGAAAGCACAAGTGTTACCCACCAATCTCATAAATTACGCATTTCACAAACAAAAAAAATAAAATCAACAAACCCAGAGAAAATTTCGCAAACAAATGGAAATACTTCACTTCCCTCATTAGTTCGTACTATGACCTGGCTGTAGGTTAAAATGCTTTGCGTCAGCAAAGGCATGCTGCCGAAAAAACAAAGCTCAAAATTTGACAATGGCAACGATGAGGAAAACTCATAAAAGCAGCCGGCCTCTAATGAAGGGGAAAGGTGGTGAAGAAGACGACGAAAGAAGAATTGGAAGTAGTGTATATATGCTTATAAACAAAGAAAATTGCGTATCAGCCTCCAATACTTACGGTAAAAGTGCATAGCACGATAAATACCGAAATCTTTAAATTTCTCTCATAGAAAACTAAATGCCTTAATTCACGCAACAGCATGTTTAATGTTGGTAATAAAACTAGCAGAAAACGATGAATTCTCGTTGGTTTTTTCAAAGATCAAGACGAACACCCACAAGAGGAAAATAGTCCAACATTTCTAATCGTCTACGATGTAATCTGAGTATGCGGACTAGGTTCAAACTTGTTAATAATGCACATTAAAGTGATGCTCGCAACCGAATAGGTGCGAAAAACCTCGTTTAGATACTGCACCTGTTGGGAAGATTACGAACGCTACTCCTGACTGCATCTGTGACCAGCTGCACAATCTCGTGTCGCCGGAAGCCGCTACCACAGGCGGAGCGCTGAGGGGATAATACAGTCGTTATAGGAACGTAAGGAATGTTAACAGCTTTTTCACAGTCACAGCTCTTTTTTGCGTGTTGGAAGGCACAATAAACTATGTTCAGAGCGCGCAGTTTTTAATTAAGTGACGCTGCTTCGTTGCATACGCTTAACCCTGCAGTCGCCTACGTGCTGTAAGTGGAACGAAATTGGGGGAAGCAAACCACAAACTCCGTAAGTAATAAAAAGATCTCAAAATGTTCGCTAACTGATTAGAAAAATACGCCTATATATGTTATTGGAGGCAGAAAATCGCATATACAGTTCAGCAGGCACGGTAAGTAGTGAAAGGATTACGTTGAGAGGGTTTCGTTTCGGAGCAAGCTATTTCAGATGTTTATATGCGAAATTTCTGCAGAATGACTCTTCAGATTTCTGCTGTAGCCTACACACTAATGCAGAAACGATTGTCTTCCAAATCTGCAATTAGTGGCTTAGTAAACATTAGCTTTTCCACAGCCTAAAGAGAAAATATTTTTTCTCCCAACCGCCCCATTCACAGCATTTTAGTTTCCGGTACTAAACTTTCAGTCATTATTTCCCTTCAGTCACAAATTAATAATAACAGTTCAAGATTAAGAAATTATAAAGATCATGAACTTTTCATCGTTTTCATTACAGTGAACATTACATATGATAAAACTGAATTAACTACGAAGCTGAAGAGACTTTTGAATAAATCTTATTTTTAAAGTGGAGATTTTAGTCAGAAGTGCTTAGATAAAAAATAGCTAATAGTGTGTATTAAATTTTCTATTTTTTGAGACTGTTATGTTCATTTCTTCCTGGTTGGAATTGTCATTACAAGACAATGAAATTACTCCAGCTTCATAAATAATTTTGAATTACATAAAAATCGCTAACATCGTTTTTCTTCCAGTAATGTTCCAAAATAATACACTGTGTATATTTTATAGAACTTCAAACGTCTAGTTGCTACAGTTATTAAGGTAAAAGTCTTTTATGACTTTTAAATTAACCCAAACACCAGCGTGAAACTGCAACTACCAGAGAGATGTTTTACAGGCAGTAAAATTCGCAGTTTGATGAAACCGAAGCCTAAAGTTTATAAGTATCATAGTATATCGTACGCCTTGAATAACTACAAAACTTTTTTATAACCAAAACAATAAAATAAGCAAGGAGTAGTATTTTTTGGCTGCAATAAGTTTAATTTCAAAGCACGAATCCTGGAAGATTGAAAAGAAGAAGCAGTGTACTATAGAAAACAAGCTTCTTCGAATCCCATATTTCAATATTTCACTACGAAACAGATTGAATTGCTGGAAAGTTCCACATATTTTAACTTAATACAATAAGGGGCTGAATACCATCACTTACAATGTATTGCAGTAGGCAAAGCGAGTTTTGCTATGTGAAAATTGTTACAATCCATGAAATTTTTAACTTCGGTTTCTGAAAAATGTTCAAAACTATTCATCAGTTATTTTACCCAGAGGTAAGAATAAATTAAAAGTACCGAGAAGACTTTACACATTTTCCTTGGTATGAGAGCTTGGGTAACCAGAGATATTTAATATTGGCACAAAAAGCGTCCTTCGCCAGCAGGAGTTAATCAAGCATTCAAATGGCCAGTGAATGTAGAATTTACCTAAACTGTCGCAAGATATGAGGGAGATCTGGAATCATCGGGCTCACCAAACTCTCACAAAATATTAGTGATCATCACCTACACAAATAAATATCGCATTCTTACAACATTCTGTATGAGTAACATTTGACATGGATGTAAATGGCTAAAGCCGAGTATTTTTCGGATTATATCGCTTTGTACTAAAACATTTGGAATAGCACCAAAATCAAATTACGTCTAAAAACCAGGTTAGATATGTCGTTAAAGGGAATGATCATTCTGTAGGTAGCAAGTGAACAAATTTTTTTATTTTTTTTTACTGTAGTATATTACTTTCATTGTCTGCTCTGATAACAGCGAACCAAATGACTGCTGTAGAGAGAAAGTGTTGCAATGTAAACGTTTCTTTATAAACTTTGTTTTCTTTTCTTCTATGTTAAAAATTGAGAACCTTTGGCGAAAGAATAAAGTATTCATACCTGTCTCTGCTCTTGACGCAACAAAGCAGGTTTTTGTGTGACGCTATAGTACTGCCTAAGCGACATTCGGTTGACGGTGCGTTGTCCCTTGAACGAAACCGGTTCGTACTTAACGAGATCGCTTTGTGATCAGGAAAAGAGAACGTCCTGGGCCTACGCGCCGACCAATCGTTCAAAAAGCACAGCGAATCGTTTATAAACGCCAGTCGGTCTATGTGACGATAAGAAGGCGACGGACACACCCACCCAGACCGAAGCAAATCCAGCGAAAGTCCTCAATTAAAGAATGAACTACCTTACTCCCATTCCTGTTTGTATATTGCACAAGGTGAGGGAACAGCCACAAAGGTTGAAACTACCAGGTATTTAGCTAAGCACAAACAGAATGAATGAAATGAACGTTTCCTTTCACTTACTGAACATTTCATGACGCTCTTTATGTCCAAAACTACGAACCGAATATTGCAATGTAACTACCTACAATCGTGTTTCCCGCCATTTTCAGCTAATTAAAGCTATGTAAAATAATGGAAATGATTTATTAATCGTATTTA
>JARYHS010008232.1:0-28852 GCA_031002005.1 Vandiemenella viatica
ATCCAGGCATCCAGATTTGGATTTTCCATGGTTTCCCCAAATCACTCCAAGCGAATGTCAGGATGCTTCCTTCAAAAGGCCATGGCAGAAATCCTTCACATTCCCATTCCTCTAATAACCTCAACAAGGCATAAAGCAATAAGTAAAAAAAAAATAAGGAAGAAAGGCAGATATTATCCAAGACTGAGGGACAGGAGGAAGTGTCTGGTCTCCAAAATATGCTGGTAGCAGACTCCCACCTGCAGTGTTCAGATTGGAAATTGGTATCAGGAAGCATTCTAATAGCTACGACATTGAAACAGTTATTGAAGTTATGAGTTTTGTGAGAGCTGGCTCACAGAGCAACAGCTTGGTATAGATTTGGAGAGTAAGCTAATACAGTGTGATCATTCAGTCTCATGGATAATGTGTTCAAGGTGAAGCCAATATAAGAAATTTTTACACTGGCAGATTATAAAGATCTTGGCAAAAAGAAAATTATAAGGATAGATACACAGTGATTCATTCAATTTTGTAACAAACAGGGCTGTTAACAAAAAGAAAAATATTTACAAAAAATGATTTAATATAAGAGAGGTGAAGGACAGAATTATTTTAAAGGATTAAGAGGCAGTCAAGAACAATGTTAGTAAAGAAAGGAATAGAATATGGCTGAAGAAATGATAAGGGATAAAGGAGAGCGAAAGAAATCTGGAATTCAGACATACAATACAGTTGAGAAAAATGGACTTCACCTTTTTTTATATAGTGAAAGCATGATCAGAATACATGA
Source organism: Vandiemenella viatica (assembly GCA_031002005.1). Lineage (NCBI taxonomy): Eukaryota > Metazoa > Arthropoda > Insecta > Orthoptera > Morabidae > Vandiemenella > Vandiemenella viatica. The sequence continues at coordinate 773 of JARYHS010008232.1, forward strand.
GGCAAATAATGAAATGGCGATTTGTGTCTGTGATGTAGGAAACAATGCAAATACCTAGACATTGGAACTATACCTCAGTTATGTACGAACACAAGATGACAATTGTAAAAGTTTCAGTGTAACTAATTTAACTATAGGCAGTTAATTAAAACCAGGATTGAGGATGACAGAAGAAATAATTTAGTTTTCAGGTGAAAGATGATTTTATCAGGTTTGAAGCGTACTAACATAACTTTAGAAATTGTATTTACAGATTAAAAGAAAGCATATACTGTGCCAAGAGAAGCCCCAATAATAATGAGAATAAAAATGTTTTTAGGTGACAAAAGTAGGGAAAGTTAGAGAAAGAAAACCAACATTTATCACAGATAAAGACAAGATGGCGGTGATAACACATAAAAACTATCACACTTTACAGTATTTCAGTACAAGTCTTATTATTATTATTATTATTAACTGTGATGCAGCACATGCTCCAGTGACAACTCCACTAGTCATTTAATTGCCCTTTTTATTTTATTTTTTAATCACCTTATATAATTTGAATGTTAAATTCTCCCCCCATCCAATTTTGTGATTTACAAATTTTAAAATTCCTTCAGCTATTTTGGTAAATTATTCATCACTTCAGTTGGTAATTTGTTCTAATCCCAGACACCCTTACGATTATCAATCTAAATTTGAGCTTCCCCCCCCCCCCACCTTCTACACTACCATATCGTATCCTGCACCACCCTCCCTCCGTGATGTTCTCCTGCTGACGAAGAGCCAAGTCCCAAAATATTAATTGTTTTTCCAGTTGTTTTGTTTTTTTATATGTGTTCACCCCATGGAACCATCATCAAAGGTAAGTGGCGGTTCATTTCGCTGTCCTTTTGCTACTTAGCTCCTATTATTTCCTGGTTACTATTCATATATATATTAAACTGCTTACAAAGTTGAAGGTTGCTGTGGAATTGAAACATGGATAGATTCAGGGCTAGTCAAAATGATTGCAGTGTTTTCAGAAAATTAATACAGATTTATTATTTGACATATACTTACAAGATTACACAGATATACAAACAAACTGTGAAAGCTTTTTGAGTGTCTACAGATGCTCAATATCTGCACACAAGTCTATAATAGAGTTCTTCCAGTACCCGATGCAACATGACTCTGTAGGTCTGGCAGATCAACTGGTACTGGTGGCACGAACACTGTGTCTTTTACAAAACACCAAACAAAGAAGTCGCCGGGGCTTAGGTCAGGGGAACGAAAAGGTCATGACATCAGCTGACGATCAGCATCCCCACCACGACCAATCCACTGTTTGGAATCCTGGTGTTTAGAAAATTACAGACAACTAGAGAAACTGCTGGAAAATGAAATCTTCACCGTCAGCTTCCAGAAGTGGCATGAGCCAATTCTGCAACATTTGCAGATAGATTTTCCCTATCATTGTGACCTCATTAAAGAAAAAAGGCCCCTAAAGTTTCTTTCGTGAGATTGCACAAAACTCGTTCCCTTTGGGAGAGTCACAAACATGCTGCACATAAGCATGGGAGTTTTCGGTCCTCCAAATGCACACACTGTGCCTGTTCACTTTTCCACTCACATGAAAAGTGGCCTCATCACTAAACACAAGTTTTTCTGCGAATGTTTCGTTTTGTTCTAGACATTGGGCACAGAATTGAAAACGACGCACTTCATCGATGTGTGACAGTGCTGTAGCAACTGTAACCTGTAAGGCTTCATACAGTCGCTTCCGTAGATTCTCCAAACGGTCTTCTGTGGAATACCTAATTCCCTGCGCGCTCGAGGAGTAGACTTCTGTGGGTTACAAACGTAACTGGTGCGCACAAGTTCAATGGTTTCTTCAGATCTTAAAATCAGGTGGCTGTCTCGTACCCAGTTTGTACTAGTAAGCCAATTCCCACCTTCTAAATTCAGAGATGCTGCTTCTGTTTGAGAGGACTCTGATGGTATGCACGATGAAGTAAGAATTAAAATTGTTGGTATTATGAGTGGTGAGGGTTCTAGGTGGAGATTGTTTGTCTGTGGCCATTCTCTCTAATGACCCTTGGATTTGTGGTAAAACCTATGTAAAAGGCTGGGCAGTGGTTACAGGTTAGTTGATGTAAAACATGAGATATTTCTTAGGTGCCATACACTATGATGGGGAATCATTTCCTGGTTAATGCATTGGTGAAGGCATGGTGTATATGGCATAATTTGCAGCAGGATCTGTTGCATGGAAAGGAGCCTTGGGACGGTATAAGACAGGGAACCCCATGTTTGGGGACTGGAGTTCAGAGATATACTGAAGCAAGTACTGGGGTGGTCAGACAGGAGGGATCTCATTTCCGGGCACACTCACATGAAATCATAACCTTGCTGGAGAACTTGGTCAATTGATTCCAGGTCTGATTACGACTGGACTGTAGTGATGGTTTATGATGGCTGATAGTCTGAGATGGTGTGTGATGTGGCACGTGAGAATGTTATTAGACTATAGTGCAAGATTAGACAATATACATCTCCTACCAAGCATGCCAATACTGTAGAGGGAGCATTCAGTGGGGACGGTAGTTATTAAAATCGAGATAATGATGTAGGTTGGTAGATTTGGTATGGACAGATGAGCCAAGAGGGGGACAAATCCATATGTGAACTGCTTACTGCAGAAAGGCAACACACCCAAGTTTTTCGAATATAGCTTTTTTCACTAAAAATGTTCCCACATACAGGCTGCATCATTTATTGTAGAAAGGACACTTGACAGCCCAATAGAATAGGCATGGCAATGCCTTTAATTTTCCGTTTACTACAGATAGTCCTAGACAAGTTCCCTGTTCTTTAGTAAATGGTCTTAGTGGTGGAGCATGGTGGCATGAAGGGAAGGGGGGCAAGGGGGCAAATGAAGCCTGTACTATGCTAAATAGGTACACAGAAAATAATGTTGACAAAGACGTAATAATGTCACATTTTTGGAGATAACTATTCAGGCCAAAATAAAAACAATACTACAATGAGAATGATGATGCAACTATGTGAGATAAAGGGGTTTGATAACATTAAACTTATTTTCCCCATTAGAGGGCACTCTTTTATAACCAAAGATTGGGATTTTGGTATTATAAGAAGGAGGAAAGAAGAAAAGTATTACACAGTGGGTAAAGTCATTGCACTTGCACAGAACTCCTCAAACAACCCTAATAAGTTTTCAACAGTTGAAATGAAAACTGATGATTTCATTGACTACAGCTCGTGGTGGTCCAAGTTCTACAAAAAAACTTGCCTTAAGTTACAATTCATATGGCAAAAATGTCCCCAAAAATCAAGAGAGATCTTTCAGGATATCCAGCTACAGGGAGCTCAGCTTTTCAGCAAACGATCTGCACAGTGTTCAATGCAACATTAACTTTTGTGGCTCGACAACAGACACTTTTAAGCTTGGAACATAGTTAAGTCATTTGAATTACCTATAAAGAAAGACTATACTACTGTTGTGGCCATAAATAGTAAAAACAAACTGATGGCATAAGGAAAACATTCGTTTACATACCTGAGGAGAAGATGGAATTTTGGTATACCATGGCCTATAACAATGGCATATTCTGATGAAATTGGCAACGACTGAAAACTTTAACTTTGAAATGACATACCTACCGTATCTCGGTAGTAATAAAATGAATTTTTATTGAAATTTGCGTTTTTTGTTTTGTGTCCCCCCCCCCCCCATGAACTTTCTCTTCAAAATCCTATTTACTGCAGAAAGGGAACATGTACAAAATACAAAAACCCCACAGCTTTGTGATGTGTCATTAGGAAGTTTTTAAAGCACATATAATTAAAAGTTTCCTAGTTACTTGAAAATAAAAACTAAAAATTATCATGTGAGGTTGTATTCAGTTTTTTTTTCTCTCCTGTAAAATTTAGAAATGTGGACATATAAGTAAGTGATACGGGGTGTGAAAATAGGTCCATGTGAAGTTTATAGTGTTACAGATATTGAGACTCTTAAGGAAATTGAGAAGGTCATTTTCTACATGGGTACAGATCATGAAAATGTCATCTAATGACCTAAAAGATTTCTGGTGGACCTTATCCAGAAATGACTATTCTAGGCAGCCAAGGAAGAGGTTTTCAGAAGATGGTACCATACAGGAATCCTTGCCAGTGCCTCAAGTCCAATGGTAAAGTCTGCCCTCAAAAGAGAAAAAATTGTTTAATATCAGGTGGACCATTGTGGCAAGGGGGGATGTGCTGGGAAAGCTGCTGAGAGGGAAATGGAGAATGTTTCTATATGAGCAAGTCATGAGATGTGGGCACAGTAGAAAGATGGAGGAGGAATTGTTGTGTGTGAGTACACAGTATGGCTTACAGGGGATTACTGGAGATCGCGATTCCGCCAGGAATTGGCGTCATAATACTGCAGTAGTCAAAGACAAGACTTCGCTAGAAATACTTTCAGAAGTACATTTAACAGTTTCTTGCTGGTCCAGGCTGTATTACAACCTAATTTCTAATTGAAAATAATGGTCCATAATACGTCTTGCCATTGAGTACAGCAGTATTATGACGTCATTACTGAATGTTGATGTAGCGGAATCACGATCTTCAATCGACCTGGTTAAAGAACGTGGACCTGAACATTGTAAAATTGGAAACTATAACACAGGAACAAGTCAAGGAACAGGTGGAAGTAGTTAGCACAAGATTTATTCCTGTAAAATTTTTGTATAAATATTACACAAAAACCAACTCTGCTGAGTAATGGTTCATGTGGGAAGAGAGAGAGATGGGGGTCAGGAATGGGTGAAAAAGGAGAATTGCTGGGTGTTAGCCTAATACCAGGTGGCATATATATATATATATGTATATTGCTAGTATACAAAGGTGTTATAAAGAGGCTACATTAAATGTTTGGATTGGAGAATAACCACCACTTACCAAAGATGAAGACTGCTATGGCTTCAACAAATGAAAAAAACTGAAACACATGGAGCGATCAAATTTCAGGATAATATCCGTTCTTTAAAAACAGAATAAAATAGCTGCCTAATGGAGGCTGTCTTTTTTTTTTTTTTTTTAAATCATTACTGTGTGTGTCTACATGTCTTTTGTGTGTCCGCGCCACAGCAATCTTCTACTTTAGGTGTATGGCGGTCCTCTGATAACCACAAGTGAAGGCAAGATAGTATCAAATCTAGGACAGACACGTACACACGTTGAACACTGAAATGTCCCTTCATCAACGATTGAGTAGCCTCATGGTGGAAGCTGGCTCAGAGACTGCTGACCATTGACACGGAGTGGGGGAAAAATGAAAATGGAGAGGAGTATTGAGTGGAGGTTGAAGAGCATAAATCAAAGTATTGCAAAACTGGCAACCATTTTGCAGAATAATGTCGTGGGCACTGTTCATGTTTATGCCATCCTGCCTTACAGTGTGGTAAGTGGTAAATACTTTCCACACCGAAAATTTCTTTTCCATCAGAAATGACTAAGGGGACAAAAACATGTACTTAACCAGTGACACAATAAACAAAGCAATAGCTGGTGATATAAAGAAAGAACAAGCATCACAAAAAATGAATACATAATACTACTGATGATGCCTCCTTTGGGAGGATCCAATCAACCTTCGGGTTCTGGACTAAGTTAGTTTTAATACTACTGATAATGGGAGCACTCTATCCAGCTTGTAAATGTAGAGTAGACCTGTCAATTACAAATAAGAAAGGAAACAAATTGAAATGGATCAAATGAGTCAAAGCTGTAGTTGGTTTACAGCCAATGGCTTGGTCTTAAATACTGATGAAACTCAATATATGCAATTCAGTACATCACACAAATTACTACCAGACATAGACAAAATTTGCAAGCCAGTCCATTCAAGGGGTAGAGAGAGTGAAATTTCTAGGTTTGCATATTGATCATAATTGAAATTGAACAACCCATGTCTGTGACTTAACAAAAGTGATGGGAGTGCAGCCACATTTGCAATTCGTATAATTTCAGCAACAGGTGATCTCCATAAGAGGATACCAGTTTATTTTGCTTATTTTCATATGCAGTAATATTATATTGAAATTCTAGTAATAAGAATTATACGGAGGGTTAGGCAGAAAACTTCACATTGAAGAGACCTGTTGGCCGCAGAGTTTATAGACACATATTAACGTCCTTTTTAATCACAAATTATACTCTATTCAAAACAAATAGCAAAATACAAGCTTATGGCACTAGAAGTAAGAATGATATTCACAAGAATTGCAAGTCATTTTAATTTGTTCAAAAAGGGGTCCGATATTCATGGACACTTACCTTCAATAAATTACCAGCAAATCTTAAATGTCTAGCATGTGATAAGATTAAATTCAAGAAAACGGTGAAATTTTTTTTTAAATTGACAACTCCTACTCCATCGAAGAACTCATTTCTAAGATATATACAAAATAATTGCCAGTAGTTAGTGTAAAGGTAGTTGATACAATAAATGAACATATGCTGTGTTCATTTTTTGGTATATTTAACTATTTTGTTAAGCAATAGTTTATCTGTAAATTGATAACTTCCCTCATCCCACAAAGCCAGTCTCTCATATTGGGATCCATGGAAAATGAATGTATTGTATACTCCAGATCATAAAATAATGAAAGTCACCCCGCCTAAACATTATTTCGGAATTCAGCCTGGACCATAGGACGAACTTTATCACTGGTACAGGCCACAGTGCATTCCAATTCAATCACAACTGCCTCCAAATTTGTTTCTAGAAAAGCAACTATTTAAAGCCCTCCAATCGCTCCCCTTGAGTGATTTCTTCTCTTCTCTTTCACATTTTCATTTTTAACGCGCCTTCGATAACGCCTCTGTGTAATGTGACGAGTAATAATAATATTATAACAATTGATAAAATTGCGATGGAGCGCCCGGTCCGGTGACAATCTCCCTACACACACCCCTTTTTCCTTTTCTCTTGGCAATTTATTCCAGTCGCTCACACCCTTTTGCCTGAAATCAAGTGCCAGCTTGTGGTCATGATCAACCTTACCCTTCCAAGCACCTCTCTTAATTTTTCCACCAATATCTTTCCATGCTTCCAGGCTTTGCAGAGACGATTCTAAATGCAATATAACATTTGCATTTTCAGGTAGCAAGTACAGCCGTAATTTAGTTAAAATAAATCCTGGGCCAGACTGGGAACATTTTATGAAACATCATAAAAGACAAAGTACATTGAGATTTAGGTAGAATGTTGTCACAACACTAGCTATAAATGGTTCCGGCGGTGACTTATACCGTTAACAAATCAAAATTTAACTCTAAACGCGATATCAAGAAGTTACGCGAGATCAAACTTCGTAAAACACTAGAAAACATACCTGCACGCGCAAATTTCCCACCGGCTCCATTTCAGCGGCAAATTGATGTTAGACTCGCAACAAGTATCGATAGCTGGTTGGGGACTTGTATCGATGCGATAGACTGCGGTGTGTTGGTATTTGATTGCTGGACACAAATCACTGATGCACAAATCACATTTAATAGCGTAATCAGATAACGTTTTCTTTTTTGTGTGAGTCATATTTTATCCTTAGATTAGGTTTTTACTTATCCAGTTTATCACTTTATGGTACAGGTACACAGGGGTATAGTTAAATGTGGTGTGCCTCAGGGTTCAATTCTTGGTCCTCTGCTGTTCTTAATCTATATAAATGATCTCCCACATATACTAGGTGATAATGAACACATGGTGCTCTTTGCAGATGATACTAGCATATCCTTGAAAGACCCATCAGCACAAAACCTCGAAAACACAGCAAATGAAGTTATAAAGAAAATTAACAGGTGGTTTAATGCCAACAAACTAATACTTAATGTAGAAAAGACACAGTTACTTCAGTTTGTTACAGAAAATAAAACAAAGGACAGCTATAATGTGATATCAGAAGGAAAAGCAATCGATGAAAGCAGTTTCACAAAATTCCTGGGTGTATATATAGATAACAAATTGAACTGGAAACAGCATATTCAACAACTTCTTAAAAAACTGAATTCTGCAACATTTTCACTGAGGGTAATATCTAGAATAGTCAATATAGAAACCAGAAAGTTAGTATATTTTGCATATTTTCATTCCCTGCTCACTTATGGCATCTCATTCTGGGGAAACTCGTCACAAGCACAGAGGGTATTTAAATTGCAAAAGCGTGCTATAAGAACTATTTGTGGAGCAAGCCCACAGACACCGTGCAGAAATCTATTTAAAAACCTGGGTGTTCTAACAATGCCAGCCCAGTATGTATACTCTGTATTATCATTTGTAGTAGAAAATCCTGAACACTTCAATCTTAATGCTGACATACATAGCCATAATACTAGGAATAAATATAATATTCACAAGGATTACAAATCACTGTCAATTGTTCAGAAAGGGCTAACATTTACTGGAGCTTCCTTATTCAATGTATTACCAACAGAAATTAAATGTTATCTACAAAAACCCAACTACTTTAAGTCCAAACTGAAAGAGTTTCTGCTTCAGAACCCATTTAATTCTGTAAAAGAATTTTCTTCTTGGAATTTGGTAACTAAGAATGACTGATAAAATAGTATATATGGTGTATGGAAGGGGAATGTGACAAAGTTGTCCACAATTACTAAAATGATATATGTTTTTTTTTTCTTTCTGTTTGAAAAATGAAGTAATTACACTGTTTACAAAATTTCACTCATATATATTAACTAACATGGGATAGCATGCACTGAAAAACTGCTGTGAAAAATTATCATACTAACAGGTTTTTAAGTAATTGACAGCTTATGAGTTGTTGGTAAAATAATTGATATTGTTAATTGGTGTGTGTACTGATTCACATAAATAGCAACTAACATGATATAATATGTAGTCGCAAATTACAGTGAAACTTATCATGGTAACTGGTTGGTAAGAAAATAACTGGTTATTAGATGCTGGTAACACGTGTATGCACTGTTCCACATAATAAGTATTAATTAACTCGGGATTGTATTTGTAGATTACAGGAGATATTGGTTATACTAATGGGTTGTTGCTAACTTGTTGTCAATATATAATAATATTATCAATTATATAGTAATATTGACATTGCTAATAAGTGTATGTACTGTTCCACATCCCCGAGATTATTCTCACATGGGATCAAAGTGAACATATCTGGTTTTTCAAAAAAGTCGTCGACTTCTCTTTGAAATATCATGAATTGCCACGATCGATGCGAAAATCTGTATTAGTTTTGATACCAAAGAAAGGAGATTTATCTCTGATCACGAACTGGAGACCTATCTCTCTACTTAATGTAGATTATAAAATTATATCCAAGACAATATCGAGAAGAATATCATCTGTTTTAAAAGAAATCATTAACCCTGATCAAACCTATTGTGTACCAGGTCGATCAATATTCACGAACCTACATCTATTTCGTGATGTTGTCAACGCAGCTAACAGCGACAAAACAGCGCTAGCAATTCGACCGGGTCGAACATGAATATCTGTTCTACACGCTACGAATTTTTGGCTTTCCACAGGAAACCATTGAACACATAAAGACATTGTACCTTGGTGCACAATGTCTGGTACGAATGGGGAACTATATTCTAGCTCCGTTCGAGTTAACAAGAGGAGTGCGACAAGGAGATCCATTATCAGGGGTCTTGTTTACAATTTCTATAGAACCATTATTACACCTATGCAGAAAACGTTTAAGCAAATGGGGCTTTCCGGTCGAAATGTCAATGAGACCGCTTGTTGTATCGGCTTACGCTGACGATGTGGCTGTGTTCATTACAGAAAATGAAGGGTTTCGTGAATTCCAACAAACATACAATATATATGCTTCAGCATCTGGGTCATGTCTAAATTACAAAAAATCAACTGGTCTCTTTCTAGGCAAATGGAAAATGAGGAAAGACAGACCATTGAACCTAGAATTGAAAACAGACGGAATAAAGTATCTTGGTGTTCATTTTGGCATTACGGAAAACTACTCGCAACAAAATTGGGACATACTCATCAACAAAGTAAGAACCTGCTGTGAACGCTGGAGACGCTTTCGACATATCATCTCACTAAGAGGTAGGAAAATAATAATTAACCAACTCATAGAAGCCAAAATGGTGTACGCATGCTCAGTTTTACAACCCCCAAATGGATTTGTAAACGCAATTAACAAAATTCTTTTAAACTTCATTTGGACAGGCAAACATTGGTTGAATCAGGACATTGTTTTTGCTCCCACAAATCGAGGAGGAATTGGAATGGTACATCTTGAGGCTCGAATAAGGACTTACAGGATAAAATTCCTTCATACATTTATGCATCTTGTTGAAAATGGAGGAGATATAGATGATATTTCACACATGCTACAAAGGTCAAATCTTTTAGTCTATTACGATAACCTTCAACCGTCAGTGTTTTTGAGCATATCAAAGGATGTCAGAAAATCTGTTCAACTAGATCCATTTTACGCTTCAGTAATTCGAGCATGGCAAGACATGTCACCGTCTCCAGCAAGAAGACTCAGTACAACGGAAGATTTGAAATGCCTACCGCTATGGAATACTACATATCTTCCCAGTAATTTGTTTATTGATGACTGGCGTTTGCTCAATGTAAAAACTGTGGGACAACTACTGACGGACGACGGCTCATGGAAACAAATCACAGACTTGTTTAATAATGCCGATCTAAGTGTTCCCACGCGCAGAAGACTATGCTCCAATTATCTTTCCGTAAAGCGTTACTTTGGATACCATTTATTTCCAATTACAACATCGAATCAAATAATGAAATCAAGTTTTACGGTGGTATTACAAGGAAAAAAAATTCCGTTTCCTACTGCCAAATGCAACATCTATCAAATACAGTTAAATTTTCTACGTCCTGCAACATCAATATGCAAACACAGTGATTTTGTGGATGGTGAAATCAACTGGTCTGCCATCTACAGTTCTCCAAATAACAGTCTAGACTCTGATATCTGTTGGCGTTTTCTACACGAAAGTGTTATGACACCGTTTAAAATACATCAATGGAACATGAGCGAGCAGGACAAATGCCCGTGGTGCACTGATATAGGCGATACTGCTCATATGTTTCTAAAATGCCGGAAAACCATCGGCTTATGGACCTTAGTGCAACAGCTGTGCAGTAAACTGTTAGAACTGACGATACGTGAAAACATTTTAAGCGTGCTATGTTCTACCAAACGGGACGCTGCAACAACTTTAAGTGTATACATAATAATTCTTGCCATTTCAACTATTTATAGAACATATTACTCTTGCCTACTAAGTAAACAGTACTATACGAATTATACCGATGTCTTCATCCAACGTGTGACTTGGCGCACGAAACTGGAAATGATTTGTGCAAAACGGAAGAATAAAATCAAGGACTTTCACTCTTATTGGATGCAAAAGGATGCTCTACGTGCTATATTAGACATTGACTGATAAATATTTCATTAGTTGCAGCCGTTGTTTTAACAGATTATATGTAGTGTGTATGTATATATATGTATATAGCAATTTAAGGTATTTTCCTTTTATGAAATTGTTTAAAAATGATTACTGAGGAGTCTCCATTTCTTGTAGTGTTAGTTTTATTGTAGAAGCACAAATGTAATTTTTGTAATTATGTTTTGTATATAAGTTAGGTGTAAGTATACCTGTACCGGAGTGTAGATGTGCTGTGACTATATCATACAAAAAGTGGATTTTTTTTTGTAATGTTCTTTTGCCCTTAATATTGGTTTATGGAAGTGTACTGAAACATTATCAATTAAAAAAAAAAATCTATCTATCTATCTATCTATCTATCTATCTATCTATCTATCTATCTATTTGACATTGGATAAGTCATTTTAATTATTTGATGTTATATATAAATATGAGATGATGATAGATGACAAAATAATAAAATGACAAAATAAATATACATAAAGAAAATTTAATTACAGTACAAAAATAAAAATTCAGATATCTTAAAGCACATTTTTTATGAGTCCACATATTCACTTCTTCTTCTTAAGTCGCCTTCTCCTATTGGAGGTTGGCGGTCCACTCTGAGCGTGAAACTGCAGCATGGATAGCCTCTTCAGACGTGCATTAGAAACGCCCTTAGTTTTAAATGAGCTACATGAAGAATTTTTTACTGCCTGTGGTGTTTTATTGTAAAGTACTATTTCTGAATTTAAAATACTTTTTTGATATGTTCAAGTGCTCCAAAACGTTTTATGTCTGAATGTCCTGTGACCTGTAGTGAAGTAATTGTGTATCACATCATTTTTTTTTTACTTTGTTGTATTTCAGGAGATAATCTCTCGTAAAAAGAACTATTTCATCGAACATTTAGAATGGCAAGGTTAACGAAATGTGTTCTACATGATTCTAATCTTTTTAGTCGACAAATGGTTCTCATTACTCCTTTCTGCATCCTAAATATATCAATACTTTGTGGTGAGTAACCCCAGAAACTAATTCAATACCTTATGTTTGAGGAGTTGAGTAAATTACTTGTATCATCTGAAAAAGTTTGGGTGAACATTCTTAGTGAGATCATCTACATAAATTAGAAACAAAGTATGATACAAATTCTTCGCGGGTATATCGCCGGATTACATTTTCTAATAACAAGCTTGACATGAACCTTGGGGTACGCCATACTTCACAAACTGCTCATATGTGGTAAAATATTCCCTTGTAGAAGTTCTCTAGTGTGTTGTTTCATAATCTACAGATGCATTTTTTTTTTTTTTTGTCGGCTTTCAAGATACGATTTAATCCAGTTTTTTTCATTTCCTCTTATCGCCATTTTTTCCAGTTTAGTTAATAGAATACTGAGAGGTCCAGCAAAATATCTGTAGCCATTTAATTTCTATACAAAGCCTTTAAATGAAAACTAAGAATACAAAAATTGCTGCATGCGTAGATTTAATTTTCCTGACTCCTTGCTGTTGGCAGAAAGTGGTGTGTATTTGTTGATAAAATTAAGCAGTCTATCAAGGAAAAGTTTTTAAAGATTTTTGAAAAAACACTTAACTGGGAAACAGGTCTATAATTTGCCAACTGATCAGTAGGGGCTTTTTTAACAGTGGAGTCATTTTATCAGTTTTGCGTACTTCAGGAAAAGTTCCAGTTTGTTCAGTTTTATTAAAGACTTTTGTTAAAGGATCATCTACATTGTGAGCATAGGTTTTAAAAATGATATCTGGGACCTCACCCAATCCACATGAATAGCGATTTTTAATGTCATTATGATTTTCATAATTTCATCGTGATTTGTTTCATTTAGGTACATTGTTGAATTGGTAGTTTGTCAAAATTCGTTTCGTTTGTTTATTACAGTTTGTTTTTATTAATTTTTCTGCTAAGTAAGTAAATTTTTTGTTTAAATTCTTCAGCGATTACTTTAGGTTCAATAATTATTGAATTTGAGGTTCTTTCTTTCAGTTTTTGTACTTTAGTTTCATTTCTGAAAACGTGCCCCTTTGCTTTCATTTTGTTGGAAGATTTGTTTATATAATTTTTGCTTGTTGACTTACTTTTATAAATTTTCCTATACCTTTTCACATAATTTGTACAACCTACTTCATTTTGTTTACAGTAATTACGTAAAAAAAAAAAAAAAAAAAAAAAAAAAAAAAAAAAAAAAAAAAAAAAATATCGGTTTTTCTCTCCCGTTATTTTTATGCCTGAAGCTACTCACTTTTTATTAGTTCTTTCTGCTACATATTTCCTCTTTTTGGGAAAAGCTAGAGCCAAGTATTGTGAAATACATTGGAGATATCAGTTGCATCTGTTTGATCATAAACATATTTCCAAGATTCATTTCATAATATCCAGATAAACACACGTGTGTAAGAAAAATTTCTCTGGTAAACAATATTTTTACATTTTTTAAAATTTATGTTTAATGATAGGAATTGTGCTTCATGGCCACTGTAGCCCCTACTCATTAATTCCCCTTTTGAGAAGTGTCATGTTTCTGTTACAAACACTGCCAACTTGTGGTCATGGTCACCTTTTCCCTTCCATGTGTTACTCTTAATTCTTCCAACAATATCTTTCGAAGCCTCATCACCAATATACGCCCTGTACCCTCCCAACACTCTCTTCGCCCTTCTTCATCTGTCTTCCAATTAATCCCAATCCAGCTTCTTTACCATATTACTTACTGATTGTGTTCCGTGGTAGTTCCGTAGATAAATCTAGATGCCCTCCTTTGCACCCTTCCAGCAGCAGTATCTGATATCCAAAATTCTCACCCTTCTTTAGTAAACGTCTCTTCACCTTCTCGAAGAAGCGAAGAATTTGGAGACCTTTTCCTACCAACCACCCAATGTGTCCAGGTGAGTTTTTTACTATCATATGTAAAGATACTGAAGAAGCTATTTCTTCCCCAACTAATAATCGTAAACAACCTTTAGTTTTTTTTTATATACCCATTTACATTCGTTCCATGTTCACCTACCCAATTAGATATTCTGTTTAGATCACTCCTCAGTTGTTCATAGCCTTCTCCCATTTGTGGTCGTAATACATAACATTATTTTATCTGAATGTAAACTATTAACGCAACCATTCAACAGAATAATAAATAACAACGGTCGCAATGCAGTACCCTGTAGCAATCCCATTTTTGCAATGTAGTCTTTACGGGTGTACCGCCGGATAGTGTTGTGGAAACACAATATTTCGAAGGCTGGCTCTGCCGTCTTCTTCAGGTGTAGGTACATCTGTAATGGTCGGCTGACCCACAGATACTGAGATGGTTCGGGTGCCGCTCTTCCTTATATACATGTCCGCGTGGCCTCGGCGATGGCTTACTATGAGCCAGGTCCGCAACCAACTGGCGGCTGGCTGTTCGTCAAGGCCAACACTGGTCTTTTCTTCACAGCAGTATCGTGTCTTAAAAATTTTATGTTATTCACGGTGTTGATGGCACTGCAAACTACAGCGAATTTGTCGCTATTGTTTTGTTTATTTTGGCGGATATATCCTTAAAGTCTATCCGCCACAGTGCGACCCGTCCCACCAATGTAAACACCGCCATACCTGCAGGGGTATTTCATAAACACTCGCAAACTGGAGCGGGTGAAAACAATCTGTCACCCTGCTTAGCGATCGGCCAAACTTGTAGTGAGTTTTATAAAAGCTTCACAGACCGGACTGATAAATTGTTAAAGCGAATGGAGGTGCGAACAGTTTATAAGGCTGCTTGCCGCTATTTATGAATGTCTCTGAAGTTGTGGCGGCGGTTATATCGGTGAGACGGGTCGCATTGATGCGGATGTATTTAAAGAACATTTCCGCCTCTATAAACAAAACAAAAGCTACAACCCGCCGTAGTTTGCCTTGCCATCAACACCGGGCACGAGATAACTTTTGAAGACACGAGGCCGCTGTGGAGAGAAGAAGAGTGGAGCAGGCAGCAGAAATTTTGAGAAAATACTAACAACTTCAACAGAAACAGCGTTCTCGTACCGTGCGACACCTGCCACTCGTCTTTTCAGATGTAGTATCTCTGACGAAGGCTGCAGTATGTCAGACTAAAGCTTAGAAATGCCAAAGAAATAACGCGACATTCTCGGAAAATCCAGTTATTATTAACACACACGTAGCAATTAAATTTAACCACCACAAACAAAAATCCAACGGCTTGTGACAGTCCTCAAACCCTGACTTTAGATGAAATTGTATTTTATTAATTATATGTAGCTAGCTAAGAGTTGAGTAAATATGATTTTGTTTTTTTTCTTACAATTGATTTTGAATTGGTATAAATGGGCTTTGTTTTATGAAAAGAAATTATGTAAATACTATTTAATATGTTTAAGGACAGAACTATGCAAGAAAAATGGAGTAAATGTATGGAATTCCAAGTATTGAAGTGAGTTACGATGTTTAGAGGACAATTTGCGACAGTTTAAACTGGTTTATGTAGATAATTTTGTGTGTAAATGTCTTTAATTTTAATTTCTGTGCATTTCGTAATGATTTGTATTGATTTTGATTGTTTTAATATGTTTTTAATCGTTTAAGTATTGTTGAAATTCAAGAAACATGTCAGAAGCCTTTGCAATATTCTGTAATTTTCTATGGAACTTATATTAGCGATCGGCAGAGAGAAGTTTGGGAACAGTTTCACGTATGCAGAGAGAACAGTTTTTACGTATGCAACGAATCTTGTAGTTCAGTACTGCACATGGAGGAAGGAATATATGGAGACGAAATAACGCTAAATCCGTGAAACCTCATGAAAAAAACTGCTCTCCTACTGCGCATGCGCGGCGGACATCGTAGGAGTACCAAAACAATGGGCTGTTTGCACTGTGACAGCTGCTGAGAATATTTCATTTTCTAATATTCTAAAGTTTTCTATAATGCCAAGTTGTGTTGAATATGGTTGCACAAAAAGACGAGATAGGAAAAAACCTGAAATAGCGTTTCATAAGTAAGTAAGATTGTAATTATCGTTCTTGAAGTATGTGACAGGTAACTGCAACATTAGGGCCGTTCGCAATAAATTTATTCATTGCTCTCAATAGGATCATATCGTTCTCAAATTTTTGTTGGTGTAGTGTAGACAATTAGCATATGTTACTATTTTGCACCTGAAAAGCTAGCCTTATTGTAGACAAGCGTTGAAAATTTAATTTAAGCGGGTCATGTTTATTTCGTGACGCAGTGAATAGGGTATTCTGCATACTTTACTCACGTTTAAGTTTACACTGAAAATGTACGATGAAATTAATTGTGATAATTTGTGCTGTGCGAACTAGTAAACGTGATGAAATAAACTTTGTTGTCCGAAATGTAATTCGCGATGCATTTATTGTGTTTAGATTTGTCTACATAGTTTGATTTTGTAGCAGCAATATTAATGGAAATGTTGGAAGGTTGAAATGCGGTGCGTACTCAAGAGAACAAACAATTTATTTACTATTAGTTGTTAGCTTCTGACTTATGAATGCACTGATTTTGCTAGCAAAATTATATAGGCCACTAATAGTACAATATCTTCTAAGTAAGCTCAGAAACTATGAGGTCTTTTGAAGTGATAATTTTTTTAAAAGTTCTAAACATTGACTTAGGCTATTTTCAAAATTTCAGATATGGCTTGTTTCTGTTTGTAAATATGTCTACAAGTATATTTCTAGATTTTATAATCATCCTTATCAATTACTGAAATAGAATGTGAAAACATAATGAACATCAACTAACATTTAAGGACTGTAGAAATAAACAGTTTGTTATTCAAGTTAAAAAGAATACCTGCTCATTAAGTTACGTCCGAATTCATCATCAAATATGGAGACGGCGTTAGTTTTTTTCTGGTCCAGGCCGCATTTCAACCTAACCACGTAAATTTTAAGGTACAATATCTCGAACTAAGCGAGATATTGCCGCATGAACGCCAGTGTACCGTCTGCCAGCATGGCGCAGCGGGTAGCGTCACGAATTGCGGTACCGAAGGTCGCCGGTTCAATCCCGCCCACTGACAAAAATTATTTAATTCTGTTTATTATTTCCAGAAGATTCTACATGTTTCCTAAGGTCACTTGTAACTTCTACACATTTCATTTGTTAACTACTCTTGTAATCTCTAGTACGTTCTATCTGTGTATAAATAGAAGAGCATTCTGCCCAAGAGGCAGTCAGTGCTGCGTGTATGTTTGAGTTCTCAATAAACCTGTTCTCAGTTTAAGTGCTGTGTTCATTGACAAGTAACCTTCGAATTCACACCTGTCCCGGTTCCAACGCGACATAGTTTGGTGGAGACGCCGGGTACCCTGTGCAACAGCTGCATCGTCGTGGCTCCGATTAGGCAACGTAAAAGTCGCCGCCTACACGGACTGGAACCGGACTACAAAGGATATACTCAGTACGTCCTTCCGAAAGTCCGCGTCATTAGGAAACCCATGGCGGCAAGCCAGCTGCACATTCGACACCCATCGGTGTTCTCTGGAGACGCTGGACAGGATCCTAACAAATGGCTAAAAGGGTTCGACCGAGTCGCCAAGTACAACAGGTGGGATCATACCATGTGCTTGGCAAATGTTTATTTCTATCTGGACGGAACCGCCCAGCAGTGGTTCGAGAACAACGAAGAAAAACTGAATAACTGGGAAATGTTCCAGACGGAACTTAAGAAAACGTTTGGGGACCACCAGCGACAAATCCGCTCGGCGGAAGAACAACTGAAGAACCGGGCCCAACGACATGGGGAGCCGACGCAATCTTACATACAGGATGTTTTGGCCCTATGCAACGTAGTCAACCCGAATATGACTGAAGCCGACAAAATCACGCACCTAATGAAAGGTATTGCAGAAGACATGTACCAAGCTCTTCTGATAAAAGACGTCGCTACGACGGAAGAGTTCATCAAGTGGTGCCAGCGGATTGAGGAGATGCAACAAAGGAGGGTTGGGCGAAAGAAGTATGACAGACTTCCCAACGTAGTCCCTATGGCAGTTGTGGAAGACCAGCACGACTTTGCGTCTCTCATACGACTAATTGTGAGAGAAGAATTACAACAGTTCATGGCAGCTGGGACTCTTGAACCGAGTGAGCATCAGATCATGGCCATGGAAGTAAGCCCAGTGGGTCATGAAGGAGCCGACGCGGCGGAAAAAGAGGTATTTCAGACAATAGCTCCTGTCTGCCGAGCCAATCGCACTCGACGTGAAGAATGGCCTCGCCCTGATATGACGTATGCTGCAGCTGCCAAACGGCAGCCTAGGAACCGGCCGACACGGCCACAACCAAATCCTCCGGCACCTATGACGTCCCGCAGACGAACGGACGTCTGGAGGACAGAAGACAACGCGCCAGTATGTTTCCACTGTGGGCGCCCTGGACATGTCATACGTTACTGCAGAGAGAGAAGACGAGTATTTGACGATTATTTTGCCGCAAGACGTCCGCCATCCGCCATCCGACCTACGGGAAGAAGCCCATCGCCGTACCCTAGACGAGGTCGATCCCCGACGCGCCGCTGCCGTTCATCGTCGCCGGACAGAGCTACCAGCCGCTCCCCTAGCCGCCGCACGCAGGAAAACTAAGCAAGGCGACCATCTACGGAGGTGAGGCCGCCGCAGATGAAAATCCTCCATGGATGACAGTCACTAAGATGTCGGGAAATCTCATCAACGTTATAATCGACGGCCAACCTGTCCGGGCGCTGGTTGATTCAGGAGCTTCTTTCTCCGTATTGTCGGACAATTATCGTCGCACACTAAAGAAGACAATGTTCCGTGATACGGAGGCAACTGTGCTAAAGGTCGCAAATGGAAAGTACGTCCAGCCAGCTGGAGCTTGTGTCGCTAGAATAACCATCAACAACAGGACCCAGCCAGTTGAATTTGTCATTTTAACAGAATGTAGTCATAATGTCATCCTTGGATGGGACTTCCTTAAGGCATCCCAAGCTGTCATTGACTGTGGAACATCTGAGCTGCAAATTGAAGAAGTCGTTGCGACGGGTACACGTAACACAGAATCTTCTGGGAAGTTATTCGCCGTTGACAACGTGACAATCCCGCCGTTCGCAATGAGAAGAGTCCCAGTCAAAAACACGGACGACCGCAACCTTGAAGTGCTTGTCGATAGTAGAAAGTTTATTAGGCTCACGAAAGAAATCTACATACCAGCGGCTATCATAAGCATTATCGGTGGTCGAGGAGACATTTGGATCACCAACTGTCACGAGCAGTCACAAATTATCCCCAAGGGAATGTGCATAGGGACAGCTGAACCAGTCCAGGAGGGCGAGCTCAACGTCATTAACGAAGATCCATGCTCTGTTACTAGTACCGACAACACGCTGGAGGAAACAACTATGGAACTGCCAATAGGGTCCGGCCTGACCAAGGAACAACACCACCGGGTGTTAGCTATACTACGCCAATTCTCTGGTGTATTCACACCCCAGCAAAAAAAAGGTCAGACGAAACGGCCCACGATAAAGCATCGTATCAATACTGGGGATCATCCGCCCATTAGCCAGCGCTCG
This sequence comes from Vandiemenella viatica, assembly GCA_031002005.1. NCBI lineage: Eukaryota > Metazoa > Arthropoda > Insecta > Orthoptera > Morabidae > Vandiemenella > Vandiemenella viatica. Next base: position 20,826 of record JARYHS010008232.1, read on the forward strand.
TACCGATTGTCACCAGTCGAAAGGCGAATAATTCGAGAGGAAGTGGAGAAGATGTTGCATAATGACATTATTCAACCTTCGGAGAGTCCTTGGTCATCTCCGGTGGTCCTCGTAAAGAAGAAGGATGGTACGTGGCGATTCTGTGTCGACTATCGGCGGCTGAACAAAATCACAAAGAAAGATGTCTACCCATTGCCGCGCATCGACGACGCCTTAGACTGCTTGAAAGGAGCTACATACTTCTCAACCATGGACATGCAGACAGGCTACTGGCAAATCGAGGTTGACGAAGCTGACAGAGAAAAGACGGCTTTTATTACACCTGATGGCCTCTATGAATTCAAAGTAATGCCATTCGGATTATGCAACGCTCCGGCCACATTCGAACGCATGATGGACAACTTACTTCGACACCTTAAGTGGACGACGTGTCTTTGTTATTTAGATGACATTGTTGTTTCTCGAAAACATTTGAAGAACATCTGAGTCGCCTGTCAACGGTGCTGAAGTGTGTTCAGACTGCAGGACTCCGCCTCAATCCGAAGAAGTGCCTCTTCGTCGCCAGGGAGATAAAAATCCTGGGGCACCTGGTCAACGGAGACGGCGTCCGCGCTGATCCAGATAAAGTAAGGGCAGTCATGGAATTTCCAACTCCTCAGCACATTCGTGATGTGAGAAGCTTTCTTGGGCTGTGCTCATACTTCCGACGTTTCATAAAAGGATTCTGTAACATGGCACGTCCACTGCAAGAACTTTTGCAGGGAGACGCCAAGTTTTACTGGGATGAAACTAAAGAAAGATCTTTCCAGGCACTTAAGGAGGCTCTAACTTCCGCACCAGTTCTAGCCTTATACGACGAGAATGCAGAAACTGAACTTCACACTGACGCCAGCGGTTATGGGATCGGTGCAGTGCTTGTGCAAATTCAGGAAGGTGCTGAGAAGGTGATAGCCTATGCATCAAGAGTATTCTCTAAGCCCGAGATAAACTACTCTACAACCGAGAAAGAATGCCTCGCAGTTGTCTGGGCTATCAACAAGTTTCGTCCGTATTTATTCGGCAAACCTTTCACCGTCGTAACAGACCACCATTCTTTATGTTGGCTAACCAGCTTGAAGGATCCATCAGGTCGACTAGCAAGATGGGCACTTAGACTTCAAGAGTACGACGTCACGGTGGTATTCAAAAACGGACGCAAACACAAGGATGCCGACAGCCTTTCAAGGAATCCTTTAATAGAACACAACAGCATGAATGGAATTTCAGCCCTCGCTGAATTAGGTGACGTTGCAGCTGAACAGAGGGAAGATTCAGAGTTATTAAGAACCATAGACGCCTTGGAGAAAGGAGAACCGGCCAAAGGAGGGTTTCAATTGATAGATGGGACATTGTATAAGAACAACTACGATCCACTAGGCCCCAAGTGGCTTCTGGTCGTTCCAGCTCATCTCCAGCCAGCTATTCTCAAGTATTTCCACGAAGCTCCAATATCCGGTCATCTGGGATTTGTGAAGACCCTGGACCGAATCAGACGCAGGTATTACTGGAAGGGTCTCTACCGATCTGTCAAGCATTATGTGAGTCACTGTAAAGAGTGCCAGCGACGGAAACATGTGCCGCAATTACCTCCAGGTCATCTAGTACCAATTCCACCTGCAGCAGTTCCATTCCACCGAATTGGGATCGACCTTTTGGGGAGGTTCCCGAAGTCGACAACCGGTAACCGATGGATAATAGTCTGCACCGACTACCTCACGCGCTACGCTGTCACCAAACTGTGCCGACTGCAGAAGCTCCAGAGGTTGCAAAATTTCTAGTAGAAGACATTATTTTGAAGCATGGAGCACCACGTGTGATGATATTCCGATCGTGGAAAGGTATTCCAGTCAAGACTAGTATCAGAGGTCATGTCAAGATGCGACGTTGTCCACAGGATGACAACTGCATACCACCCTCAGACAAACGGTCTCACAGAACGCTTCAACAAGAAATTAGCCGATATGCAGTCGATGTATGTGGATGTTGAGCAGAAGGATTGGGATACAATACTGCCAGTGGTCACATTTGCTTATAATACAGCAAGGCAAGATACGACAGGCTTCACTCCGTTTTTTCTGCTCCATGGCCGTGAAGCTGAGACCACAATGGATACGCTGTTCCCATTCCAGCCGGACGACACTCAGGATGACTATATAAAACAGCTCATTACCAGGGTCGAAGAAGCAAGACAGCTGGCTCGCATACGAACACTGGCCACCCAGGAGAGGGACCGTCAGCGGTATGACGGCAAGCACCGACCTGTTGCGTACAACCCAGGAGATCTCGTATGGATTTTTACCCCTGTCCGGAAGGTTGGGCTATCAGAAAAGTTACTGAAGCGGTACTTTGGTCCGTATCGTGTCATACGCCGCCGGTCAGACGTCACATACGAAGTCGAGGATTATGAGCCGTCTTCGAAACGACGAAAGCGAAGGGACATTGTTCACGTCCTCCGCATGAAGCCTTACTACAATCCTGACGAGCAGCTAGGCACAACCAGCTTCTTGTTCAAGGACTCTGAGGACGGTTTGGATACTGAGGAAGTCGGACAGGAAGATAATAGTACAAACAGGAGGGGCCCTCCAGAACTGCCATACAGAGGACCCACGACAAGATCAAGATCCAGGACACTTCAGCGTGCCCCAAAAGAAATCTAACAGCGGGACGCTGTTTTCCTCAGGAGAGGGAGCAATGCCGCATGAACGCCAGTGTACCGTCTGCCAGCATGGCGCAGCGGGTAGCGTCACGAATTGCGGTACCGAAGGTCGCCGGTTCAATCCCGCCCACTGACAAAAATTATTTAATTCTGTTTATTATTTCCAGAAGATTCTACATGTTTCCTAAGGTCACTTGTAACTTCTACTTGTTAACTACTCTTGTAATCTCTAGTACGTTCTATCTGTGTATAAATAGAAGAGCATTCTGCCCAAGAGGCAGTCAGTGCTGCGTGTATGTTTGAGTTCTCAATAAACCTGTTCTCAGTTTAAGTGCTGTGTTCATTGACAAGTAACCTTCGAATTCACACCTGCCCGGTTGCAACGCGACAATATTTTAATGCAAGACAACTGCCGTTCTGGATCTTCTAGTGAATAAACGCCTCAGGATTTACTGAATTTTGTTTAAAAGAATTTTGGCTCTGTGATAACTGAATTCCAGATAGCACTGTTTAAACCGAGTAATTCAGTATCGAAGTTGATTGTAACTAAAATTTCTTATTTGTAGGTGTGCGGTTAAAAATTTGTAGCAATTTCAGGTTTTGTGCTATACTCGTCTGTCTGTAGTGATTGTTTGACACGACTTCTTACGTGTCGTTGGCTGTTGAAGCCGTACAGCCAGCTTTTAATTCGTGCCTTCAGTAACGGGTATCTTTATCTCAAACAGTTTCTTGCAATCACAGCGCACACGACAACACAAGACACTCTACCGCGTCATGTAACATTACTTGTTTAGCGGAATTTACCCATTGAACCATACGATGAAATAAACGCTTACCTGCACCGACTCGTTATGCTTTAACATACTCGCAATATAAATTTTGGATGAAAAGGTGAACGTGTAAATTTTGGAATCATACGCGCGTAGTTTGATACAATATTCGAGGAAAATATTGTGTTGAATTTATGTATTCAATTTGCTTGAAAAATATTCCAAATACGTCTCGGATACTTTAAAATCGTTCTAAATCTGTTCAAGGTGCGGAACATGGATTAAAAATAGTTACTGGAAACGCTGTGAGAATCAGGAATGAGAAATTCGAATCTGATCGAAGCGATTGTATACACAGCCCTCACGATATTCACGTTTTCATTTATTTATTTATTTTTTGCGGTACTTCGTGGCATTTGCCATGTAGTAGTGGATTTCGAGCAGGACGCTTCAAATATTATTCGAGTGAGCGATTCGTTTCCATCCCGAGCACATGTAGGCTGATTGTAATGACAGTGGTCCGACTCTCCCTATACAGCATATTTCGTCCCTAATCTGTAATCCGCCGCAAATTGCGCTGCACCCGTTCTTGCGTAATTGTATTTGTTGCCGTATTAATCTGACTGTTTGAACCTACTAATACCAATTGTCGGGGCTGTTTTAATGTAGAAAAAAACGGTTTTATGTAATCAGTCGGTAGCAAAAATTTTCGCATTTGGAAATAATAACATATAATTCGCCCTCGAACAGGATTACTTCGGCGTGCTGCAGTGACCGCTAGCTGTGCTAGCATACACCAACAGTCCGCACCTCCAAACAAAATATCTCACCCCCAGGAAGCCGCACCAAGGCATACAGCGTTCATCCTTTTCTTTGACAGAATGTGGGAAATTCTGTTGTTACACACGGTGATGTGATGGAGTTGAAGCCACAATGATTTCAGCTTAGTCGACGTCGCATTCAACAATCAAGGTTATCTTCACTACCTTTCCCAACATTTTGGGGTCGGTTGCCTTCGATGAGTTTTACTCATTGTTGACATGGTCAGATTTGGAGCTATGGTTTCATGGCCGCGTGCACTTGCTGAAGCCAAGCATTTTATACCTACTAAGTACTAATGGGAGGAAGTGAAGTGGTGATCCACCTGTCTGGAAACATGTGAGGAGGCATCCATAAATTACGTGAGGTGTTTTCCGGATTTCAGGAACCCCCCCCCCAATCCTGGTGAGACATCGTGAGATCTTGCCCCCCCCCCCCCCACTCATTTGGAAATCGCCCTCGCAACATTTTCAGACTTCTTTTCTTTGGTCTCCAACCTTCCAAAGCCGGTAACACCCCCACCTTTCGACGAAATATCCCCCTAAAATCGACTTTCGTGTCAATTTGTAGACCTATTTTTTTTTTTACAAAACCTCACGTGAGATTTCCGAAGACCCTCCCACCATCCCCCTTCGTAAGTTTTGGTGAGATTTCGCCGGATCCCCCCCCCTATTTATGGACGCCCCCTAACTGTATTTAGAGTACTATAAGGTATTTTTTATTGTTTGTGAAATGTGTAGCTTATGAGGTGGAGATTGGGGACTGCCCCGCCATTAGCCTAGATGACTGCGGAAAAACCGCCTAAAAACCGCAGTTGGAACGGCCGGCACGCGGACCTTGGGCTCGAGCCCGGCCATTGTAGCTCCACTATTCTGATTGCGGGCGCCTCAGCGCTCTGAGCCACACTGGCGGGTGACTATAAAGGCTTTACAACACAACGAGGCTTGTACAGAGACATAGTTTCCCCAGGGCAATTGTTCAGAAACTGAACATAATTCTACGAAGGCATTTATCACAACAGATCCAGAAGTTGTACAGTTATTTTGAACATAATTACTCCAGGAATTAAGAAATTTGTCATACATTGGAATTAAATTTGGATTCGTGTGTCGCTTGGGAACGGAATCACTATTTGAGAGCCGTCAAAACTCTGCTTCTCTTTGAAAATATTGACGAGACAGGAATTTCTCGAGGTGTCGGAAAAGAAGCGACGGATCTCTGAAATGTGGTTCTGCCCTTGCTCCGCAACGACCACTGAGCGCCCAATGCTTTCGACATTAGCTGAGGTTCGGCCCAAACAGCGATTCAAAAACTAATCACTGACGTTGCAGTTCGCGAACAGTGAAATCTGCTGCAGGGAAGCTGATGCGAGCAGTCGGGGAATACTACCTAGGAGACACTGATGTCACGTCTTGCACCTCTTACAAACGTGCGCTGCTTTTCTGCTGCCACCATCTGTTTGCACCTCGTAACGTGGAGTCGAAACTTGAGTCACTACTGTTTATCCTCGCAACGATATGAGAATTTACGCGAAACTGATGGCATTTTATTTTGTAGCTGGTGAGGAGCGGGTCGAGCCATTGCTTACCGGATGTGTAGGCAAATACATCGCACGAAACTGAACAAAACTTTCCCATCCATACCTTGTGGCAAGAATGGGTTTTATGTAGTATAACCGTATAAATTATTCCTGAAATTTAAGCTGATATTTAGTAATTAATCAGGTTGTCTTTTTTTTTTTTTAACTGCTTAACGTTTCTTAACAGCGAGGTCTTTAGAGAGGGAAAGGATGGGGGGCAAGGAATGGGACAGGTTGTTCTGTACTTCTCATTATGTTTCACAAAAGATATATACTTACACCGTTAGGTATTACTTATTTCCAATTTTTTTTGCGCCTCTACGATTAGTCGACGACAAAGTCCTTAGAGCAGTGAACGAAATGTGGAGAAGAAACGACAAGGAAATCGGTCATAGCCTACGACGCCAAATATTACTAAAAATGTAATTTAGTTTATGTATTTAGTAACAACCGGGGCTTATGCCACAGAGGTGATAAGTGCAGTAGTTATAATAATATCGTTGATGTTAATATACGAGAATGTTTTAAAATAATATTATGAGAAGAATAACTGTTCAGTGTTGATTTGTTATCGGTATGACACGAAAAAGAGTTGATGTATCTGTAAATGAAAACATATGTTTAAAATACATTGACGTTCCAAAAAAAAAAGCGTGGATACTTATATTAACATAAAAACTACTATTTCTGCGCGAGATTGGCGACCGTGACAGGACTGAAACTTGAGATCTTTGGAGGTATTTGGCAAGTACAAAAATTTTTCTTCTGATGGTTTTATTCCGTCATTCTCCTGGATTGATCTCTAGGAACCATGGAACCCGACTGCTGGACGGCTGAATCCGTTAGTCTCGGAGACCAACGTCTCCGTGAATTATGACTGCATAAATTTGCAATACGTGATTAGTGGGTGTTGTGGCGCCAATCTTCCGCATGTTCAGAGTTGCCATGAAAGTTAATTAGGCAGTTGTCAGTGGCCATCGTGTACATATTTAGAACACACTTAGATGATGATTTGGTTGATTATTACTGTCTACATATTTATTAAGTTGCTCAGCGACCTACTTTTTCCCCAGTGGAAGGTGAAACGCATGCATAGAGAGCGAGGCGGAACGAGTAGGGCAGTGAACGAGGGGGATGTCCACTTCGGCGCGGCATTTGATAGGACGTGGGTTCAAACCACCGTTTGGATATCCATATTTTTGGTTTGTAAGATTACCTGAAGTCACTACACGCGAATGCTGAATTGGCTCCTTCAAAAAGCCATGGCCTAGTTTCTTTCGTTCTTGGTTACGGTGGTTTATCGGATACAGCCTCGGATCGATTCTATGCAATAGAGTCTGAACAATATAGTTATCGTAGTCTTCAAATTTTTACCACTAGCTGTTTGTAAGGGTAGAATCAGTATAAAAAGGAAGAAGAAAGCACCTCACTATTTTTTAAAAGTTGAATGACTTTATGTTAATTAAAACTTACTTAAATTAGTTTTACTGAATTGTGTGATATTCTGTCGCTGGTAAACAAAAATCTTTATTTAAAGAGATTTTTAATTGTTTCGTTCACATTTCTACTAAATCATAGTTTTAGTTTTTTTTAAAACTATAACTTAGTTTTAATTTGTTAGTTTAATTGCTGAAAAGCGTGCTTTTTTTAGTTTTTGAACTATATATATTTGTTACCTTAAAACAGAATTGAAGATATATGTAAACTAGGACACTCGGGTTTTAGGTTCAAGTGACAATGAACTTGAAGATTATTTCATTCATGTTCTCGTACCCTAGCCATTTCATCTGATGCATCATTACATGGAACTCTCCCTGTTAGTCTGAGCCATCAAGTTCTCATATTAGAGACCATCAAATCACTTTGCGCATTGTTAGCTACTAAGCCTGTCCGGCAGCAAAGAGACTAATTGATCCAATCTGAACAGGACCTTCTTGAACATAGAAAAGCTATTTTAAATTTCGTGTTTCCATTCAATGGAGAAACTGGTTCTGAAAAACGAGCTGATGCGGACGCTGTGGGTTTGCAACTCGCTCAATACTTGTGTCCGCTTAATTGCATAACACACAGGCGACTAGTGATACGCAGGGATTTCTTTTTAATACGTCGAAGTAATAAGAATAATATGACATAGCTCTCAATTTATTGTATTATCATGGGTTTT
>JARYHS010008233.1:0-33103 GCA_031002005.1 Vandiemenella viatica
AATATGTCTGGATGGGCCAACGAAAGTTTCTCGCTCTACCGTCCACAAAAATATACGTTTATACCGAGACCACTGAACCCTCATGTATTCCCACTCTTGCCGACAGCAGCGTCTTTGCTTTTTGAGGAGCTTCCCTTCCCTCTTTCTTTTATGAAAACCGGCAGACAGGTACGAGGCAGGGGAGAGCTGATTGTAGGTTAGGCCGCAGCCTAACAGGTGGCTCGGTGGAGCAGTGATTACACGCTCCACAGGCCTCCAAAAGGACAATTTTTGAGACTGAAATAAGGTGAACTCTGCCCCGAGCTTCCTCAAACATCTCGAATTTACTGCCTATGAACAAACCTATCCAACCCTTCTTTGAGATGCAGGGTCTCCTTTCTTTGGAGCCCTAACACTGTAGCATTCCGAAGTGATTTGAGTTTGTAAATGAGCTTTCATTTCTCCGAAGATCTGTGATAATTTCTTAAACATCTTATCGGCAGTACTGTAACCAGCAAGATTTGACCTTCGCGTTATTTCAGGGTTTTTTATTTTAAAAAATACCTGGTTAAACTTTTTTCGAATTTGCACAAATAAAACAATATCACAGGAAAATGTTTAGTAACAGATTTAAATTTCTCTATTTTCTGTTAGATAACACGACGTACATCCATTTATGTTACTTGTTTTTAGTTTTAGAAAGTTTTATTTTAATACCACATCTTTGGATATTATCTCTAGGGCGTATATTATTTCTTTATTCTCTTACAAACTGTATGAGAGCTCAATTATGTTAACAGATCTTTGATTCTTCTTCCATTTACCCTTAATCCTTTACTGGCAGTCGATTTTCGACATTATCATTTCTGGTAAGAAATTTAACACTGACAGCGTATAAGATAATAATAATAGTAACAAAATATCAAGAAACGTCTAATTAGATGATTAGGGAAATTACCACCGGAACGTGCGCTCCATCGCAATTAAATCATTTTAATTCAATACCTTGAAGAATATGGAGTCACACTGTATGACCCCTCTTGGACGTAAGAAAACATTTTGAAGCTTCACAAATATAATTGAGGTGCTATAGCCTCTTATGCAGAATTTTGGAATATCTTTTCATAACAGTTAATTAATTAAAGGAATCTGCAGATTTCAAAATCATTGAAAGTCAAATAAACGAGAATGTTATATCCAATCTTATGGTTCGTTAATACGTAAGAATAATGAGAGTAAAATACGTTGTCTGATGGAATTATAAATACTAAGTGAGTACCTATTCGGCCTAAACAGCCAAATACAGATCAGATAGAAACCTTTATATTTACAGGCAACGAGAAACGTGTATTTAGGCAGAGATTGGTACAGAGATTTCACTGAGAAGTTAGTGATCACGCAGCGTCAGTTTGTATATTACTACTGAGCATTGTGGGTGAGTGGTTAACGTACTGGCCTCGCATTCGGGAGGACGCCAGTTCGAATCCCCGTCTGGGCATCCAGATTTGGATTTTCCATGGTTTCCCCAAATCACTCCAGGGGAATGCCGGAATGCTTCCTTCAAAAGGTCCTGGCCGAATTCCTTCCCGTTCCTTGTCTCCAGTCCCCTCCCGCCTCTAATGACCTCGACGTCGACGAGGCGTAAAGCCATAAGCAAAAGAAAAAAAAAGTCTATATTACTGTGATAATTATTGCCATGCATCTCACAAAATGCGACCCAAAGTTGTATTTTTTATAACTTTACAGTACCACAATGATTATAGGTACACCAGTAGTGTAACTAACACGTCATTGTCTTTGGTGATTTCCCTTCAAATAAACAATACAAGCCCCGCTAACTTGTCTGTCCGAATGTTCGTAGCTGACCCCGCAGGATATAAACGGTTCCGTATCGATTAATAATGCTTCGCACGTTGCAGCCTTCATTAATCACTACCGGCTAAAATGACAAAATGATCCCCTCCGGTTCAAAGAACCGTGTTGACGCGCTCGTGATAAATTATGAATACATAAAATTTGTTTATGCGGAATCGCAGAGCCAGTGACTGACGGGACAGCAGGGGAGATACATTTAGGGAAACGAAGCCAATGTTTCATTTATATTTTAATAATCCCTTTTTATTAATAACAGAGCGCGCTTAGGTCGGTTACGCTGTTAAAAATTCGTTGTATTCAGAGAAAGAATGCAGTACTCGTGGTGAAACAGTATGTAGTAACATGCATATTGTCAATTGGTCCCATGCCATACCTAAGAACTTCCATTTTGCAAATCGAGCAAATAAACTGTTTCTCATTTTCAAAATTAGAAATCAGAGACGGGTCTTTCACGTTAAAAGACATATTAATAAGGCTGCCTATATTTGCACCCTATAATAATTTAGTTGTTCAGAGAAGTTTTGATTGAAACCATAAGTCGAACTGTCGAATTGTTAGATTTGTATCAGGTTTTATATCTGTAACAATCCATATAAGACTTCTTTTTTAAAAAAAAAAAATTAAAAAAATCCTAATGTATCTGTGGAAACTGTTTAATTTATAGATATTTTCAGCACTTATTATGTCTGTATACTTATGATACATTTCTGAAAATTCATTGCTATAAAATTTAGCTTCAAGATCAGAAATCTGAATTCCCTGTTCAGTTTCAAGATCACTTGTTTTCCTACAGTTTTATATTGATAACAGAACCCCATTACTATTATCTAAAAGCGGCTTTTACAGCTAATTCTTTCAAAACGTTAGTGAATCCCGTCATTCTTGCTTTCAGTTTCTTGTAGATCACGGTCTTCAGTAGTTTCTGAAAAAGGATTTCTAATTAATTTAAAAGCACCCATACGTACTGTAAAACAGAGCTAATTGAAGCGACTAACACTACTAACAGAAATTTAAAACATACAAATTAATTAGAGTTTAATTGCCACTAATTGGCAGCTGCTATTAATTCGATGAATTACATTACAATGAAACCATTATTTTATGCTTTTGCTACCTAGATTTTTAACATGCAATATTATTTAGCTTTCACAGTAGATCAGAACAAAAATATAATTGATTTTAAATAGCAATCTGTCTTTCTTCACATATATACATTGAATTAAGTAAGTATTCATGTATAGGGATTAAATGCGCTGTACGGAATTATTTTCGCCAAACTCGGGTAACTCTACATTTCTCAATAGCACCAGCTACAAGTCGAGCATAGAAATTATATGACAGGTTATATAGCGTCTACTCATTAGATTTACATTAGCAAATACTGAACAGAAAAGTAAATACTGACCATTCAAGAATTCTTGACAATAATTAATTATGTTACATGGAGATAGAGATGGATATGTTATGGTCAGCAACACACGTTGACTTATCCCACCTCACCTCCCCGAAGTAGACATAGATACAGTTCAAACTATTTCAAAGCGACTGAACGAATAACGTTGCCAATGTGGCATTCCTAGAGGTAACGAAGGTTAAAAAGAAATACTAAAACTTTCGTACCATACGCTGTACCGTGGACACTCGTCCGTGCTGAATAGATCGCGATATACGTCCAACTATTTTCTTTCTCATGAAGAAATAATGCCAGCTATGTGACTGCCATAAAACCAACGTCATGTTTCACATTGCACCGAGGAAAATCAAGTCATTTCTCGTACTGTATCAAGGTGTATTACAATCAAACAACAGCCTCCTCTAAAACTCTAAAATAGCTGCTTGAAAATCAGACACGCTCAAAAAGACATTTTCTGTATCGCAATCTGGAATTGAAAGAGAAATATTGTCGCCTTAAACGGAATTTTTACCTTCTCCATCCACTTTGCAGCTCCGATCTGGCATTAGGGAAGACATGGGTTCAAATTCCTGTGCGGCCGTCTTGATTTCGATTTTATATTATTTCCTGAAATTCCGCCATGGTTCCTTCAAAAAACATGTCCGGATTCCGTCCGGTCCCTTGTCCCCAATACTCTCCCACCTCTAACGACCTCGAGGTAGTTCAGGTGTATATCTCTTGAGGCTCGTAAATAGTGATGATCCGATACAAGTAAATACGAGTAAGTACTCGATACTTTGTTTTGATACCGAGTAATTTTCGTATTCGATTTAATTCATCCAATACTTACTCGGTATCGGAAGAAAAGTACTCTTATCGAAACGCATCCGGTGTTAAATTCTAGACGCATCATCCTTTCTGCGCCACTCAGTCGCGCCTCCGAAATAAATTAATTTCCCGCTGACGTCAAGATGGTAGCAATGAAAATCAAACAAAATCAGCCTTAGAATAGGCAATACAATTTCAAACAGATTGTTTTAGATACCTATTTCATTGTAATTAAGTTGTCTTGGCACGCATTTCGCTATGCCTGGACAATGGTCGCTCCCGCACGGCCCCACACAAAAACTAAAAGGTGTGGGTCATAAGCGACTTGGTAACCCTTGTGAATCGTAAGAAGATGCTGCTTCAGCTAGCGTTTCACAGGAATGTCACTTCTGGAAACATCTCAAAGAAAAAGAGAACGCACCGTGGTGACAAAGTCTCTCTCTATTTGTCAAACACTATAATGTGTCAAAAAGGCAATGCATTTAGAGAGTGGGAAGAAATGAAATTTATATTTCCTTGTCTGTATAAATACGCACAACAGTATCTTAATGTTGTAGCAACGTCAATACCGAGTGAATGTTTGTTTCTAATGCAGGAGAAACAATGACAAACAAAAGAAACAAACAGTCCCTAAAATATTTAGAACAATTACTTTTTTGGTAAACCTTCATAAAGCGGACTTTTATTTATTTATTTGTTTATTTGCTTTATGCCTCGTCGACGGCTAAGGTCGTTAGAGGAACTTTTATTGTTTAAATGTGTTAAAACTATAATCAATAAATACTTAAAGATAAGGCAAAACCATCAAAGTATGCTTACAATGTGATCTTTATTATAATTTCAATAAATAAATTAAAATGTTTACTGAGTGTTATTTGATTTTATTACACTAGGAAAATAAAATAAATAATTTAACAACATGTCACATTTCGACATTAATTTTAAAAAAAGTATCGATATGAGTAAGTATCGATACTTTTACAGTACTCATATGAGTAAGTATCGTAAGAGAATTTGAGTACTACTCATTTAAATAGGTATCGATACTTTGATGGTATCGGAACATCACTACTCGTGAATGGTCCCTCTACATGTTATTCTTAAATGTGCGTAATTTCCATGAATTTTACATTCTATTTACACTCCTAGACAAAATGAATGTTCTTTATGAACTAACTCGGCTTCTCTCACATCAAAACAACCGAAAAAACTTTTTTTTTTAAATATGATAAACCTAGGGAAGAAACTGAACTTCTCTAGCTGTCTGTTAATTCGTGTAAGATTTGTTTCAACGAGAATTGATTGACACTATATTTGAGCTGGAAACTGATGCAAGTTTCAGTTCCCTTCTAGATAATTATCAGAAAATTCCGTAAACTTTAATTAGAATAGCCAGTGGGCAGTGAACGCAGGTTGAATTCCTTAAAAGAGTTGTCTATTACCACTGTGCTACGGTGCATGGCTGAAAGATCACATCTGTGGCTGGAATTTTCGCCTATGCATCATTTCCCAAGCTTCTTTATTGTGAATTTTTGCGTGCCCTTGATCTGAACTTCACTTCTGGCAAAACTTGTTTTATGTGTGTAATGAACACTATGGACCATTCGTAATTCGTACGTCACGTTAAGTTATTGATCCACTCACAAGAGAGGTGGAACATTCTTCTGCTCTATCCCTGGTCCTTGTCTCCACTCTTTTGCTTTTATTTCACCAATAAATTATGTAAGTATCATAATGCCTTCATAAAAACTGCACAAAACTTCTTCTTTCATTTCTCTCATTTCTGATGCTGTTTAATCTCGACTTCTGCTTAGGGCAACATTAGGTGAGACTGTAGGTAACTAAACTGTCGACAAATTTTAATGTATTCATATTCGTGAAGCTCTTACTAGAAAGTTTGGCGTAGTCTCACAGATTCAAGTGCTACACTGTTTCTCGTAATCGGATCAGAGCCACTTTCGGCTGATTCCTTAAATATAGAGCATGGCTGATTTTTTCCTGTTTGTTTCAACTATCCCCTCAAAATCTGGATGTAGTTAAACAGAATCCGTGTGAACTATGGCAGGTGTGGTGCCTCACTGTTTCTTGGACATTAACCACATAGATTTTAATGGCGCTGCAGAGTCTTCCAAGGAACAACTCAAGAGTTCATAAATTATATTGGTCACCAAGAGCAATCTAATGGATTGGAGAGCTTGACATTCAGTTTTAACACTGTTCTTCTCAATTGTAGCCTGTTATTTTGTTTATATGTTTGCTTGTTGTCATTCATGTGTGCAGCCATACGATAAACAAATAAATAACCCAAAATTCCAAAGGTTTAGCTAGAACAAGAAGTAAACTATCGCCGCCGATTTCACATTACCTGTTACTGATAACTGGAATAGGAATAATGCATTATTTCTAAAAACTGGTAATCGTTTTTCCTAATTCATTTTAGTTGAATCATAAATCAACTTTCTTGCCTTCAGAAATCCCCAACATCGGTGCAAGTCACGAGTATCCAGCACATGAAGCTATTCCAGCTACGGCTTATACTACATCTCTACACAAATAATTAATAAACAGCTGCTGTCAGCCGGAAGTGGTTTTGAAGCCTCATATTGTCGGCGGTGGAAATCTTGCGCTGACTGCATTTAGTCGCCTCTAGATGATTATCTGATATTGGTTGCACAAAGTATCATATGAACTCTTTTAAATTTCAAAATTTTAATTTCATAATGCAATAACAGTTTTGGCATTGCCTTTTCTAATTATTTGTTTCAAAAAAATCACATGTTCCGATACACTAAACAGTCTTGTACTTTCTATTAATGATTTAGCATTTTTAAGGATAAAGTATCAAAAAATTAAGGTGTTTAGCCGAAAGAGTTCTCTGCAAGTACAAGAACAAGCTGTAGTAAAATCAAGGCATTAGGAATAAACAGGATCATTTTGCCCTCATCATTGGACATCTATTTGCCGACAAATGAAATACAATCAGACTTCATCTGACGGTGGATAAATTAAACGTTAATAATGCTTATTATTTTCGCAAAACAATTACACCCCCAGAAACAATTAATAAGGATTTTTTTTAAAATAAAAGCTAAATCTTTGACCAGTTATGTAGCTGATTTAAACATTGAAATCTGAAAGAAGATGATAACATGGTAACATAAATAACACTTTTTACTTCTCCACATTAAATATTTCCGCAACTGTTGTTTTATGAAAAAAATGATATTCATGTCTCCATTCTGACTGTGTATGTTATAGTCTTCTGTTAATAAATTTTACAAGTCAAAAGTTTCTTGCATATTTTTCGTTCTTTCAAGAAGCAGGCCAAACAGTAGTAAACTTTTTTCTTTAAATTTAAAATCACGTATTGAAAGTTAATACCTCATCATAAATGACGTAGCTGTGGTGTTACGTGCCTTGTTGTAATAATCATCAGCGATTCTGATGGCATAAAAAAATTTTGGCTGCGGCGCAAGTAGAAATCGGACCAAATTGTCTGTAGGAACAAGAACCACAGACTTGCAATGTCAACCACTAGGCCGAGGTATGTGCTGAAGGGGCTGCCTACCTATACAGGCGCTCCCTGACGTTTCTCGCACGATCCATGCCGATGTCACGAAGTATGAACGATAGATACGGATGGTTATAGGAGCGATTTCCACACTTTAAGTGATAATTATTAAATATTTTAATGTACGGTTCATTATTGCTTGATCTTGCAATAAGTAGAGACATGAAAATTAACATCTGACTGCGAAGTGTTAGCCAAAGTTCAGAGAAAAATTAACTTCAACTCTGACACTTGAAATCGAGCAACTTGACACAAACTACATCAAATTAAGCAGATGATAGTAGCTTTAACACTTCTATCCCTAAAACACCATGCAGAGTGATTCAACACGCGCACTTTGCAGCAAAAAAAGAGACAAGTGGTCAAATCACTTGACCCATAATAATCATAATGACTTCTAGTGATCAAAGCTTTCTCCTTAAAAAAGATATTGAGTGACCAAACAGACGTATAACTACTACGGATCCGCTCCTCTAACATGCGTATACACTAGCAGCTCCTCTGATAAATGTACGGTAGCCATTTTAAAAATCGACTCATATTTATGCTTTCTCTCTGATTTCTCTATATGATACAACTTTACCAACTTGGCCATAGGATGCGGTTCTTGCATGGAAGGTCTTTACTTAAACTTTTTACGCTCGCTATACTTTTAGCGTTGCGACACGTCCTAAAACCACTAATCTTTATATACACAGACGGAAAAAAAAATCCCAACACCAAGAAAAAATTATTGTAGAGTAATGAAATTTGGACAATGCATTTGTCAAGTTAACATGTTTAATTGATTAAATTTTCAAGATCACAGGTTAATTTAAGCTCAAGAAAATGCATTTCAAATGTGAAATACTGTTAAATTAATAGCCGGTGTAACCTCCAGAATTTTGAATGCAAGCCTGCAAACGTGAATGCATTGTGTCATACAGGTTTCGAATGTCACTTTGTGGTATGGAGTTCCATGCTTGTTGTACTTGTGCTGTCAATACTGGGACGGTCAGTGCTGGCTGTGGATGATGCTGGAGTTGTCGTCCAATGATATCCCATACGTGTTCAATTGGAGACAGATCTGGTGATCTCGCAGGCCAAGGTAACATGTCGACACTCTGTAGAGCACGTTGCGAGACAACAGCGGTATGAGGGCGAGCGTTATCCTGTTGAAAAACTCCCCCTTGAATGCTGTTCATGAATGGCAGCACTACAGGTTGAATTACCAGACTGACGTACAAATTTGCAGTCAGTGTGTTTGGTATAACCACAAGAGTGCTCCTGCTGTCATAGGAAATTGCTCCCCAGACCATGACTCCAGCCCTGTAGCGTGCATTCCACTGACTACAAGCCATCGCCGTTTGCGACTCCAGTGGTGTCAAGCCAGAGCTCATTGGAGGACGGAGTGGAGATCTGTTGTGTTTTCTGATGAAAGCAGGTTCTGCCTTGGTGCCAGTGATGGCCGAGTGTTGGTCAGAAGGAGGCCAGGGGAACGCCTGCAACCAAACTGTCTGCGGCCTAGACACACTGGACCTACACCTGGAGTCATGGTCTGGGGAGCAATTTCCTATGACAGCAGGAGCACTCTTGTGGTTATACCAAACACACTGACTGCAAATTTGTACGTCAGTCTGGTAATTCAACCTGTAGTGCTGCCATTCATGAACAGCATTCAAGGGGGAGTTTTTCAACAGGATAACGCTCGCCCTCATACCGCTGTTGTCTCGCAACGTGCTCTACAGAGTGTCGACATGTTACCTTGGCCTGCGAGATCACCAGATCTGTCTCCAATTGAACACGTATGGGATATCATTGGACGACAACTCCAGCATCATCCACAGCCAGCACTGACCGTCCCAGTATTGACAGCACAAGTACAACAAGCATGGAACTCCATACCACAAAGTGACATTCGAAACCTGTATGACACAATGCATTCACGTTTGCAGGCTTGCATTCAAAATTCTGGAGGTTACACCGGCTATTAATTTAACAGTATTTCACATTTGAAATGCATTTTCTTGAGCTTAAATTAACCTGTGATCTTGAAAATTTAATCAATTAAACATGTTAACTTGACAAATGCATTGTCCAAATTTCATTACTCTACAATAATTTTTTCTTGGTGTTGGGATTTTTTTTTCCGTCTGTGTATAAAGATGAATGTATGTTTGTTTGTTTGTTGGTTTGTTTGTTAGTTTGTTTGTTCTTCATACAAATCCACAGTTTTCATCCGATCTCGATAAAACTTTGCACACTTATCCTTTGAAACAAGGGGAAAATTACTGACTACATTTGGTTGAAATATTATCTGTATAAATAACACATGTTGTCTCACAACTTCAAAATACGGCGATAGACAGACACGTTGGATATTGTCGTCTCCGTACAGTGTTTCCATATAATGGAATGGCAGCTTATTGGTTAAAGCGCTAGCTTACGAACGTCGTAGTCTCCGGTTCAAATCTCCATGGAAGCTAGGATTTTTAAAATTTCTTTTTCATCGTAAGAGTCAGGCCTGGGCCGTAGGTTATTCGGATTGAATGTTAAACTGTAGATATTAGAAAGTTAGGGGTGCAATGCGAGGAAAATCGTAGGTAGTCTTGCAATGTTGTAGGTGTACACTTTTTTACGTTATAATGATCCCTCAGGTGTTGTTCGCAGTCAGTGTGTGAGTGTGAACCACAGTAATATTATTACAAATACGGAAGTAAGTCTCTGTCTTTTGGTTACGTTTTGACGACTAAATGGCTATATCGTTGTGATGCAATTTTATAAGGAAATCTGTATGAAGGGCACAGGATATTTTTTCCAGTATGATTAACAGTTGTAGTCACGAAAATTTGAGACCTTATCGAATGGTGACAGAAATATGTTGGAAATTGATTCTCTTCAAGAGACAGGTTCGACGGTACAATGATATAGTGATAGCTTTCCTGTTATATTATTCCTACTCGATATTGTTTGGGACAAATCCTTCATTAGCAACTTTCTATATTTAATTCTGGCAAAAAAAAAAATCTTAATCCACGCGTACGAAGTCGCGGGTACGGGCTAGTGATGAATAAAGAAGAAAAGACCAAGCTAAAATAAAGCTGCCCTCATTTAAACCCCCCTTTCCCCTATATTGCCGCACCTTCGTTTGTTTTTCTGTTTTGGAAATTGATTCTCTTCTTGAGACAGGTTCGACGGTTGAATGATATAGTGATGGCTTTCCTGTCATATTTTGCCGACTCAGTGTTATTTGGAACAATTCTTACGTTACTAATAGCTTCCTACTTTTGTCAATGAAATTCTTAGTCAACGCGTACGAAGTCGTGGGTAACAGCTAGTCTTGCTCTAAAAATCCTCAAATTTTCTCTCATTTTCCTAAACAGAGAACAAGAAATGGCACAGCCACAGCCAATTTTCATAAAAATATTCAGTTATATGCAAGAACATTGTATGTCGTCTCGAAAAACACTCGTTGATATGAGGTCAAGAAAAAGAATCAACTTGGTTACATCCATTTTCCTGTCGTTAACAGTGGTAAACACAACGAAACAGAAAATCCATTGAAACATTTCTTTAATTCCTTAAATTCGTAGAGCAAAGTAAGTACAGTTTAGCTGAAATTCACTATTTCTCGTTAAATTCCATTATAAAAATGTAACTACTCCGTCGGTGTTTATTAAAGCATGAAATAAAACAATGGAAAAATATTTCTACGAATTACTTTTAACTATGCTTACGTTTCCACGCGGCTGATCCGGGAGAAAAAGCCACCGCGCCAACAAATGTACCGGCGGGCAGTAAAATAACAAAACTCTGTACAGTTACTGGACATCTAGAGCCTGTAATTAGGAAAAAAAAACACGGACTGTTGTGAGTTTTGAAAGATATTTCATAAGCTGTTAGATATCTGTCCTTAAGGTAATTTTACAAGTTGTTAGATATCTGTCCTAGGGCACAGTCCATACTCAAGGCATAGTCTTCTAGCGCGCCTTCATCACCGTGTGGCACTATATTTTGTATTAAATTTTACTTTAAGTATTTGTTTGGACGTTCACAGGAGAGACAGATATCGTATTGTGTGCGTTTTCAAAAAAATAAAAGTTTTAAAGCAGAAATTTGAAACACACGTAAAATTTTGTCTGAAATGGGAAATCTATAAAAACACAACTCAATATACTTTGTCGCAGATTTAGAGTTATCATGTTTTCAAGAGGTTTATCGCATCGTTCTGCCAGTGGCGTAGCTAGGTCAACAAGGGCCCCGGAGCAAAAAAATTATTTTGTGCCCTCAGGCTGATGGGCGACCTTTTTTTTGTTTTGTGTTGCTGGTTAGGGCCCCCTGAGCTGAGGATGGGGCCCTTGAGTTGTGCTTAGGGGCCCCCTGGGCAGTGAGCGGGCCCTTAGTGAGAGGCTTCCTGTGTCAAAGGTGCCCCCTTAGACTACTGTAGAGCTAAAAAAAGGTCGCCAGTTTGCCATGAAGGCTCGTGGACCTCTGAACTGCGCTTGGGGGCCCCTCAGAGGTGCGCTTGGGGGCCCCAGAGGTATGCTTGAGCGCCCCCTGAGCTTAGGGGCCCCGGTGCACTGCACCGCCGAGCCCAATAGTAGCTACGCCCCTGCGTTCTGCATCACTTTAATTTCATTGTGATGGAACGCATGCTCCGATAGCAATTTCCCTACATACCTATTTTTCCCATTTCTTGTACCCGCCAACTTTCGCCCTCTGCGAATGCTAATTTTAAATTCCGCCTGCGTGTTCTGGCAAATTTTTCATCATTTCTCATGGTATTTTGTTTTTATCTCAGACCCCCTTACCAAAGAAAGAAAATTTTCCCACACTATTATGCCTGGAATTTAGAGCCAGCTGGTGATTATGGTCATCTTTTCCCTTCCATAGACCTCTCTTAATATTTCCTCCAATATATTTTCACGCCTCATCTCCAATATACGGCTTGCACATTCTAACCAATATGTTCACCTTCCTCCTACCTTCCAATGAATCCCATTCCAGTTCCAATATCTTATCAGTTACTTATTATGTTCTGCGGTAATTTCCAAAGAACAATCTAGCAACCCTTCTTTGCACACCTTCCAACTCTTGTACTTGATATTAAAAATGAGGGTCCCATACTATACCACTATATACAATCAATGTTCTGACCAAAGTTATTAAGCACAGTTCCCTTAGGGGTGTCCATTAATTACGTGAACTCAAATCGGGGGGATGGGGGGAGGATGGGATACGGCGAAATATTGTCAATGGTGAGGGAGGGGTAGAAATAAATCTCACGTCATCTTTTTACTTCCTGGAAGAACAGTAGAGATTAAAAAAAGTTTCCCAACTATTTCCGACATCGATACCACGTTAGGGGAGGGGGGAGGGCGTTCGGCACCTTTGAAGAACAGGAGAGCTAAAAAAAAGTCTCCAAAATTACGATGTCGTTGACAGGTGGGACCCCTCGAGACCTCAGCAAACCTCTCCAAGGGAGGGGAAGTCAGAATTGACGGAAAAAAAACCCTCACGTAATTAATTGCGCCCCCTTACTTCTCTGGTACTACCATGCTCATATTAATCCGAACGACCTGAATTGCACATCGCTACATTTCATCCTGGGACATATTCAACCCATTATACACATCAACGAAGACAGTACTATACCCAGGAGGTGGTACAGTCTCACGACTATTAAAATTGAGCCACATCCACCTCCCATAAAACGAAATACATTTCCGCTTTTTTGTTTCATAAACCGAAATACTGATTACATTTCGGCAATAAAAGAGTTATAGGCACATCGAATACGTTTCATTTACTGTTTTAAAGCAGTCAAATATATAACACGTAACAAGATTTCGGATTTAATAATTTTGGCAGTGGTCTTGTAAGTATGCTTGCCTGTAAAAGCAATTATTTTAGTTCTGTCCTTTCTTGAACATACTTAGCGTGGAACAATAGAAAAGAATCATAACATTAATGTTCTGGCTGACGTGAGACACTGTCAACGCAGCATGCGTGAGTAGTATTTGAAAGACACTTTCCTACTAAATTTAACTTCACCGTAAAGATTTCTGTCACTCAACATTCCCCATTTTTTCTAGTGCTCATAACAAAGTCGGGCGAATGATCATTGATGTAATACGTAATGATAACTGTTTAAAATAATCAAGGAACTAAATCAAACCAATGTGTCTATTGTGCGAAAAAGTTTTTTTTAGCTAATGTCCTTATTGTGCGACAACGAGAATTTCTAGCCTGTGGTATTGGGAAGCAAATGAGAAAGGAAATGGAAAGTGGCTGTTCTTACGGAAAAAATTCTCATCAAGGAAGAACATAAAATTCAAAGCTTCCGTATTTAAAAACATGCTGCTCCGACTAGTGATAGCTAATGATATAATTGATGCATAACCCCAACTGGGAATTATTCGTAGCATCTTCCCTGTCCTATCGCGTTGACCGCTATCTCCGGGAGTCCGTAAAAAAATCGGTTTGCGGTAACGGGCAAAATCGTTAACCGTAGCACAAAAAGAATATATATTATTAAAGAAGTGCAGAAATTTTAAAAGTTAATTCTGACGCATATCACCATTGATGAAAAGTTTCTTTAATTTTATTTCCTAAATTTAAAATTCCAAGAAACAAACAGTAAATTTCAGGAACGAGGAAAGAAAATGCCTGGCTCGTTATTAGTTTCTCCTACCACAGCTTCCGTCTCTGGTAAGCCTGACGCTATGGTGCTGTAATTGGCTCAGGTTCGGATATGCTGATCCCGGAAGCTACGAGGTGCGATGTCTTGCGGTTCCACGGTTCGAGTCAGCCGAGGGCAAAAGTGGTTAAATGATGCGTTATGCTTTTCTTGGGTTACCCGTACACTGGGACAGTGAAAACATATTTTACACCTATTGGGAAGTTGAAATTACAAATTTCTGCCTGTATCTATTGTGAAATCAAAATTCGTTGTTATTCTTCAATAATGTCACTATTATTTCAAAGGCAAGGAAGAGGTTAGTATTCTAAAAACGTAAACGAATTCGGCAACGATATTTGAGGAATGGCAATTCCTCATTCCGTTGAGTAATTTCGAGATTTTTTATTTAAACAGAATTTTTGATAGCCAGATCGTGAGTATGAATTGACTACTGTCTAGTGCCACTGATGAAATTTACCCTTCACCCAATTCGTTCAGCTATTAATTAATGTAAAATTCCGGAAAAAATAACTTTCAGGAACGAGGAAAGATAATGCCAAGCTGTTTATGCGTTGTAGCCACCTCATCTTCCGTCTCTGGTAAGCCTGACGCGATGGGGTGGTAAGTGGCTCATATTCGCGGATGCAGATCCCGGAAGCTAGTGCGTTGTCTCGTGGTTCCACGGTTCGAGTCGCGCCGCGGGAAAAAGTGGTTAAACGATGCGTTATGTTTTTCTTGTGTTACCCGTACACTGAGACAGTAAAAACGTATTATACACCTATTGAGACGTTAAAATTACAGATTTCTGCCTGTATCTATTGAGCAATCCAAATTCATTGTTATTTTTCTGTAAAGTCATTATCATTGCAAAGGCCTGGAAGAAATTAGTTTTTTTTTATTTATTTATCTCGAAACTTTTTTGGCTGGATCGTGAATGTGACCTGACTACTGTCTAATGCCGCTGAAGAACTTTGCCTATTTGTTTGATGAACAGTAACACAATCAAGATTTAATTTAAACCGCTGGTATCTCATTGTATGCTGAATTGACGCTAAAGTAAATACAATCATGTTGTGGATACTGAAATTTGTAACAATCTAGTCTTAAATTATAAATTGTTCGCGATCAATCATTTCGCCAAAGTTTAAAGTAAAAGGTTTGTTTCCTCATAGTTGTGGAAAAACGATAGCCAGTATATAGACGTCATAACATCCACGAGGACTATGAGAAAGAAGAGTGGTTTTATAAATATCCTACGTTTCATTTATTCTAAACAAAACTCTATCAGTTTCTAAATTTTTGTCTCAAGATAAATATCATAACAGAAAAAAATAGTGACACTTATTTTTTCGTAATGTTTTGTTAATAGAAAACTTAAAAAAATTACGTGCGGCTGATAGATGACGATAACACTATCTAATTGTAATTCATTATAAGGATTTATAGTTTGTCTCAGTTACACTCGGCAAGTGATGTGTGGTAGGATCATCATGAGGAAATAGGGCTGTTTACACAAAGCGTTGAACGCGCAGCTTTTCCGTGAACGGCTCGTATGGAATATCCATTCCCAGGATATTCCTACTTCTTAAAGAATGCATAATCATTAATTTTCTATATATACTCGTACAGTCTTTGCATTAAATGTGGACAGCGCTGTCATGTTCTATCAGTCTTTTTGCACAATCTGACATCAATCTCATCCCAGGAAAGAGTAAGGCAATGCTGGATCCTCCTTTTGGCAATATCATTGGGGGATATTTCATTCAGAGCCATCTATATTTCAGATTATTCATTTCCGTAAGTCAATGCACGAAACAAAACTATAATTAAGCTCCTCCCCACTGACGATTCATAATGGCGGGGTAGTTCATCAACCTTCCCCTACATTTCAATAATACTTTAAATAAATTCAGATCGTAGAACCTATCGCAAAAGTTGTAATTAACGGGAATGCATTAAAGCGAGGCAAAAAATGACTCCTAAGGCTCCGTTCTACTTCTTACTACAACTGAGTAGCGTAAAACTTTAACGATCATTATTTACATACTGGTTAAGCTAATTCCTTCCGATAATATTTCACTCATAATGTGGTCTGTGGACATACCAGCGAATAACCATTTTCGAGGAGGGTCCTGTGGTTAGCGTTGTGGTTTTCTGAACATGCGGTTCAAGGTTCAAATCCACGTATTTCATATTCTTTTAAATTTTTTCCCCCTTTTATAAGTTCCGAACCTACACTATGCTTATGCATATTATATATTCTTGATTCCTTCCCAACTGCCTCAGGGAATAAGATACTCAAGGAATCTCTTATAACCGAAACTATCAAATGATTTTTAACAAACTACCAATATGAAAGTAAATACTTTTGCGGCGGCAGCGCTGAAAGAAAGCTACTCTGGTTCCCAGCCACGCCAAAATCAGATAGTCTGTCCCATTTCCAACTGTATACGTTTATCAAAAATAATCATTTCGCAGTAGAACGAATTTCACGTTTCAGAAACAATTAATTTATCGTTGGAATTATGTCTCTAATTTTAAGCCATGTCTATCATTAATTCTGTAGGTGGTCTATAATGATCATACACCGTCGTCAAGGAAAACAAAAATATAATGAAAAAACATGAAAGGAAATCGCATAGAAGTATAAGTAAAGAAAGTTAATTGAGAATCGGGATTGAAGTAGAGAGTTCTAAAATTACTGCTCTACAGCGTAGCGACTTGATACCTGCGGGATTTAAAAACTCATTACTTAATAAATCATACAATTTTTGTGTTAATCTTTGATTGCGATTACTTCAGTATAATAACATAAATAGATACCACCATTTGGCGAAGAAGGATGTCGCCACTCGTGTGAGTGTTCTTTAGTCTCGTGTGTGAAGTGGAACGGTGACTTTTCGTCACCCGTGATAATCGACTCCAAAATAGACTAAGCCGCAAAAATTCAAACAAAAACAGCCTACCGGTAAAGAAAGTTCGACAGTGCCTTAGGATCGGAGGACCGAGCGTAGTGGATGAGCCTTAACGCTCTGGCCTCGCATTCGGAAGGAGGCGGGTTTGAATACCCGTCCGACTATTAGAGGCGGAAAAGGACTAGTGGCAAGGATTTCACCAATGGCCTTTAAGGAACCATTCCGGTATTCACATAGAGTGGTTTGGGGAAACCGTTGAAACCCCAAATCTAGATGGCCGGACTAGGATTCCAACCTGTGTCCTCCCGAATGAGAGGTCAGAGCGTCACAGCGTCTACAAGAATGCGTGTGTCGAATGGTGATGACATAGAAAATTGTATAATTGTTCAGCCCTTAAAACGATGTATACATTGAAGAAAGTAAATTGAAACTTTGCTTGGGAGACCTTAGATTTTGGATTTCCCTCTTACAGTTTTAATTTCCAGCTGTGACTTGCAGTCTTAAGTTGCATAATTGTGGTGAAAAAAAATAACAAAACTTTAGCCGAATTTGCTGCTCGTGATGAATTATTACGTGTATTATTTGCGTTATAAAAGTGTTCTTCTAAGCCGAAGGAAATAGGGAAGTTCACACTTATTTCCTCCTGCAACGCTGCCACATCTATTTCCTCCAACGTTGTCACGATTTCTGACTTCTGGCAGTGCTCCGGAAATTCCTATACAAGGAAGCGTGTCTCATAGCTAGGCGATATCATAAGAACAGACACATTGCCGAAATGGAAAATTATTTTTCTTCCACGTCTCATATTTTTTTTTAACTGTTTTTTTTCTGTTTTTAACAGTTTGATTCTTTATACAGATTATGAATAACTATTCATTCACGAGATTTTGTATCTATATAAATCTTTACTTTGGTTATATAATGGACGAAGCACGTTTGTTTATAAAGGCGGAGTGGCTGAACGCTAATGCGCTGACCTGTGGAGCTGTTGATCCTAGGTTCGATCCCACTTGCGGTTGAGTATTTTTTCGTTGATTATTTCCTTTTCACTTGTTGCAAAATACATATCATATGTATATACGTATAAAAAACTTATTACATTTTACGGCAAATTGTTTAAAAATAAATTCTAATATCAAGCGCGAATACACTTGTCATCGGATGTCTCAGCCCACTAATATAGCAGCATCTTTAGTTGTTTATCGTGAAGACAGATTCATATAGCACTCCATATGAAAAATATTTTGCTAGCAGATTATAGGCCACATCGACGATAAAATGTGTGTATTTGAAATTTAAAATACTGTTCCGCCAATATAATCTGACGAGTTTAGTGCATTTTAGTGCCGTAAAGGCAGGGAGCACATTTGGAGTTGTTCATGAGAACCTGCAAGATTAATCACAGCTGTTTAATTTCTCGCTTGATCCGACAAAAAAACTATTATTTTTTATTTTGGATCTGTGATTTCAATATGCTGTGAGTTAGGATTTTTTTTTGTAAATGCCTCTCCAAGGCGTAGGGAAATTACCATATAATTAGTGTTAAAAAAAAGAGCAGCTATGTGCAACCAACAGCCTTATAGTTTCACATCTGGCTTAGAAATGAAATTGGCATTTAGATGGAGCATTTCACAGCGATACCATTGGATACATATTTTAACTGCGTTTGCGTCAGACTCCAAGAACTAGCTGTGTTTGAGAAAATTCTAGATCCTTGGAGAGGCATTTACAAAAAAAATTCCTAACTCACAGCATATTGAAATCACAGATCCAAAATAAAAAAATTAAAAAATAATAGTTTTTTTTTTGTCGGATCAAGCGAGAAATTAAACAGCTGTGATTAATCTTGCAGGTTCTCATGAACAACTCCAAATGTGCTCCCTGCCTTTACGGCACTAAAATGCACTAAACTCGTCAGATTATATTGGCGGAACAGTATTTTAAATTTCAAATACACACATTTTATCGTCGATGTGGCCTATAATCTGCTAGCAAAATGATTTTTCATATGGAGTGCTATATGAATCTGTCTTCACGATAAACAACTAAAGATGCTGCTATATTAGTGGGCTGAGACATCCGATGACAAGTGTATTCGCGCTTGATATTAGAATTTATTTTTAAACAATTTGCCGTAAAATGTAATAAGTTTTTTATACGTATATACATATGATATGTATTTTGCAACAAGTGAAAAGGAAATAATCAACGAAAAAATACTCAACCGCAAGTGGGATCGAACCTAGGATCAACAGCTCCACAGGTCAGCGCATTAGCGTTCAGCCACTCCGCCTTTATAAACAAACGTGCTTCGTCCATTATATAACCAAAGTAAAGATTTATATAGATACAAAATCTCGTGAATGAATAGTTATTCATAATCTGTATAAAGAATCAAACTGTTAAAAACAGAAAAAAAACAGTTAAAAAAAATATGAGACGTGGAAGAAAAATAATTTTCCATTTCGGCAATGTGTCTGTTCTTATGATATCGCCTAGCTATGAGACACGCTTCCTTGTATAGGAATTTCCGGAGCACTGCCAGAAGTCAGAAATCGTGACAACGTTGGAGGAAATAGATGTGGCAGCGTTGCAGGAGGAAATAAGTGTGAACTTCCCTATTTCCTTCGGCTTAGAAGAACACTTTTATAACGCAAATAATACACGTAATAATTCATCACGAGCAGCAAATTCGGCTAAAGTTTTGTTATTTTTTTTCACCACAATTATGCAACTTAAGACTGCAAGTCACAGCTGGAAATTAAAACTGTAAGAGGGAAATCCAAAATCTAAGGTCTCCCAAGCAAAGTTTCAATTTACTTTCTTCAATGTATACATCGTTTTAAGGGCTGAACAATTATACAATTTTCTATGTCATCACCATTCGACACACGCATTCTTGTAGACGCTGTGACGCTCTGACCTCTCATTCGGGAGGACACAGGTTGGAATCCTAGTCCGGCCATCTAGATTTGGGGTTTCAACGGTTTCCCCAAACCACTCTATGTGAATACCGGAATGGTTCCTTAAAGGCCATTGGTGAAATCCTTGCCACTAGTCCTTTTCCGCCTCTAATAGTCGGACGGGTATTCAAACCCGCCTCCTTCCGAATGCGAGGCCAGAGCGTTAAGGCTCATCCACTACGCTCGGTCCTCCGATCCTAAGGCACTGTCGAACTTTCTTTACCGGTAGGCTGTTTTTGTTTGAATTTTTGCGGCTTAGTCTATTTTGGAGTCGATTATCACGGGTGACGAAAAGTCACCGTTCCACTTCACACACGAGACTAAAGAACACTCACACGAGTGGCGACATCCTTCTTCGCCAAATGGTGGTATCTATTTATGTTATTATACTGAAGTAATCGCAATCAAAGATTAACACAAAAATTGTATGATTTATTAAGTAATGAGTTTTTAAATCCCGCAGGTATCAAGTCGCTACGCTGTAGAGCAGTAATTTTAGAACTCTCTACTTCAATCCCGATTCTCAATTAACTTTCTTTACTTATACTTCTATGCGATTTCCTTTCATGTTTTTTCATTATATTTTTGTTTTCCTTGACGACGGTGTATGATCATTATAGACCACCTACAGAATTAATGATAGACATGGCTTAAAATTAGAGACATAATTCCAACGATAAATTAATTGTTTCTGAAACGTGAAATTCGTTCTACTGCGAAATGATTATTTTTGATAAACGTATACAGTTGGAAATGGGACAGACTATCTGATTTTGGCGTGGCTGGGAACCAGAGTAGCTTTCTTTCAGCGCTGCCGCCGCAAAAGTATTTACTTTCATATTGGTAGTTTGTTAAAAATCATTTGATAGTTTCGGTTATAAGAGATTCCTTGAGTATCTTATTCCCTGAGGCAGTTGGGAAGGAATCAAGAATATATAATATGCATAAGCATAGTGTAGGTTCGGAACTTATAAAAGGGGGAAAAAATTTAAAAGAATATGAAATACGTGGATTTGAACCTTGAACCGCATGTTCAGAAAACCACAACGCTAACCACAGGACCCTCCTCGAAAATGGTTATTCGCTGGTATGTCCACAGACCACATTATGAGTGAAATATTATCGGAAGGAATTAGCTTAACCAGTATGTAAATAATGATCGTTAAAGTTTTACGCTACTCAGTTGTAGTAAGAAGTAGAACGGAGCCTTAGGAGTCATTTTTTGCCTCGCTTTAATGCATTCCCGTTAATTACAACTTTTGCGATAGGTTCTACGATCTGAATTTATTTAAAGTATTATTGAAATGTAGGGGAAGGTTGATGAACTACCCCGCCATTATGAATCGTCAGTGGGGAGGAGCTTAATTATAGTTTTGTTTCGTGCATTGACTTACGGAAATGAATAATCTGAAATATAGATGGCTCTGAATGAAATATCCCCCAATGATATTGCCAAAAGGAGGATCCAGCATTGCCTTACTCTTTCCTGGGATGAGATTGATGTCAGATTGTGCAAAAAGACTGATAGAACATGACAGCGCTGTCCACATTTAATGCAAAGACTGTACGAGTATATATAGAAAATTAATGATTATGCATTCTTTAAGAAGTAGGAATATCCTGGGAATGGATATTCCATACGAGCCGTTCACGGAAAAGCTGCGCGTTCAACGCTTTGTGTAAACAGCCCTATTTCCTCATGATGATCCTACCACACATCACTTGCCGAGTGTAACTGAGACAAACTATAAATCCTTATAATGAATTACAATGTGGTGCTAGATAGTGCTATCGTCATCTATCAGCCGCACGTAATTTTTTTAAGTTTTCTATTAACAAAACATTACGAAAAAATAAGTGTCACTATTTTTTTCTGTTATGATATTTATCTTGAGACAAAAATTTTCAAAAATTTAGAAACTGATAGAGTTTTGTTTAGAATAAATGAAACGTAGGATATTTATAAAACCACTCTTCTTTCTCATAGTCCTCGTGGATGTTATGACGTCTATATACTGGCTATCGTTTTTCCACAACTATGAGGAAACAAACCTTTTACTTTAAACTTTGGCGAAATGATTGATCGCGAACAATTTATAATTTAAGACTAGATTGTTACAAATTTCAGTATCCACAACATGATTGTATTTACTTTAGCGTCAATTCAGCATACAATGAGTTAATATGTCAATACATACAGATACCAGCAGGTTTAAATTAAATCTTGATTGTGTTACTGTTCATCAAACAAATAGGCAAAGTTCTTCAGCGGCATTAGACAGTAGTCAGGTCACATTCACGATCCAGCCAAAAAAGTTTCGAGATAAATAAATTTAAAAAAAAAAAACTAATTTCTTCCAGGCCTTTGCAATGATAATGACTTTACAGAAAAATAACAATGAATTTGGATTGCTCAATAGATACAGGCAGAAATCTGTAATTTTAACGTCTCAATAGGTGTATAATACGTTTTTACTGTCTCAGTGTACGGGTAACACAAGAAAAACATAACGCATCGTTTAACCACTTTTTCCCGCGGCGCGACTCGAACCGTGGAACCACGAGACAACGCACTAGCTTCCGGGATCTGCATCCGCGAATATGAGCCACTTACCACCCCATCGCGTCAGGCTTACCAGAGACGGAAGATGAG
Organism: Vandiemenella viatica; assembly: GCA_031002005.1. Lineage (NCBI taxonomy): Eukaryota > Metazoa > Arthropoda > Insecta > Orthoptera > Morabidae > Vandiemenella > Vandiemenella viatica. Next base: position 22,839 of record JARYHS010008233.1, read on the forward strand.
GTGGCTACAACGCATAAACAGCTTGGCATTATCTTTCCTCGTTCCTGAAAGTTATTTTTTCCGGAATTTTACATTAATTAATAGCTGAACGAATTGGGTGAAGGGTAAATTTCATCAGTGGCACTAGACAGTAGTCAATTCATACTCACGATCTGGCTATCAAAAATTCTGTTTAAATAAAAAATCTCGAAATTACTCAACGGAATGAGGAATTGCCATTCCTCAAATATCGTTGCCGAATTCGTTTACGTTTTTAGAATACTAACCTCTTCCGTGCCTTTGAAATAATAGTGACATTATTGAAGAATAACAACGAATTTTGATTTCACAATAGATACAGGCAGAAATTTGTAATTTCAACTTCCCAATAGGTGTAAAATATGTTTTCACTGTCCCAGTGTACGGGTAACCCAAGAAAAGCATAACGCATCATTTAACCACTTTTGCCCTCGGCTGACTCGAACCGTGGAACCGCAAGACATCGCACCTCGTAGCTTCCGGGATCAGCATATCCGAACCTGAGCCAATTACAGCACCATAGCGTCAGGCTTACCAGAGACGGAAGCTGTGGTAGGAGAAACTAATAACGAGCCAGGCATTTTCTTTCCTCGTTCCTGAAATTTACTGTTTGTTTCTTGGAATTTTAAATTTAGGAAATAAAATTAAAGAAACTTTTCATCAATGGTGATATGCGTCAGAATTAACTTTTAAAATTTCTGCACTTCTTTAATAATATATATTCTTTTTGTGCTACGGTTAACGATTTTGCCCGTTACCGCAAACCGATTTTTTTACGGACTCCCGGAGATAGCGGTCAACGCGATAGGACAGGGAAGATGCTACGAATAATTCCCAGTTGGGGTTATGCATCAATTATATCATTAGCTATCACTAGTCGGAGCAGCATGTTTTTAAATACGGAAGCTTTGAATTTTATGTTCTTCCTTGATGAGAATTTTTTCCGTAAGAACAGCCACTTTCCATTTCCTTTCTCATTTGCTTCCCAATACCACAGGCTAGAAATTCTCGTTGTCGCACAATAAGGACATTAGCTAAAAAAAACTTTTTCGCACAATAGACACATTGGTTTGATTTAGTTCCTTGATTATTTTAAACAGTTATCATTACGTATTACATCAATGATCATTCGCCCGACTTTGTTATGAGCACTAGAAAAAATGGGGAATGTTGAGTGACAGAAATCTTTACGGTGAAGTTAAATTTAGTAGGAAAGTGTCTTTCAAATACTACTCACGCATGCTGCGTTGACAGTGTCTCACGTCAGCCAGAACATTAATGTTATGATTCTTTTCTATTGTTCCACGCTAAGTATGTTCAAGAAAGGACAGAACTAAAATAATTGCTTTTACAGGCAAGCATACTTACAAGACCACTGCCAAAATTATTAAATCCGAAATCTTGTTACGTGTTATATATTTGACTGAACTCTTAGATAAGTCTGTACTGTTTCCAAAAATTATAATACACAGCAAACGTTGAATATTAACGTAAATTTCGAGTCATTTTAAGTTGTTGTAGACGGGTATAAAATCTGCATTTTGTTGTTATCCAGTACTTTCTAAAAACCAGCATTTTGTTTGAGATTGGTAACTTTCGTGTTATGTGTGAACACTTAATAACTGTAAAATGTCTTTAAAACAGTAAATGAAACGTATTCGATGTTCCTATAACTCTTTTATTGCCGAAATGTAATCACTATTTCGGTTTATGAAACAAAAAAGCGGAAATGTATTTCGTTTTATGGGAGGTGGATGTGGCTCAATTTTAATAGTCGTGAGACTGTACCACCTCCTGGGTATAGTACTGTCTTCGTAGATGTGTATAATGGGTTGAATAAGTCCCAGGATGAAATGTAGTGATGTGCAATTCAGGTCGTTCGGATTAATATGAGCATGGTAGTACATCGTCTCATTACTCTATCCAACACGTATAGAACTTTTAAACCTTTTTCTACTACCTGTGCAATGTGTCCTGCCCAGCTGAGTTTCTTATCAAATGTTATGCCAAGATATTTACATGTTAAGACTTCAGCAAACAATTCCTTCCCCAGCTTATAATCATAATCATCCAGTAGTTTTTGTTTGTGTACTTGATAAACAGGCTCTTCTTTGATTTATCTCCATCCCATGTTAAACCACCCAGCTAGATATCCTGTCCAGATCACCTTGCAGCAGTTCACAGTTTTCTCGCGTTTTGATCGTATTATATAACGTTATGTCATTTGCAAACAATCTTACTTCTGATAGTAACCCATCAATACAAAAATTCATTAGAATAACGAATAGCAATGATCCCAATACATAACCCTGTGGCACTTAACCCGTTACATGACACGGTCAGAAATTACTTATATCTTAACTGTGCTGTGTAGTATAGGTTTGTACTATTTCCATTATTACCTCATTGTTCGTTTGAACTGTGACGTATCATTCACTTAGTGGCCTAATCATCTTTGAGTAGCAAGGGACCGTGCACAAACTACGTGGCTCGGTCCAGGGGGGGGGGGTTGGCAGGAAGGCTACGTTGGGGGAGGGAGCGTTCCCAGCCAGGCCACGTAGCAATCCTTTCATAACATTTTTCACAGTTAAAATGAGGAATAGAACTCACAACAGCATGTGAATATTTATTTCCCTCAGTTAATTATCTCCGTATGTAATTTACAATAGTGTGACAAGAGAAAACAGTACAAAATGTCTTCAGTAATCAAAAGGGAAAAAAGCTACGTGCTACGTGGGGTGAAGGGGGAGGGGGGGGTTCACAGGAGGCCAAAATGGAGCTACGTGGTTTATGCACGCTCCCTAACTGTTATCCTCTATCAAGAAATTTTACACAGGAACCTTAGTCTTCAAACGAAATTCATGGCTGTACTTAAGTGTATTTCTAAGAGTCTTAAAATCTAAACTAAAAATGCAGAACTGATCCAAGACATTCACAGGCCTAGTTGTAACTAAACGGACGATCTGAAGAGGATTCCGTTACACATAGCAATACAGTAGATATGTTCCTGCGTGTGCGATAGATTTTCGAAATGTTATTTAGCAGATCCTGTGTTTATGTTGCGGTACACGTTGGACTAGAACGACAACTAACATTACTTGATATAGCATAAGGTGTAAGAATTTTAGTATTTCTACCAATTTACTACGATTACTTAAACTCCGTGTTCGTAGCTTTTTCCACGCAGCAGTTGTTCTTTATGCATTTTTCTATTGTGACCAATCTCTCTTCTCGTTTGATACAATTCTTCATCTCTTCCTGTTCTGAGCTAATTCCTCCATGTCATCAGATACATTCCAACATAGGTTCTCTGTTATCTTATTCATCTATACTAAGTAATAAAAGTAAGAAAATAGCAGAATGTTTTACCTGTGCATAAAATGTATTTGCAAAACAGTAATTTCAGTGTGCACTGCTGATGATAGAGATAACAAAACTGTAAAGTTTAGAATTTTTATCTGGCAACCACTCAAAATTTAAAGAGCGGATTTTAACGAAACTGTACACAATGACGGCTTATGTGATTTATTGTAACAATAAAATTTTTATCCAGATATTAGTGTCATATTTTCCAATGATATAGAGGTTAAAACTTTAAATTTTTTACATTATGTCCATGCATTGAGCAATTGAAGCACCGATTTTAACGGAACTGTATATACTGATATCCTATATCATCGGATAAAAAAGAGGATACCTATTATCCCGATTAGTTAAAAATTTACTGAGAATCCGTGAACCAAAACAGTAAATTTTGAAGTTTTTTGAGCTCATTACATGGTTTGTCGATATTAATCAATATGGCTTTCAATACCGTGAGACTTAACTGAATTTTGTCACTTGTCCATATTTTATTTATCAGAGAAAAAACTTTTTCGACAGGTGCGTTACTTCCAGGCAGACACATAACGTACTCAATAGTTATACGAAAATGTGTTAAGTTGAGAGTCTTAGCACTGAAGTGTTGAAATAATTCCTCCCAACGGTCTTTAGCAGCAACTTTCTCAGCATTCCAGCTAGTGATTTTTTTTATCTGTGACATAGTTGGAAAAAAGCGAAAACTCGTCGAACATTCCCATATCTTTTATACTGCTAATAAATCCGTGGGTGATCAGGAATGGTCTATACGTCGACCGGACCACCGCGTGGAAAAAACCGCATCGTCTGTTTTGACCTTAACAGATAGATACATTAAATTGCCGTTTTGTTTCCGAAAGAGGGACATTTTCACTCTCGCCGAAACAGCGAGACAAAGAGAGACTGTCCTGCCCAAAGCGGAAGGTGTGGTCACATTAGGTATTGGTGATGTTTTTGTATCCCCGGATGAGTGCCTTTTCTCGTCGCAAATCAGGTGGTACTATGTTACTGAAAAATGTCGATTGTTAATTAGACGAAAAACAGATATTATACTAGAAGCTCAGTCTCCTTATCACGACGCTATTTGAAATTTTATTAAATGCTTTTTTTGAAAGTTTCCTCTCACGTAATACAAGTAACATCTACGAAAAAAAGTACAGAACGAAACGTTCAAATATTTGTATCGTCTATGATCAAATCTAATTTTCCACTATCAAGGTAAACTGGTAATAAGTGCCGATTACCATAATATTTCTAACGACAGAATTATTGCATACAACTCAGATTCCTTAGTTTCAATATCTTATATCTTTAAACGAGCAATTCTTGTATATATATATATATATACATTTCGGATCTCGGAAACTGCTATGACGATTTGGATGAAATTCGATAATTAGATAATGTTTTGACTTTTAAGAATACCTAAATCCCTTCCCTACAAAAAAGCGAGTTTACAAAATACGAACAATTTTTTTCACTCCATATCTCGAAAACGGCACTAGCGCCATCTCGTAGACAATTCAGGTACCAGAAAGCCTACAAATAATTTCTCTTTGATTTCAAAGAATATTTAAACGAACAGTTCTTGTATACTGGCTGAAATACTGACTGAAATTGCCACCGGAGCCTGTGCTCCATTGCAATTAAATTAAATTTGGAAAAAAAAAAAAAAAAGTTGTACATGTAATCCGTGGAATATTAACATTGCAAGTTTAATTGTAAAACATTTAAAAAGGAAGATAGTTAAAAATTTATCATTGGTTTTGTCAGAGGTGATACTTTACAGAAACTTCTTTGAAAATAATTTTACAGGTACCAGTTATAATCTAATCATCGTTTACTTTTTGACCGTAAAAAGTAGTTAGTACTTAGTTTGTCATTAAATACTACCACGCGAGATATGAGCATAGTTTTATCGGAGTGAATGAATTTAGCACTGATGATGTTCTATCATTACCGTGACATCACAATCTGATGACGAATTTTTATAGAACTCGACGAAACATATCGAAAATTAAAGAATAAATGTTCTTGATATCTCGCTTGGTTTTCGAGATATATCATGTCAAAAATCAGTTATAGGTATAGTTCCTTGTGCTTTTGCCGACGTTTCTTCTGGTCCAGGCCGTATTTAAACCTAACAACAACCATTAGGAACAAAATAAAACATTGAAAGTACATTACCACCGTATAGACATAGTGGTTTTGGTGGATTTTTTTCTGGTCCAGGCCGGATCTAACCCTAACCTCTTCACTTGAGATATCAGAAAAATAAATTCTTTATTTTCGATTTGTCTCGACAAGTTTCATACGAATTCATCATCAAACTTGGCTATGGCGAAATTTATCTTCTGGTCCAGGTCGTATTTCAACCAACCACGTAAATTTTGAGATACGATACCCCGAGAACTAAGTGAGATATATATATATATATATATTTTAGTTTCAATTTTTCTCGTCGAGTTACATAAGAATCCATCATCAAGGGTTATAGTAGAATCCCCTCACCATTAATCCCTGACTGGCATTAAGATTTCTATTTGACATAATAATAGCATTTTTCTTTTAAAGCAATTTCTGAGGCGGTCTCGCAAATGGATCAAGCGATTTGGATGAAATTTCATATGTAGATAACATTTTGCTTTTCAAGTTTTTAACACAATTTAAAAAAAAAAAAAAAAAACAATTTTTGTATTTGGTTTCTCGAAAACGGCTCTAACCTCATTACGTAGAAGGTTTACCAGTACGCTTACTGATGTTAGTTAAGCTTCTCTTTGGTTAACTGTGCACTTCAAAACGCCTAGGAAGCCTTCAAGCCTTTTACTTTAATCAAACTTTACTTGGAATCTTGGATATTGAACAGAAATCGAAAGATACCGAGTGAAAATCGGTCACCCTGGTACTAATTATAATTACGCATTTTCGTGTTCAATAATAAAGCAACTGAAATTGTGCATCTCCTAACGGCCACTCTCTGAGTTTCTACTGCGTCTGGTAGCTTATTAGTGGCATCTAGCGGTAGCTGCGCGAAACGCAACCTGTGATGCGGATCGCAGAAGTAATGAAAGTTGACATTCGCATGACGTGTAGGCTCAATACAGCAGGCGACACTATAAAAAATATAATTTTCAGCACAACAGTTGGCTCAAAGCTTTTTAATAAACACCGATACGTGTTAATATGCTCTATAATAACCGAATCAAGATAAATACGGTTAAAGTGTGATCAGCACGGCTGTTTCAACGAAGCTAAGTTATTGTCTTTTTCATGTTTTTTAGATTCATTTGTCTATATGTATGCTTTTCTTAAATAAAATGCCACATTTCAATAATCAAACACATAGTTTTATTCACATATTTAATCATTAACTTCACTGTAAAAAAAAAATAAAAAGCATTAAAACAGCGAAATAGAAATTCAACAGAAATATAAACGCCAGCAAATTTAAATCAATTTGAGAAGTTAAAGTAATTGCCAAAATTAAATTTTATTATACCATGTATAAGTATCATGCAGCCTCATTTTTTAAGCTTATTATATTTAACACTGACGAAATTTCCTTTCAACTAAATGTAATAGAATAAGCTACTTTCATCATTGCTTCTTCTACCATGTGTGACTTCACCTTCGACGAAGGATTGTTTGTGCCAAACCTGGTGTAATATTATCATCATATGACATTGTATCATTGCACTTGTATACTGTTTTTATCCTGTATCCTGAACGTATTTTGTTTCTTAAGCTGTTAAAACGAAGTGGACTCAAACGAACATGTTGCAAACATATTATTCAGTACTGAAATTAAAAGTTTTTTAACAACATTCCACAACATTTTTTTTTAACAACGACAATTCATATGGTATAGCCGTTAGCACGCTAACTGTTGATTAAATTTGAGGTTAAATAGAGAGAAATTTCAGTGAAATGAATTTCCTAAACGATGTCTGCTAAAACAAAATTAAAGTTCAATTGCTAGAAATGTCCCTACACCACCTCCTTCCCATTTCTTACTTTTTACGACATACCTACCCCTGCCCTTTACGAACCGCAACTTTAAACCACTTCAGTGACTGGTGAACTGTCTTTTATTTCTCTTGGTAATTTATTCGAATAGCTGACTCCCTTACCTACAAAAGAAAAATTCCCCACTTCCTTTCGTCTGAAATCACATACCAACTTATAATTATGGTAATTTTTTCCCCTCCATGTAGAACTCCTAATCCTTCTACTTCCATGTATTATAGCGATTACAAGCCTTGAACAGACCAAACAGTCTCTTCATCTGTCTTCTGTCTTCCAAAATTGGATGTACGAGTAGTAAACATTTAATAATTGATTAACTTTGTTACCAATATAGAATTAAAATTTCTGCTTTATATAGGTACAAAATGTGATTTCAATATGTGTTGAATGTGCAGAGAACTGATTCTAAACCAATCGAACAGCAGTAAAGGCCGCTTCTCCTTTAACGAAAAATAAATATACATAAAATAAAAAACACATTTACTATGGGTTTGAAGGATTACACAGTCAAAAACTAAAACTATTTCCAGAAGCTTTGACATGCTTCTTCTAGAAATGCAGTTTGTTATAGTGACAGGAAGTAACAAAAAATTTACGCACAGTATAAAAAATGCAAACAACATTAATGTCGACACGCAATGTTGCAATTGCACTTACAACGAAGAGGAAACAAAAGGGAACCGTATATGCAATACACAGATTATTAGCAAAATCCACTACTGCTAATCACATAATACAAACCGAGCGTGGTGGCGTAACGGTTAGCGTTCTGGCCTCGCATTGGGGAGGACGGCGGTTCGAATCCCCGTCCGGGCATCTAGATTTGGGTTTACCATGGTTTCCCAAATCACTCCATGCAAATGCCGGGATGCTTCCTTCAAAAGGCCATGGCCGAATTCCTTCCCATTCCTTGCCCCCCATCCTTTCCCGTCTCTAAAGACCTCGCTGTTGAGAGACGTTAAGCAATTAAAAAAAAAGTTAAAACAAAGTAAAAATTATTCGACTACAGTAAGACAAAAAACCGGAAAATCTATGACTGGGAAGCTGAAACAGACAAACGTGATGAGATCACCACGAGCCAAAACGTTTCAGCTCAAGTAAGTTGTATGAATCTGTTACAGTACACAGTAACCAACGAACCAACGGCGTACCACCAGTGCCTGTAGAAATCATCAGCAACTTAGCACAAATTGAAAAAAGCACCATCAAGCCAGCATACACAAAGCGATTCGGCTACCGATCGATGGACAAATCAGATTTCGCAAAAATTGTTTCGTCTGTGAAGGTCTATCAATCAGATTGAAAAAAATTTCTTGATCGCCAGATGATATTTTCATTTCCTGATTCGTTGAAGTAATCAATTGATTTCTGAACGACCGAACGATTGCCTAGCGATGAGATTTCTCGAAAAAGTGTGGTGTTTGGAGCCTGCGCATTTGAGCCTATGTCAATGCATATTATTCAAACCTCAAAAGTTTTTAAGAAACTCTGTTGTAGTCTTATCTGGGCGATCAAATTCCTGACAAACAAAATAATCGGCGAATGAATTTAATTTAATTAAACTTAATTGTTATGGAGCGCATGCTCCCGTGGCAATTTTGTTAGTTACCTATTTACCCTTCGTTATTGTTGTTGCTTTTTGGTATGTTAAAGCCTTTGAGTGTAAGTTTACCCGCGCATCTACTTTCCCTCATTACTAATTTTAAATTCTTTCAGCGTTTTTTGATAAATTATTCGTTACTTCCCTTGATAATTTATCCCAATCCCAATTACCTACAATAGAAAATATCACAAGTATGTTCTCGAATGTGATAGGGTCACCATATACAGCGAAATATACGATTATCTCTACCAACATGAATTTAATTTAATTTTAATATTTCATTTAGGGGTATAAGGTTTTGAGAAATATTATATTAGTCTTTTCAAACCAAATTTCATCCTTTCTTTCAAGTGAAGCACCCATCTTCACGGAAAAAGCTCTGGTGACTGAACGATTGTCGGTATAAAGAGTCACCCATTGCTTGCCTACGGCCTCCTGAAAGGACGAAGGATGATCGGGAAGCAGTCCAGCGCACTCTCTTGTCCTTGGAATTGGAAACGGTCTCTAAAGGAGGCTGAATAAGAAATGATCAATGGCATGGGTATGCAGAAGGCAACCAGAAGCCACTGCAGCCAAAGGGTATCCCGAGGCCGTGTAATCATCTCAAATCATATATAAAAATAATGGTTTCTCCCTGGGAGAAGGAATCCAAAGATTATTCAAGACGATAACAAACAGTTTGGGTTTCGGAAAAAGCGTGGTACAAGAGAAGCAATTCTGGCTTTAAGATTAATACTTAAAGGAAACTTAAGATACTTTTAGAGCGTATGTTGATTTGTAAAAAGTTTTTCATAATGGTAGGTGGAACATGGGATGAAGATAAATACAAAGAAGAATCAGTTAATAAGGTACGCAGATAAAAACTAAAGGATGATTATGATAACAAGGCGCGGAAAGAATTGCTTCTTGAAGACTTGAAATATAAATACTTCGGCATAACGTTAAATAACAAACACAACTGGGCAGGACACATTGAACTACTGGCAGGGAAAGAATTCAAAATCTTTCACTTTTTGGAGAGAGTGACGAGGGGATGTACCAGAGAAGTGAGGGAATTGTGTTACTAAACTTTGGTCAAACCATTGCTTGAATATGGTGGTATAGCATGGGACCCATATTTTTGGTATCAAAAATAGGAGTTGGATGGGATGGAAAGCAAAGATGGTAGATTTATCTTTGGAAATTACCGCAAAATACAATCAGTAATTGATATGATAGTAAATAATAATTCCGTCCGGTCGTTAAGACCTGGTGACAGGGT